>JAVLUZ010000283.1:102964-473172 GCA_036768485.1 Mermis nigrescens
AACATGAAAGTTTTTCCAGCACTTCTTTGCGCCGTATTTATTGTTTATATACGTTTTTTGTCTTCTAGCCCGCCCAAAACCGCTCAAATTTGAACTTGACATACAGAATATGTCAATTTGTTTAGCGCTCGCGCCGAATTATTCATTTTCTACAAAGGCATGAGATAGAGAATGATAATTCGTCGATTAGAGAGATGAGAAATCGGCTTAAATAATAAATTTGCTGTATAAAGTTAACAATTTTTAATTTTTTTTAAATTTTAATATCACCATCGTATAGAGCTCGCCGAGATACGCTCAAAACTGCATTTATTTTAGTCCATCTCCTGATCATTCTCGAGATATCTGGCCTGAAACCCCACCCAAATAAAATCCTGATTACGGGCCTCGGTACGATCCAAGAAAACTCGACACGTTTGTACGGGAAAAGCCGCCCCAAAACTTGGGCTTACGTCGAGGGCAGCCGGAAGAAGAGAGGAAAAGTGCAACTGCCGCGCTTCGTTGGTTTTGCGCAACTGGAGCGCATAAGAATTTTTGGCGTCTTCGCACAGCTGAGCTTTGTGGATGGCGGCGTTTTTGGCTTTGTCGACGTCGGCCCGCGAAAGATTTCGGTCGGCGTCGGCCCTGTCGAATTTCAGCTGAGCGCATTCGGCTTCTTTGAACGCGCGGTTGTAGTCCTTTTTCGACTAGAGCGTAAGAAAGCCGTTGAATTCAAATAAAAATAGCGTTTCTCATCGATTTCTACGTATCGGAGAAAAAACTTAAAAAGATTTAAAAAAGTTTATTTCGATTTTAATTCTCTTCAAAAGGGTCGTCGTCCGAAATTAACGCACGAATGATTTCTTAACGTTTCATCCGAGCCCGACGTTGCCCATAAATTGCTAAACTCGCATTACGCTCATGTTCTAATACTCGTATTTTCGAAATTCGGAGAAACATTTCGCGTATGACCCGCGGCTATATGCGCAAATAAGAGCAAACTTCCGAGATTCTAGCTCCTGGGCGAAAATTTTGGAAGCGCCATTAAAATCACCGCACCTAGACGTATTTAGAGGATCCCTCGGTCGACAGTGGCGGATCTAGATTTTTCAAGGGAGGGGGCGAACCCCGACTTGGGCGGAAAATCGGCCGTTTTAACCCAAAATCGCTAAAAATCGCCCAAAAATGCTTAATTTTGCGCACTATTTTGGGCCAATGGGGGGGGCGGCGCCCCCTGGAATCCGCCCCTGTCGGTCGTCAAAACGTATTTGAGCGCAATAAGGAATTTGATACCTTCTTTGACAATTTCAGCCGCTTTTCTCATAATTTTTCAAATTTTTCGGCGGGTAATAAACTTTTCAAAAAAAGTCACGAAAATTCTTGAATTTTCAATTTTTTCGTCGCATCGGAAATGATTCCGCTTATCGAAAGACGGAAAAAGCGTAACGTTACGCGTCGTGGACAGTTTCGGACAATTTTTGGTATTTTCGGGAAATTTTAGATTCCGCCTTCCCCAAAATGCGATACGCGTTAAAATGGTGAATAATTCTAGGAATATCGGCGCACCTTGTGCAAATGATCGATCGACGCGTCAAAAATTTTGTTGAAGTCGACTGATTTCGGCGAGGCCACTACAAAGCGCGTGAAAATATATTGAAATCAATAAAACAAAAATATATGACAAAAGTAGGGGCGTCCCAGCCCGAGCCCGGCCCCGGCGCCGGGGTTCATGCACGCGGCTCGGGCCGGGGCTTACCCCGGGCCGGGGCCAAAACATTTGCAATTAATTACAAAAGCTGAATTTCTTTCAAAATCGATCTCGGAAATTATGAGGAAACAAAGAAACGGTATATTTCGGAATACTGACGAATTCGAATAACAAAATTTGATCGTTAAATTGTTTCAATAGATCAAATGTAGATTTGGACCCAACTTAAGCAATTTAAATTCAGCGTATTCGCTTTACTTTGTAAATCAGTGTAATAACAAATCTATCAATATTTATAATTAATACTGCTATTATTAAATCATTGATACATTTATGACTTATTTATTAATTTTATTTATTAATTTTAATGTTTTTCTTTTCCTTCAGATCTTATACATGAAATTCGATCATCTCTTAACTGCTAAACCGATGGCATGCGTAAAATTAATTGAAATTAAGCTTAAGAAGGAAGCGAGATTCGATGCATTATCACGCATCTTGGCGCCCTGGCCTAAAATCATATATAAATGCTGTTTCGTAATTCACAATTTTAAGGAATTCCTTGGAAATCAAGCTTGCGCCTCTGGAATTATTTATCGCATCAGCGCAATCTTGGCAAGAAAAAGATGTTTAAAATTTGCGCAATCGTGATTTGTATGGCTTTGGACAGCTGGATGACGCGACTAATTCAGAAATAGAAAATTAAGAATCGGGAATCTTAAATCCAAGAATTGCAATGCATATAATCGATGGCTAAATTGATAGTTTTTTTACTGAAGATTGATGAAGTTCTAAAGTGGAAATTGCAACAAAATCGATAATGTTAAACGTAAAAATACGCGCTTTAAACTGAAACGCTTTTACTTTTTTTGGCTTTTCGGCGGAAAAATAAATCTTTACCATGAAGAAAATGACGAGCGGGTTGCATCACAAAAAATTTCTTTTCTTCTTCCTCAAACTCTGACACCATTCATTAATTGAGAGCTTGCATCCTAAGAGATATAGGTATTTTTATTTCGATCTTTATCTTTACCTCACAATTCTTTACCCCCTCGGAAATCAGTGATGAAGGTTTGGAGACTTCCGAAGCAGTGATCGGACCGAGGCCTCGGCCTCGGCCTCGACTCGGCAAGCCTCGGCGTTTTTTGGAGCCTCGGCCTCGGCGCCGAGGGCGAAGCTGAAAAGTGCCGAGGCGCCGAGGGTTAAAATCAAATTTGAATAAGTTTAATATGTCCGTTGAATATTAACTATTTAGAATGCATCTGCAGTACAAAGGCTATTTTTTACCTATAGACTTTTCTTGTGGTTTTAGTCGCGTACCCAGTTACACAAAGTTACATACAGCAAAGTGCCAATTTATTATTCATGTGATGACTAACTTTTAATTCTCATGCTTGCTACATGGATCGGTAACACATATTCCCGAAGGGAGGGGTGAGGAGGTTTATTACCACCCTCTCAGGGTACAAGATTCAAGTCACTGTCAGACGACTTTTGGTGAAAACCCTTTGAATATTTTTGAACCTAATTTTTACTATGGCAAAAGTGCAGCTAACTATTAGAATTTCCCGAAGTGATACAGTATTTTTGAATGTAAGCAAGAGTAAATAGACAAACTGTCACTATAAAACATGCATGTAACAGCTTAAAATTTTCGGGAGGGACTCCCGGCATACATGTAACGGCTAGAAATTTCCGGTGGGGGATTAGCGACTCTAATTCTATGTCAAAAATGGCAAAAGCACCTAAAATAGCCAACAAAGCGTAATTTTCGCCAAAAATGGGAGGGTGGGTCAAAATTTTCTGACGTTGGAGGGAAGGGTTAGGGGAGGACGTCCAACCCTGGGTGGGTGGGGAATTCCTCAAAGCCCTTCCTGTTACACGTATGGTTTTCGGCCATCTCTATGGGAGAGGGCGTAAATGATTACGAATTTTTGGCCGAAAATCGCCAAAACGCACCTAAAAATGGCCAATAAATGCAGGTTTTGCCAAAAATCAATTTCAGCTCGTGCATTTTTGGAGCCATTTTTATACAATGTTAAAATACTTTCTTGGACAAAGTGATATTAATTATATCGTTTTTCAGTATTTTTTTTGGGAAATTTCAAAAAATTTTCGGCGCTTCGCGCAAAATATCGCTAATATACTGTATTTAGATTGAAGCAGGGAAAATAAACACTCAAAAATCAATTTTTGTGTAATCTAGGCATCTTTATGCAGATTTAAATATCTTTTGTATCCATTTATACTGTTTTCAAAAATTTTATGCAAAACAAGTACTATTTAATAACTCAGCACATTTAGCCGTTCAAAGATAAAATTGACTAATTTATCCTGATGTTGCATTGGATTTCCAAGCACAGTAGTGCTTATTACAAGATTTAATTGGCATATTACAATATCTGTAATATTTCTGATTTTGCAGTACAAGTTGTTTTAGCTTTCTCAGTCAAGTTTTATGTGTAAATTTCATCAAAAGCTCATAAGAATTTCGGCGCTTCGCGCCAAATAATCTAATGAACTATATCCAGCCCGAATTATCACATTTAGGACCTCGGTTTTTTGTATTCGGCAAAGATTTTTCATAATGTACAGAGACTTTTCAGGACTGTCTTTGTACATGCACAAAGAATTTTGGAGAGACAAAAACTGTAAAAAGGTGTAAAATTCCCGAAAATTTTCGGCGCATCAGTAATTGTCTGTCCATATATATATATATATATATATATATATATATATATATATATATATATATATATATATATATATATATATATATATATATATATATATATATATATATATATATATATATATATATATATATATATATATATATATATATATATATATATATATATATATATATATATATATATCTTTAAAATAGTAGAATTTGCATTTAGAATGAAAAAAATGTCAAATATTCAGTGACCCAGGAATTAGCTAAGATACGCTACCGAAGGTCGAAAACCCCTGTTTTACCACACTAAATCGCTACTGTACCATACTATAATAGTACACAAAAATTTGCATGTAAAAAATGTTCAAAGACTTTTGGATACCATTTTTTTACATGTAAAAAGATATCTTGCACAAAAAAACACTGTTTAGGACTGCATGCCGGTTGCAGGTCATACACTGGCAGTATGTAAAAATGTGTATGTTTAAAAATATATTTATATAAAATATCTACAAAAATTTGTTCGCTCATACAAAGACACTACTTAATTTACTGGTCCCCCATTTTGGGATTTCACCTTTCCTCAACTCTGGACCTTGGGAAACTATCATTGGAAAGTACAGTGCAGTTTCTGTCATATTACCTACCACACCAGAATTGGATGACTGAAAAAGCGTGTTTAAACATGCATTACTGCAAAAGCGAGCACAACAATGGCTACAGTTCTGTCTTTAGTTAGCTTATTTCGTTTGTTCGTTTATTTCTTTGACATTGTTTTCTTATTTATTTGTAGTAATAAGTTTTTAAGTGCTTGTTCAGCCATAATTTTTATTAACTTTTCCAAGTCTTCAACGGCAACTTGTTAAATTAAGTATGCTTTCATTCTGCTGACTTTATTCAATAAATCCTTCACACATTTAATCTACTATTATTTAAAATGACATTCGATAAAGTGTTCAATATTACGATTACTCCCTAGCTCATGTGCATACAAAATATTCTAAGAGCACTATTTATGGGTATAGGTATATAAGCTTGACCCTCGGCATTACCCTCGGCCTCGGCCTCGGCCTCGGCCGAGGCAAGGATTTTAAGGCGCCTCGGCCTCGGCCGAGGCCGAGGGTCCAAAGTACCCTCGGTCCGATCACTGATCCGAAGACAGTTGCGCATTTATGATTTATCGCTAATAATTGTCATTTAATTGGACTGATTCGGTATCACGCGCATCATTGATATTTTTCAAACCGTTTTTTAAATTCTATAAGCTTTAAATCTAAAACCATGATACGGTGAGAAACCTGAAATTAATCCCCTTTTAACAGTTACATGTACGATTCAGTACTAATGTACAAAAGTAGCGTAAATAATTTGAAGCGAACGCTTATAGGGTCACCGTACGTCAGTACGCGGAACGTCTAGCCCCGGCTAAAGAGCCCGCCCCGGGATATCCCCAGACGAAAGTATACCAATTTGCGTTGTTCCTTTAAGTCTTTGTGAGCCGCGCAAACTTTGGCGACGGACAAATCCTTCAAATCGTCGCAAAGTCGTTCGTGTTGATTAGCCAAACACTGCAACTCGCGAAAATTTGCATTTAAGGTTGAAATCGACGTTAGCCTAGATAGAGAAAAGTAAAAGCGTCTTTAAGAAAGACAGGCTTAATGCTCATTTTGACGCGAGCTACGCTTCGCTCGTAGTCCACATCAATTCGACATAAAATTTGCTTCAAACTTTAACCTTTTATAAAAAAGGAACTCGAAATAAAGATAAAAACAAATGCATACCTTACGCATACGACTACTTATTCTGGATAAATGCGATGCTAAAACGCCCGGACGATTAATTAAATTGCGCCCGTACACCTATGGAAAAACGTGCGAAAGATGATTTTGCAATTATAGCGCGAATCGCCGATGCGCGCGATCAAAACGAACAGGGAGCAATAATAAAATCCAGCTAATGACGTGAATAAAAAAGGGTGAAGAAGACGCACTCGGAATTTCAAGTGAACAAATACCGTTTCACGCAAAACGATTAAAAATTTGATCCCCTCTATTCAAAAAGTTCACGAATTTTAATTAAATTAGCGAGCCGAGGCGGATGTAGGATTTTCCTCAGGGGGCTATGCGGTACCCCAACTTTTCTAAAAACGGTCAAAAATAAGTCCAAAAATTTGCCGTTCGCGCGCAAAGTAGCGTTTTTCTCCGTTTTACATTGTCTACTTTTATCTAAAATCGCTTTTGACGCAGAACTTTTACGAAAATCTTTTAAATTTTCGACAATTTTGAGCGAGAAAATCATTGGATTTCTTTGGCTTTTGCAAAAGCCCGGCGCGAAGCGCCAATTTTTTCTGATCATAGCCGAAAGGACGTTTTAAAGCGTGATTTACCGTTCGACTTCCCGTTTTTGCATCGTTTGAGGCGGAACGTCGAAGATTTTAAAGTCGTGATTAATACGAAATAAATCTATGCTGAAATACCTACTTGTTTCTGCGCTCGCGATTGTTTCGAAACACTCAACTTACCTAACTTAGAGAAGCGTGTAATGCTGTACATGCGCACATAATCTGAACCCTTGTAGCACGTAAATCAGTGGGCGCTGTCTGTGTATCTATTTTGCAATTAATGTGGACTGATGCAATTTGTTATATTCGTGTGTCACCAGCTTAAGCGCGATCTGATTCATATCACGACGCGTGAACCTTGTGTTATGCAGTTATGCATTTATGCGCATTAAAATCGTGCATAAAATATAATTCTTTAAAATACCGATATATCGACTTTTCCGTACATTATGGAAATGATATATGTATTCAAAAAACTATAGCATTATCATAGGTAGCGCGATAGCGCTACCTATAATATTCTTAGCCATCCTTTTTTCTTTCATGTTTATCACAGCGAGTGCCAAATTTGTGTCCCCCTCAAAGCAACAACGGCACACAACTGAGAGGTGCGGTTTTTTAATCGATGTATAATTAAAAAATTCGATGCCCGTCTTTTTTGTGTACACTCAATACCGAGTTAGCAATGAGTGTGTAAAGTGTAAACCTAAAAATCAAATAATTTGCGAAGGGCCAATTTTTTTAAAAATGTTGCCCCCGAGTTGCAAATTACGAATTTGAACTTAAAATTTCTTTACACTCAATATTTATTACGCAAAAGTGTAAAGTATACGTGTTTTTTCCTCTTTGCGCGTCCTTCAGCTTATCTAACTCAATTTTGGTTTCTGTGCAGTCCAATTAGTTTTATAGTGTAGAGGGTTGCAATCATTGCTGGGCAAGCCTTAAAGTCTTGGCTGGTACCAAAGCCCAATTTTTCGGTTGGTTGCCTAAGTCAGAAACTCCTGCGTGTAAAAATTTATGCATCGAATTATAACACGGTAGTCTTGCTTGCTTCCACGCAAAGTCCATTCATAATTTCACGCGATGTCGCACTATTTCTCGCGACATAATTTTGTAATTAAAAATAGTGTCAAAATTAGTATGGTGTAAAAAAATAGTGCAAGCGATAATTTGCAAAGCAATTATGTTCAAAAACTTATTATTTTAGCCAGTGTTTTTTTGTACAAGGTCCGTTTGTACATGTACAAAGATGGTCCTCAGAAGTCTTTGTACATTTTGTACACGCAAATTTTTGTGTACTATAATATAGTACAGTAGCTATTTAAGTGTGGTAAAGAGGGTTTTCGATCTTTGGTAGTGTATTTTAGCTAATTTCTGGGATTCTGACGCAAAAAATCACTGAAAATTGTCCCAAAATGGTGCAAAGCGCCGAAAAATTTGACATTATTCCATTCTAAATGCAAATCCTGCCATTTTAAAGACATGTAGGACTAATAATTACGCATTTCGGCGCGAAGCGCGAAAATTCTAGGAATTTTACACCTTTTTACAGTTTTTGCCTTCTCAAAATTCTTTGTATCATTTGTACACAAATTTTTGGGTACTATAATATGGTACAGTAGCGATTTTAGTGTGGTGAAAACAGAGTTATTCGACTTTTAGTAGTGTATTTTAGCTAATTTCTGGGTCTCTTAGGTCAAAAATCACTAAGAATCGTCTTAAAACGGCGCGAAGCGCAGAAAAATTTGACATTTTTCCTCTTGAAATGCAATTTCTGCCATTATAAAGATATATAGAACACACAGTTACTCTTTTTTCATATTTTAGACCTTTTTCACAATTTTTGGCTTCCCAAAAATCTTTGTACATGTACAAAGATGGTCTCGAAAAGTCTTTGTACATCGGGAAAAATCTTTGCAGAATACAAAAAACCTGTGATTTTAGTAACAATTGACATTTAATCTTGAAGCGACATTCACCGCCTTTTATATGCTTATTTTTTATGCAATTTATTGTGTCAAACTTTTACAGAGTTCCTCATTTTCATATCGTAAAATGGTACGTTTTATTTTCAAACATAAATCCTGCTTGAAATGCACAAAATGGTCAAAATTCAGCGCGGCCTAAACAACGATCTTCCACAATATATTCGAAATTCTCCAAATATTGAGACATTTAAGAGAAATTTTAAAAAGGTTGATTTCGGGAATTTTCTGCTGGGGCACACGTGAGCGCAATTTACTGTTCGCCTGTGTGTCCAGGACATTTCTCATTTTACACTACGCTATCTTATTTTCCTTGCGATTTTTTATCCTTGTGGTTTTTTCGAATAAAGTATTATTATTATTATTATTATTCAGTGATCGTACGGGGTCAGATTTTTAACCCCGGTCGGGGTCGGGGATGAAAAACCCCGGTTTTCGGGGTCAGAGTGGGGTCGAAGTTGAAGATTAAGAGTTAACATTGCATTATTACATACCAATTGAAAAAGGATTACAACGATACCTTCACTTGTTTGTAGAGCATACTAATAAAGCTGGTTATGTTCAACATTTTATTTTCATTCGAAGTTCAAACATGATTTTAGCAATTTAACATTCCTTTCAATTTTAATCACTTTTTGCAGTATATGCATTTCGCTTTTCCCCTGGTAAATAATCGAAGTGCTGCCAAATTATAGATTGTTTCGGCATTGACGTAATTAAGTAGTGAATAAATTTTTAATTAAGTCTATAATATAAATTAATTTAAGCTATCAGACATAGCAAAGTTATTCTAAGAATCAAATGGAGGCTTTCGCGCAGATAGATGGAGGCTAACGCAGAATATTATAATAGAGCCATAGTGTATTTTTACAAATGACAAAATGCAGAGCGTGTTGGCGCACTTTATGGTGATAAACATGCGAACATGTATATTATGTACAGTGCTCGCCATGAAACATGACGCACTATAATCGTCAGATTTATATTAGATGATGCGTCGCGAGCGCCGCGTTTCGTCTATAATGCGCTATCCTGTGGCGGATCCAGGATTTTCCTAGGGTGGGGGGCGGTACCTCTAAGGGGGGCGGAACCCTGACTCGGGTGGAAAAATTAGCCGTTTTAACCCGAAAATCGCTAAAAATCGCTCAAAAATCCTTAATTTTGCGCACTATTTTGGGCCGATGGGGGAGGGCGGTCGCCCCCGCCCCCTAAATCTGCCCCTGGCGCTATCATCTTTTTTATTATTATAGGATATTTATCTGTATCATGCCGTTAATCTGGCGATGCGGACGGCGCAATTTAGCTATTGATAGCGCCAACAAGAAGGAAGCGCGCACGTGAATGCCGGAACGGTATTCACGTGCGCGCTTCCTTCTTGTTGGCGCTATTAATAGCTAAATTGTGCGCCGTCCGCATCGCCAGATTAAGGGCATGATACTGATGAATATTCCATAATAATAAAAAGAGATGATAGCGCATTATAGACGAAACGCGGCGCTCGCGACGCATCATCTAATATAAATCTGACGATTATAGTGAGTCATGTTTCATGGCGAGCACTGTACGTGTTGACAACATGGCGATTAGGCGTACATTTTTTGAAATATCGCGAGTGTCACAAGTTCAACATTCATTATGCTCGTGAATGAATCATCATTGTTTGGTGTTTGCGGAATTTATTTGCTATCTATACAATTGTCCTATGTACCAAAAATTAAATGCTATATTTCACCCCGAAAAAAGGTTCAACCCCGCCTCGAAAAATCTTGTCCCCGGTCGGGGTTTAGGCAGGGATTTTTCGGGGTCGGGGTCTCTGTACGATCACTGTTATTATTACTATTATTATTATTATTATTATTATTATTATTATTATTAATATTATTATTATTTATTATTATTATTATTATATTATTATAATATTATTATTATTATTATCGATAACAAGTAATAAAATTAAATCAAGCGCCGGAAAATTTTGACATTTTACCTTTCTGAAATGCAATTTTGCATTACAAAAATTGTCGAATTCGGCGCGAAGCGCCGGAACATTTTGAAATTTAACCTCTGTGAAACGCAATTATGCATTACTAAAATTGTCCAAATTCGACGAGGCTCAAGCATCGATAAGAAGTAATAAAATTAAATCAATTCGGCGCGAAGCGCGGAAAAGTTGTGAGATTTCACCATTTTAAAACGCATTTTTGCATCACAAAAGTTGTCAAAATTCAGCGCGGCCTAAACATCAATAACAAGTAATGTATGTATAAATTACTGGTGTTTATTTACACATAAAACAGGTGGACAGACAAGTATGTATTTTTAATACATCGATGTGTAGAAGACCACAAAAATACATCATGTGTCTTATTGTGATCTGACGAATTATTAATATCCCTAAATTAGGCATTACTTAAGTATAATTTCTGAATTATGCATTACTTACTGTACCGATTTTCATAGCCCAGTAACCCATTTGGTTGCCGGGGTTTAAAAATCGCTTGTTGGGATCTGAAAATGATTGCTGAGTTCCAAAAATCGGTTTCTGGACTCTAAAAATCGGTTGCTGAGGTCTAAAAATAGATTGCTAGGGTAAAAAAATCAGTTGGTGGGATCCGAAAATCGGTTGCTGGGGTCTAAAAATCGTTTTCTGGGGTCCTAAATCAGTTGGTGGGCTCGAAAATTCTGTTGGTAGGGTCTAAAAATCGGATGCTGAGGTCCAAAATCACTTAGTGGGCTCGAGAAATCAGTTGGTGGGGTCCAAAAATCGGTTACTGGAGCCTAAAAACCAGCTGGTGGGCTCCAAACATCGATTGCTAAGGTCTAAAAATCGATTGCAGGGGTCAAAAAATCAGTTAATGAGGTCCGAAAATCGGTTGCTGGGGTCCTAAATCAGTTGGTGGGCTACAAAATTCTCTTGGTTTAGTCTAAAAATCGGTAGCTGAGGTCCTAAATCAGTTGATGGGCTCCAAAAATCAAGTAATGGGGTCCAAAAATCGGTTGCTGGCATACATCCCCATAGGAGGGGGTATTACCCCGACCTCAGGGTCCAAGACTTGAATTACTGTCAGAAGATTTTGAGCTATCTAACATTTCTGCAGTGATTTTTGGGTACAAAAGCAGCGAAGATATTAAAAGTTTTTCGGCGCTTCGCGCCGACTAGTACATTTCTGTTTTGTTTACCCATAAAATACCTAAAATGAAGTTAAAATAATCTGAAAAGTCAAAATTTTCGATAAATCCTCATATTTTTTACTTACAAGAGTGCCGAAACTAGTCAGAATGGGACAAAAAGTGGTGAAAATGGAGTTTTTCACATTAAAACATGTTATGCAGGATGTTTTAGCCATTTCTCATATTTTACCTGCAAAAAAGGGTGGGACTCTAAATTAAGTGGTCTCAAATTTTGGGATTTCACCCCCTGAACTATCGAACTTGGGAAATCATGGTTGCTGGGGTCTAAAAACCAGCTGAAGAGCTCCAAAAATCGGTTGCTAAGATCTAAAAATCGATTGCTGGAGTCAAAAAATCAGTTGGTGAGGTCCAAAATCGGTTGCTGGGGTCTTGAAGTCTGTTCTCTTCAAGAATCGGGTTCTATGGTCTAAACATCGAATGCTGGGATCCTAAATCAGTTGGTGGGCTCCAAAATTGTGTTGGTTGGGTCTAAAAATCGGTTGCTGAGGACCTAAATCAGTTGATTGGCTCCAAAAATCACTTAAAGGGGTCCAAAAATCGGTTAATGGGGTCCTAAATCGGTTACTGGGCTCCAAAAATTAGTTGTGGGCTTCCTAAATCAGTTAGTAGGCTCCATAAATGGGTTGCTGGGGTCCTAGATCGATTGCTGGGGTCCAAAAATCGGTTACTGGCATAGGTGGGCAGCAACAAAATTCTGCGGGAGGACGGGGGTTGAGTGTGTGCAAGATTTTTCAAAGGTCAAAAATTGTCTTAAAAATGGTGGTATGGCGAAAAAACATAATTTTTCAGCGTTTCCCATCGAGCAATATCCATTAGCATCAAAAAAATTGCGAAAAAGCAACAAAGAAATTTGAATTTGTAGGTTTCTGGGGGAATCCGGCCCTCTGGGGGTGCATACTCCGAACCCCTCCTCCACGCCCACGTGTGGTTGCTTGGTTCTAAAATCGGATGGAGCTCCAAAAATCGCTTGCTGGGGTCTTAAAGTCGGTTGCTGGGGTCTAAAAATTAGTTAGTGGGCTTTAAAAATTGGCTGACCCCAGCAACCGATTTTTGGCTCCAGCGATCAATTTTTAGACCCCATCAACCGATTTTTGGATCCCACCAACTGATTTTTAGGCCCCATCAACTGATTTTTAGACCCCAGCAACCTATTTTTAGACCCGAGCAACCGATTTTTGAAGCCCAGCAAACTGATTTTTGTACCCTGGAGATCGATTTTCAGACCTCAGTAACCGATATTTGAGCCCAACAACCGATTTTTGGATCTCAGCAATCAATATTTGGACCCCGACAACCGATTTTGGCTGTACTGTTGGCGGCATCTCATCTTTTAAGATGCCTAAAAAAGTTTTTGTACAAAACATAGGGTGCAAATGGTGGACCCTCCGGCTGGTACCGAACCTGCTCCGGCTGGTACCCGGTTGAACCTGGTTGAACCCCTTGCCCAGGTATGGTTGCAATATCTCAAATCCGAATTGGTTTTCTCTTTTAACGCAATATTTCTTGATCTGTGATCGTTTTAATGTAAAGGGTTCGAGGCTTAAAACATCTTGTGCTTACCAGCAATCTTTTCTACAATCAATACGCAGTTAATACAGGGTTTTAAACTTTACACTCTAGTGGATTGAGTAAAAAAAACAGATTTTGTCCAAGATTTCTCTGCAAACTTTTTCGGTTATAATTTGGGATGAATTGAATAAAATAGAAATAAAGTAACTTCTAAGGGCTACACGTCGAAGCAAGCTGCGTTCAAAAAAACGTAATATTGAGTTGTCAATACTACAATCAAAGGGCTACAAACTGGCCCGAATTGAATTTATTTACACTCAATGGGGCGTTAGGTTCAGATTTTTAAAGTTTACAACGTGGTGGACTAGTGGAAAATACGTTTTTGTCCATTTTTTGTTCGACACTTTCTCTGTTCAGAAGTCGGGCGAGGTCGAATAGGATAGAAATGATGTACTTTCTAAGGGGTACACGTCACAGCGAATTGCGTTTGTTTACATCAATATTTAGCTTTTTCGAGAGGTGTAAAGTCAAACAAATGGGGGAGTTAAACATGTTCATGTCTTGTTTTTTTCTGCTAAGTTCTGGGTTATGAGTCTGGATCATGATCTCAAGTCTAAAAATGAACCAGAAACCAAATAAAATACGCCAGTTTGCTTGCACTTGACAGTGGCGTAAAGTGCTTTACATCTGATATTTATTTGTCCTCGGGCCATTGTGGAGACTTAATTTTTTAATAAATGTTGATCGTAATATCAGAGTAATATCAGAATTACGAATCCGACTGAAATTTTCTTTACACTCTGTGGTTGTGTAAAGTTTACACTGCATATTAACTTGATTTCTAGAGCCGTGGGGAGGCTTAATTTTTTTCAGTGTTTTTTTTGTACAAGGACCGTTTGTACATGTACAAAGATGGTCCCCAAAAGTCTTTGTACATTTTGTACATGCAAATTTTTGTGTACTATAATATAGTACAGTAGCGATTTCAGAGCGGTAAAACAGGGTTTTCGATCTTTGGTAGTGTATTTTAGCTAATTTCTGGGTTTCTGACGCCAAAAATTACTGAAAATTATCTGAAAACGGCGCGAAGCGCCGAAAAATGTTGACATTTTTCCATTCTAAATGCAAATTCTGCCATTTTAAAGATATATAGGACAAATAATTTATCAGTTCGGCGCGAAGCGCCGAAAATTTCGGGAATTTTACACCTTTTTACAGTTTTTGTCTTCCTAAAAATCTTTGTACATTTTGTACACACAAATTTTTGGGTACTATAATATGGTACAGCAGCGATTTCAGTGTGGTAAAAACAGAGTTCTTCGACTCTTCGTAGTGTGTTTTAGCTCATTTCTGGGTCTCTAAGAGCAAAAATCACTAAGAATCGTCTTAAAACGGCGCGAAGCGCCTAAAAATTTTACATTTTTACTTTTGAAATGCAATTTCTGCCATTATAAAGATATATAGAACACACAATTACTCATTTCGGCGCGGAGCGCCGAAATTTTCTCGAATTTCAGACCTTTTTTGCAATTTTTGTCTTCCCAAAAATCTTTGTACATGTACAAAGACGGTCCCGAAAAGTCTTTATACATCGGGAAAAATCTTTGCCGAGTACAAAAAAAAACCGTGGTACTAGCAAAGAAAAATGCTGAGATGGAATAAAAAAGATGAATATACTTGGAATTGTGGATTGCTAAGGAGGTAGGAAAAAGCTACCTAAAGTCGCAAAATCTGATAAAAATCACATTTTCTATAAGCAACGCAAAAATTGAAGTAAATTCTGCGGCCAACAGATTAAAATAAATATTTAACCATAAAATGATTGAAAAAGCAGCACTTTAGCTATGCAGTAGCTATGGGAAATGATATCGAGTAAAACTAAGAGTCTTTCTAAGCCAATTGAATGGAATAGCAAACATCGATGCATCCAAGACAATTGAAGAAATTGTTGGTTTAAAACAGTAGGAAACGCGTAATTTGACTTGAAACAGACTAAATGTAGGTACACTAGCATGCCCGTAACGATTGCGAGCACGAATCAATCGGCCCGTGCTTTGCTTGCTATAATGCTCATAACAAAATAAAACAACTTTAAATACAATACCACTTGATTTTCTATCAATCAGGATTAGGGATCGACCGGAGCTCCGGCTCCGTCGGCCTCCGGCTCCTCCGGCCATTTTTTGGTCGTCCGGCCTCCGGCGGCCGGAGGTACAAAAAAGGGGGCCGGAGGCCGGAGGTTTTTTGAACCGCATCATCCAATGCTTTAACGCTCTTCTTTTCTTTTGAAGCTTAGCACTCAGATTGCCTATTTTGTGAATTTGTACAAACACAGGCTTAATAAGTGAAGCTGTGAACGTGAACACTAATGTGGCATTGTGAATGCACCGCACCATTGGTGAAATATTATATCATATATTTTGCTTAATAATGAACGAGAATATTTCAGATCGCAAAGCGAGCCGAGTCCGCGTTAATTCAGCGCACAAATGGATATAAATCTCTTTAAGTGACAGAATAACAAACTTGGTGCGACGTAGTCTGCTCACTTCCTTTTTGAGCTAATACAGATTGTAGATATAAGTACATATAGACACATTGCTAAGCTCTTTATGCTATGTTTATTTGGGTACTTTTCGAGTATAAGTGCATCTAGACAATAAGGGCAAGCGAGAAAGCGGTGAGGTTGGATCTCAAAATAGAAGTATGCTAATTAAATGATTTTTTCGATTACCCAACCGCCGCTGCCAGACTTGAAAATTGAAAAATAATTGATATGGTCGCAACATTTTAGTACATATAAATGCATGGCTAGATAATAAACATTCGCTTCTTCAGATCTTTTACTTATCCATGAGCAATGTATTCATACACACCTATATACTGTACACCATGTGAATTATATTTATGGCTTGTAAAAATTCTAGTTTACTGAAAATTCTAAGTTTACCTCCGGCCTCCGGCTCCTGGCCGGAGCCGGAGGTGACGATGGCCGGAGCTCCGGCTCCGGCCCAGGGAAAAAATGGACCTCCGGTCGATCCCTAATCAGGATACGAAGCTAGTCAGCGTTGCTACTTGCCAGCAATTTAAAAAAGTAAACATTATAGATTTCGTTTATACACTCTTATCTGAAACTTTAAAAATTATTTAAAAAAGACACTTTTTTAGAGGCCGCATAATATATATTTCGATTTTTGCGTTGCTTAGAGAAAGTGTGATTTTTATCAGATTTTGCGACTTTAGGTAGCTTTTTCCTAGTTCACTCCTTTTACATCCTTAACAATC
Source organism: Mermis nigrescens (assembly GCA_036768485.1). Lineage (NCBI taxonomy): Eukaryota > Metazoa > Nematoda > Enoplea > Mermithida > Mermithidae > Mermis > Mermis nigrescens. Next base: position 119,647 of record JAVLUZ010000283.1, read on the forward strand.
CACAATTCCAAGTATATTCATCTTTTTTGTTCCATCGGAGCATTTTTCTTTGCTAGTACAACATATTTGTTTAATTTAATCGAAATCAAGTTAAATTTTTCTAAAAATCGTCACTCCTTCAATGCGTTTATTTCGGTGAGAAAAGCCTCAAAAACATCGCTTTTGCCTATATTCAAGTATATACTTGCTGAAGTATCCAATTTGAGAATTTTCATCCTCCGAATCAGAAGGCTCTAGGACACTGCAGTTATAAAATCAGCAAATGCTCAACGATTATACACTGAATTTAAAATTACCCATTAATCGCTTACTCTGATTCGTATCCATCCATCTTTTTCTGCTGATAGCGACGGGCCAATCCGCTATAGAGGGAAGGATAAATAAAACTTTTCATTCTCTAAGCCTTATTACGTTATTTACGCATAAAATAAGCCAATTCTTCAATCTCAAAAAGCTCCAGTTTAAACGAAAAATTTCATCGATTAGAGGTCACAATTTTAAGGAAAAATCTTTCTAGTTTTGAACCAATTGTGCCTAATTTGTAAGTCGCAAAAAGCAAAACTTTGGGCGGGAAACAATCGATAGTAACAAAAAGTAAATTTTTCAATTCGCAAAGGAACAATAAAAAACGCTTGATTCTCGTCATAAAAATTGAAATTTAAATTTTTGTTAATAAAAAGGATGTTTACGCTTAGGAATACGAATGCAAATGTAAGCGGTTCAAGCGCAACATCGATTGCGGACAAAGCATATTACATTCAATGAGTCTATTAGTCTGTTCAATACGTAATCTTGGAGGAGCGGTTCTATTTAAAATTTTTGAGTTCTTAAAAAATCGCAGTAAAGGTGATGTTTTGAGCGTTTTTAGAGATCTTTCGAGTCAAAAGTGTCGAAGTATATCCCCCAAATTTTTATGAGCTCATACGTTCTACAAACAAGGAGCAGGTGCATCGCTGGCGATGCTCTGAAAATAAAAAAATTGTGATTTTGAAGACGGCTTTAAGCTAAAAGAGGGCATCTTACAGAAAGTTGTAATGAAATTATTTATGAAAATTATGAATTGTAAATTATCATTACATCATTACCTTTTAATTATTATCACTATAAGAAAATTGTTAGTTATCAAAATTATTAATTATTATTGTAAAAAATTATTATTACAAGAAAATTATCTCAATGTAACGCATACCAAAAGGCAGCTTTAAAATGCATATAATTACAAAAGATAGCTAAAGTCCCTTTTTTAAGCTAAAGCATGAAAACGATCGGTAATCAAAGATGCTTATTATTGTTACCATATAAGATCTTGGAGAAAGGGTTTCAACCCCCAAAATTTTCATCTCCCCCAAAATTAGCGATTTTTCTAAAGTTCCCAAAAATTTTCGAAAAATCGTAGAAAGTGTTTTTTTAAAAGCATTTTTTAGCTCTCTATTCGCTCAAGAGTGTCAAATTTCCAGCGCTTCGCGCCATATACTCATGTTTTGACTATATTTTGTTCAATTTGTACGACTTTTTTGAATTTTTTTACGAATTTTTTAAATGTTTTTATGCTCTAGAAAGATAGAGCATCGTCAGAAACGTCAAAAAACGATGTTTTCGACACGTAACTACCATTTTTAGGCCCGAAAAAGGCACTTTAAATTCTATCCCCTTCTCCCCACAATCCCCATGCTGTGCCTGTCTGATTGAAACCCTACTTATTCACTTTTTGACATACGACTCTGGTCGGGTCACTCCGTACTCCGAAAAAAACATTAAAACAGGTGAGCACAAATCAAACTCTAGACTAAATTTCGTACCAAAACATTTCAACTGCTCAAACAAAATGAGTCTAGTGTCTAGTGTTTTTCTTTATTTTTAGCTACTATAATAGACGCGAAAGACTGTTGTATACATTTACAATGCAATGTAGCAGGTCCGCATTTAAAAAAAACAAATCTGATCGCCACCATTACAATCAAACAACTAAATGACTACACATATATACAACATAAATGTAACAGGGGAATGGGGGATCCTCCCACCCGAAGTGGGTCGTCCATTCCCCATCCCCCAAAGCCCTTTCTGCCGTTTTTGGCCGAAAATCGGAGGTCATTTACAACTCCCCCTGAATATAATAGGGGACCCCCACCCATAATTTCGAATTATTACACGCTTGATGCGCAAAGTCAATTTAGATAACTTAATGTCAAGTAATGCGTAGGTACCTGATTTGTTTAGCATAATCGTATTCGATGGCGGCTCTTTCCTTGAGAAAGCTGGAAAATTTTTCCAGAGCGTCCAGTCCGCGCTGCGTATGAGCCGCAAGCGCATCCGTTTGATCCTAAACCAAATGCGATTAAGCATCAATAATTGCGTTAATTTTAATCAATGAAACTTTTACATAATTTATTCAAATATCTAAAATTACCCATAGATTAGCGGACCAGCTCATGTTCCATTAGGATTTACGTCGGATTTACGCATGCGAAAATGCTCGCTCCTGATAACAATAATCTGAAAAGTAACATTTCCATAATAATAGTTGAAGAGAATACCGAAAATAATCTCTCTCGCCAAATAAATTAACAAAAAACGTATTTCAAAGACGTTAACTACTTATTTTAAATAAAATAGTCCATTTATAAATAGAAAAATTTAATGACAATAATGCACACGTAGTTTCCATCTTTTTGCAGAAAAATTTTTTCATAAAAATATTCAATGAAATTCAAAACATACGTAGAGAAAAACATTCAGTCAGAGGGTAAAAAGTGGCGCTGGCGTTGGCCTTTGCTATGACCAACCATAGCTGACAGGATTAAAATTTTATGCGAAGAATCTATGAAGTAATTTTTCTCTTCGTAAAAAAGAATTTATCTTCAGCTAAAATTTTCGTTGAAATCGAAAGTCACAGTGAAGCGCGCACTTTCTGCATTTTAAAAGTTAATTTTATTCGAAAAGTCACTCAAAAGATCAATAACTAAAGTTTGAAAGTCTATTGCTAGAGCGAAAATACGTCATCGGAAACACTTAAAGAAAAAAATGTACAGCCGTGGAAAATGCAGAATACAGAATAAAGGACATCACAGCAATTAGGGATGGACCGGATCCAAAATTTTTAAAATTTCGGATCCGGGTCCGGGTCCGGATATTAGTCTTTCAAAATTTCGGGTCCGGGTTCGGATCCGGATCTCAACAAATTAAAATTTCGAGTCCGGGTCCGGATCCGGATCTTTGACCTTAGACCCGACCGGGTCGGGTCCGGATCAGGGTCCAAAGGTACCCTAAACTGTGCGATAATTATTTATATCTGCTGTTATATTACATTATTATATTCATTGTTTTCAGATAAGATGGGGCTGGTAACAGTGTTTTTTTGTACAAGGTCCGTTTGTACATGTATAAAGATAGTCCCCAAAAGTCGTTGTACATTTTATACATGCAACTTTTTGTGTACTATAATATAGTACAGTAGCAATTTTAGTGTGGTAAAATTGAGTTTTCGATCTTTGGTAGCGTATTTTAGCTAATTTCTGGGTTTCTGACGCCAAAAATTACTGAAACTTGTCTCAAAACGGCGCCGAAACGCCGAAAATTTTGACATTTTTCCATTCTAAATGCAAATTCTGTCATTTTAAAGATATATAGGTCAAACAATTACTCATTTCGGCGCCAAGCGCCGAAAATTTTTGGGAATTTTATACTTTTTACAGTTTTTGTCTTCCCAAAAATCTTTAAACATTTTGCACACACAAATTTTTGGGTACTATAATATGAGTACAGTAGCAATTTAAGTGTGGTAAAAACAGTTGTTCGACTTTTGGCAATGTATATTAGCTAATTTCTGGATCTCTAAGAGCAGAAATCACTAAGAATTGTCTTGAAACGGCGGAAGCGCAAAAAAATTTGACATTTTTCTATTCTGAATGCATTTTAAACATATATAGGACAAACAATTACTCGTTTCGGGCCGAAGCGCCGAAAATTTTTGTGAATTTTACACCTTTTTACAGTTTTTGTCTTCCCAAAAATCTTTGTACATTTTGTACACACAAATTTTTGGGTACTATAATATGGCACAGTAGCGATTTTAGTGTAGTAAAAACAGAGTTGTTCGACTTTTGATAGTGTATTTTAGCTAATTTCTGGGTCTCTAAGGGCAAAAATCTCTAAGAATGTCTTCGCCAAAAATTTGACATTTTTCATTTTGAAATGCATTTTCTACCATTATGAAGGTATACAGAACAATTTTTGCGAATTTCAGAACTTTTTTGCAATTTTTGTTTTGCCCAAAAATCTTTGTATATGTACAAAGATGGTTCCGAAAAGTCTTTGTACATCGGTAAAAATCTTTGCCGAGTACAAAAAAACAACACTGGGTAACATGATCAAAAATCATGAATAAAAAATGAATGATACTGTTCAAAAAGAAGGTTAGGCTAGCTTTGATCCCATTGGCTCATGATAAATGGATTTGAATGATGTACATAGCTCATTAAAACGTTTTTTTCGAAAGTTCATGAAGTGAAACTATGATGACTTAACAACTTTGTTTTTTCCAGACAATGAAATAAATTAAAGCCTCATCTGCATATTGTTTCTAATTTAATGCTGCTCTCACTAAATCAATTCTTATCATGAAAGTTTCTTTCAATTTTTCAATACTTGTAGTATAAGCTATTTCGAATCTCATCATGTCAAAACTCAGCCTTCGAGCGTCAAATAAAAATGCAAATAAAAACATACAAAATATTTTGGCTCCGAAATCCGCGCTTCTACGTTTATTCTCGAAAACAGTCAACCTCAATAGAAAATACGTGACGCATAATACCGCATGAATAAAAGAAAATTCGAAAAGATATTAGATTTAAATGGTAATTGCGACAGCTTATAGTCTGTTTCACATAAGTTCGTGCATACATAAATTCTAAGAATTTTTATCGACAGCAGGCCGAGGGTTATGATAATTATATATTAGATCAATGCTATAATTGCAATCTGTCAGCTTATTGTCGGAGATCGTTTTAAAATTTATGACCGAAGTTGTGTGAAACAGACTATAGTTCTGCCAGCTCGACGCCATCCACCCTCGCTGCAAGCATATTTCAGTTTTTCCAACCAGCAATTTTTGGGATTAAATACTTATTTCTCAGTTTACTCAGAATACAGTTTGACTCGGTTCCTAAAAATTCATAATTTTCGGGTCCGGGTCTTTACTTTTGAAAATTTCGGGTCCAGGTCCGGGTCCGGATCTTTACTTCCAAAAATTTCGGGTCCGGATCCGGGTCCGGATCCAGAAAAATCGTCGGATAGTGCCGGATCCGGGTCCGGATACTTGGAATCCCTAACAGCAATAATACAAATACGGTTTATTCTCCATGTCTAATTTTTATTTCCAATTGTAGCCTAAACACATTACTACTGGAAGCGTTTACCCCAGATTCAGGAAGCATATTCCAAGCATTTATTATTCTGTTTTGTATACGTTTTGTATACCATAGTTAACTTGTACAAAAACCTTCTATTTTCTAGAGATTCTAGATTTAATACCTGAAGTCGATCCTGATAAGACGGTATGTTTTGATAATGGCGAGCTAAGACACGTTTAGTAAAGTATCTTTGTACCTTTTCAATATTACGAATATTTTGCTAAGTATGTAGTAACCAAAAATAAGTCGAATATTCTAGAAGAGGCCCTACATAAGTTTCATAGGCCATTGTGAGAAGTGTCAAGTCCTAACTTTTAAAACAGCGAAAAATTAGTGACGTGAGATGGAAGGCCTACAAGTTTGCTTATGTGAGCAGTAAAATTTAGTTTTTCATCAATTAATATGCCTAAATTTTTTTCTAATAATTAATATGCAGGGGATTTCAAGGTGATATAGCAAATTTTGAAGATGGAATGAGTTTCAGACTTTGCATAAATCATAAAATCGTCTGCAAAAATAAGCATTTTTGAATAATGATCAATTAGTAAAGATATAAGGTCATTTATGTGGAACAGAAATAAGATTGGACCCAGGACGCTGCCCTGGGACACACCACTAAAAACGCAGGTTAAATTCGGAAATTTACTAGCGATGCTGATTCTCTGAGTTCTATTACTAAAAAGGCTTTTATCCACTTCAATACGTAACCCTGAATACCGTATTTTGACAATTTGAGAACCAGTTTACTGTGAGACATGGAATCATATACTTCTGCAAAATCCAAATCAGTAAACTTGGGCAGTCCACCAATTGATCAACGCCTGCAATAAATGACACTGTGTCATTGAACATTCTGCTTAAGTCGTTTTTCATCAATTGGTTTGAAGCAGTGGTTTTCTCTTGTTCCTGCAATGGTGCAACCATTTTCAAATCTTTTTTCTAGTTAAGGCCTTGCAGCCTCAGTGTCCTCCTTAGTGACAGGAAGGAAAGTTGTTCATCACAAAATCTGAATAAGTCACTTGGTTTTAGTATTTTATCTGAAGATGGGCGTTGTAGACTTGCTCTTGCAGCTAATCGCTTTGTGATGCCTCCTATGCCATCACAAGGAGACTTCCCATGACTTCTGGCAAAGAAGTTCCATTCTGCAGCAATACCAAAGTCATTAAAGTGTTGGCATAAATTCATGAAGTTCTTGAGATTTTTGTTTTGAGCAGCTGAGCCATCACTGAAATAACTGATGTGCTTCAACAGTGGGAAGTGACTTTGCGGATGATCAATCAGCTTCAGAGAAAACCACTGCTTCAAACCAATTGATGAAAAACGACTTCAGATAAGCAGAGTGTCCAATGACACAGTGTCATTTATTGCAGGTGTTGATCAATCAGCGGACTGCCCAAGTTTATCGATTAATAGCATCCAACCTGGTGAATACCTAGGCTGCATTTATGACAATAAATGTTGGATAGGAAATGTCTGTGACACATTTATGGAAGAATGAGATGCTTTGGTCAGTTTCATGCATCCACATGGTCCACTTAATTCCTTCCATTGGCCTCTGAGAAAGGACATATGCTGGATTCCAGAGCAGCAGATGATTGGTGTTTTGCCAGCTATGAACACTGATTCAGTGGGTCGGAATCACAGTTACCCATCAGAGGTGCTGAAAAGCATTGAAGAAAACTTCAGAGTCAAGAAAGTGAACTCTTGATATTCTGTCATGAATTACTGGTGCTAGTTTACTTTCATAGCTTTATTGTATTCTTTTGTTTGTGACAATGTATTGTTGCTTTCATTTTTTGCATGTTATCCAATAAAAACTAAACCACCAGATGTTCCACCAGAGCTGAGTAGCGCGTCTCCTGTGTGGCGGATAGGGGAAGCAAGCCTCATACCAGAAAGCATTTATGCTATTATGGTTATTGAGGTAGTGTCTTCGGAAACAGTGGACCACTGGTGGACCATTGAGCATGGCAAATGCTTGTGGTGCTCAAGCTAAGAAACTTCATGTTAATGGCTGACTGCAATCTCTGAAGTCATGATACTCATACTCAGTAGTAAGAAAATCCTGTGCCTTAACATGTGTAGTATGTACATGGAACAGCTATGGTACTTCAGGGCTGTTTTAAAGGCCTATATGAAAAATTACCATTTTAGTTTTTCAAGTTCCAAATAGAAAAACATGCGCTCTTTTCAGTGGTATCAGTGAAAATAAGATCAGAGATGATAGACATATTGAAAACTGGCCCTAAGAAAGGCTAAAAATTCACAATTTTTAATTTTATGCACAGAAGAGGTCCATAAAAGCAGGACTACCAACTCATAGAAGGTAATACTTGTGCAGTGTAATGAGGATATGGTTGTTGGTTAGTGGCCAAAAGTCAAGGTTCCAACTGCATTTTTCTTGAAGTAAACAATGGTCAAAGTATGGCCTAAATCTCACGCAACAAATTTTATAAGGCATTTTAAGACCAAATAGCACAAGGAATAATAATTTCTACACAATTTGAATGCTCTAGCTGCATTCAGCACAAAAAGTTGTACAAGTATCAGATGACTCAAGGTGATAGACACTACAGTTGAAGCACAAGCTCTTATCAAAGTTGATCAAATTCTTTGCACCTCACACTTCACGACACGGTATGGGTCAACTAAGATGGCCCTAGCTCAGGAACCACTGCACCAATTAAGCCAAAATTTTGCACAGAAACCTTACACATGCATATGTATATACACACAAATTTTAAACAAAATTTGAGATGGTCGAGTGATGACCATTTTTAATTCTAGGGCACTTGACATGGAATGACCCAAATGTCCTTGACAACGCCTTGAATTACGCTGTATTTGCTTTGCTTTATGCTTACATTTTCAAATTATTACTGGACAGCACATCTGGGCGTGGGAGGGGTTTGGGGGGTATGCAACCCCCAGAAACCAAAATACCCCCCAGAATTCAATTTTTGAAAATTTTTTTCGTTTTTTTGCAATTTTTTGATGCCAATCGATAGTGCTTTATATAGTGCGAATGATCACATTAAGAAGCACAGTCTTTTTGTATTTGGCGAAGATTTTTGCTCATGTACAAAGACGTTCCAGGACCATCTTTGTACATGTACAAAGATTTTTGAAGAACAAAAACTGTAAAAAGGTGTAGCATTCCTTATTACAAATTCTACCATTTTAAAGATTTTCACGGGGTAAGCGGCTGTAAACATGAAGCCGCTTACCCCCTTCCCTTGAAAATGGCCGAGAGATATACATGTGACAGGGGTTTGGGCCATCCCCCATCCACGCTTTGAAGCCCCAAACTTCCTTGAAAGTCAAAAAAATATTTGACCACCCTCTCCCATTTTTTGGCGAAAACCTGCGCTTTTTCGGCTATTTTTATGTGTTTTTACCATTTTTGATCTAGTCGCTAACCCCCTCCTTCTGAAAATGGTGAGGGACCCTTACTCTAGATTTCCAGCCATTACATGTATACTGAGGGACCCTCATAAAATTTTAAACGATTACATGCATGTTTTATAGTGATAGTTTATCTATTTACTCTAGCTCACATTCTGAAATAATGTATCACTTCGTGGAATTCTAATACTTAGGTACACTTTTGCCATACTAAAAAATTTAGTTCAAAAATTCAGAAGGTTTTCACCAAAAATCGTCTGACAGTGACTTGTGTCTTGGACCCTGAGGGTAATACCCACACCTGGGCGTGGGAGGTTTGGGGGGTATGCAACCCCCAGAAACCAAAATACCCCCCCCAGAAATCAAAATACCCCCCCAAAATTCAATTTTTGAAAAATTTTTCCATCTTTTTCGTAATTTTTTGATGCCAATGGATAGTGCTTCATGAGAAACGTCGAAAAATGGTGTTTTTATCGCCATACCACCATTTTTAGGGCCATTTTTTGACCTTCGAAAAAATCTTGCACCCCCCAGAATTTTCTTGCTGCCCACGTATGGTAATACCCCTCCCCTTATGGGAATCTGTGATGTCTCATTTATTACATTCAATACCTATTGCATCCAATCGCTACAGCAGCAGTAGCAGTAGCGAAGATTCAAATGATATAGAGTGTGCTAATAGCAGCGACAGACTTTATTGATGATTCAGACAATGAAACACTGGACTAAATTTGTTTCTTGTGACATAAATAGTAATAAAACTTGATATGAAAAGGCGCACCTAACTTTGCGCTTGCAATTTAGTACTGAATGGAGCAGTTGCTCATTATTTCTTTTCCAATGCCCATCCCAAGTATGTGTCATGCAATAATATTTTGCTTGTCTGACCCTGGCCCCCGCTGGGGATTTTTTAGCCTCGATACCGCCTCGGCCCCGACCAAAAAAGTCGCCCCGTTGTTGTTGTTGTTGATTGCTCCAATCCTCATCATAGCTGCATCAGGGTTTTATATGAGGTCGAGTTGGCGGGCAGCGTCCACGGGGTTTGTCTGCTGTGCTGCTGGCGTCAAGTTGGTGGGGTTGGCAGGACAATTGAAGATATGTCCAACATCGAGTTAGACATGATGGACACTGGTTGATTATATTGTTGTTGATTCTGTGCTGGTAATTTTGCAATAGGCTGCACCATCCTGAACGCAACTGTGAAAGGCGGCATCTAGTCAAACGGCTTAGCGATATTTCTTCATTGGCAATAGGTGGAGGCTTGGTGTTCAGCACTCTGTTCGGCCCATAGTTTTCAAGTGCATTGGTGACAGCATTTGTGTGTAAGATCTTGATGACTTGTCGAGAGTTGTCTGACTGTGTAAAAGCTGCATTGACTCTGGCTTCACTGAAAGAAGGCAGTGTTCCTTTCATGGTGCAAGGTCGGCGAGCTGCTGTAAGAGCAAGTTCATGGCATGGGTGAGTTTCATTATTGCATAAGGCAAAGAATTGGTCTGACAATAGTCGATTATGTTGGGCAACAGGTATAGTGCTGGCCTCTAAAAAACCATTTTCATGTTTTTGGCTTATAACTTCAGAACAAATAGCATTGAAGAAGTCAACAAACACCTATTTTTGACAGCTGCCCTAGGCCTATAACTTGCTGCATGGAAGAATTTTTAAGTGCCATATTTCATTGCAAGCTTGCATGAAATACGAAATTTCGAATAAAAACCACTTTTTCCTAAAAGAAAACCATGGGAACTAAAAAAACCATCCCCAAAATGTTATGCGAAGTGCATGGTTGGCAGCGTAAAACAGTTAGTTGACCTTAAATGATCACAATTTTGAAAAAATTCATTTTTTACAATATTTGCGTTCATTTTATCACATTTATATAAAAATTAGAGAGGCGCCGGGCCCAGGCCCGCTTCGGGCCAGGGCCAGGCTGGCCCTAACGCCGGGGCCGGGGCGTGTAAAAATGATGAAAAATTAATGAAAATCGAACAAAATTAATCTTTTTTGCCCAATTACGCAACATAATATTTATTTATTCGCAAAAATATCCTAAATTTCGTTAAAATTAAGCTTAGGCTACTGTTGTGTTTCGCTTCAGGTAATCTAATAATCAAGATTTGAAAGAGCATTGAAACAATTCGATACATGCTTGAATAGCTTAGCTCAATTAACAATTTTTATTGCGAAAATAAGCACGTTTGACCGATAATTATTAGACAATAAAGTTTAAAATGCAAGCGACTTTCACCAGTGTCTGTAAAATTGTTTTATAAATCGATGTATGTACTTATGTACCTTAAAAAAATGCTAGGGTATGGCAACTTATTTTATCATCTAGATAGAATTTGTTTGCTTTAATATATGCAATTTTCACTAATTTCGGGCACTGTGCGACAAATAATAGAGCAAATGTCTTCATTTTTGTGTGGTTTTCAATTAATTTTTTAAATATTATTTCAATTTGATTATGCATGTTCCCTAATCTTGGTAAATGATTTTTTGTCGTACAAGCATTTTTCGCCCCTATGATTTTGTTGATATTCTAGAGATAAGTTTTTCAAGCGTGTAGTTAATCTCTGGGTTACTTATTTCTAGTGCAATGTAATCGTAATCTTTTGTATTGTACTGTTCTGCTCGTCTATTTCTTTCATCGAATCAGCATAAATACTATAGAAAAGTCATATTCTGTTCAGCTTAGCTTATTGTTTTCTATGCCTAATAGCTATATTCACAATTATTTATTAATTTTTTGTTTATTTCTCTTTTATCTGCTTATTTTTAAGTCTTTAATTCATTAAAGCAATATGTAATTGCTTACAATAGTAATACTAATATGTTAGGTCAGTATATAAATAATGTGGATGCTTGGTATAGCTTAGTAAATATAGGGTATATGTTTTGTACAGGCCCCGGCCAGGCCCCGGCCCCGGCGCCGGGGCCCAGGCCCCGGCCCCGGCAAAAAGAGCGGCCCTGGCACATCTCTAATAAAAATCAATAATTTTTTTCTGAATTTCATTAAAAGTTCTATAAATTTCACAAATAAAGTCTTCAAACGACTCTAGATAAGTCTCTTCTACATCCTCTGCAAGAAATCAGTGCAAAATTATGCAACTTGATGAAAAGTAATTTTGTTGCCATGGCAACATATACTTAGCATTGGTCTTTTTTTAAGTTACAGTGGTTTTTTTAGGTTACAATCGAACTTTTCTGGCAGTTTTTTGGGTCATTCTTATTTTTGGTGGAAAATAAATATCAGGCATCATGAAAGGTGCTACGAGGAACATTCTTGCTAAGTTTTGTAAAAATTGGCGCTGGTTTTTTTAGGTTACAACTGGTTTTTTTAGGTTTAGCTTTGAAGGCATACTGTAGCTATGTGGATGACATAGGAGAAGTAAATTTTTTTCTGACATTAGTCTGCAAGGGAGCCTAACGTGAAAACATAAAAGATTTCACATTGTGTAGAAATACTGACCCTCAAAAATGCTTTAAAAAATCATAAAAATGGCAATTTTTAGGAACTTTTTGACAAATTTATATCTCAAGTTTCTGAATGATCTGGAAAGCGACCAGGGGTCAGTTGTAATCCTCACGGCATAGCTTGTTCGCCAGTATAATATCATCAGTCATCTCCTTTTGGTCATGGAAAAAAGGGGTGGTTTTTTTAGGTTACAAATCGACTGGTTTTTTAGAGGCCAGCACTATAACATTTTGGTCTCCTGATGGAGATGATCTTCTGAGGCCATAGAATGGCAGCCGGTTGCAATGCATAAGGCCGAGTTCTGAGCACATAGAGCAAGGCCTGATGGCGCGACTATTGGTGACCAAATAGGAGTGCCGTAGTTGAGAATTGATCTTCCGATGGCTTTGTATGTTGCCAGAATGGTTTCTTTCTGCTGGCCCCATGCAGTGCCACATAGCGCCTGAAAGAATGTTGTTCCGTTTTTGGACTTTGGTTGCTGTAAGCTTGACGTGCTTGGCAAATGTCAGCATAGTGTCAAAAGTGACACCTAAAATCTTTGGACGGCATTCGAGGGGCAGCAAGTTGTTGTTGATTTTGACTTGTGGATGTGTACGAGTTTCATGTGTGTTTGGCGTAAATAATGTGACTGTCGATTTGGAGTATGAAATATTGAGATGTTTGTCTTCCAGGTAATGGCTAGTTGCTTCAAGTAAGCATTGAGCTGTTTTTGTGAGTGTAGGAATCTTTGGGCCAGAGGTGAACACAGTTAGATCATCAGCATATGATACTATTTTGACATTGTTTGGAGGCGTCGGTATGTCATTGATGTATGCACTGAACAGGGCAGGAGAGAGTACAGAGCTCTGCAGTACGCCTGTTTGGACGATTTTGGCAGTTGAAGTCGTGTTACGAAAAAACCGTACGTGCTTGGCGGCCTCGTATGTAGTGGTTCAACCATTTGACCAAATAGTGTGGCATTGTCGAGTGGGTGATTTTGTCGACAAGCAATGAATGATCGACAGAATCAAAAGCCTTGGTCAGATCTATGGCGACTGCCACTGTTCAACTGGGTGGCAGTTTCTTGTTGAAACCATCAGACAACGACGTCCGCCTTCTTACGGTATGGCCAACAACAAATCCAATCTACTTTTTGTTGCAAATGGACGTCATCACACTCTCCTACCTCGTCTAAGTTGCCCCGGTCGATCACTACTCACACATTTGTCAGAAATAAATAATATGGGCTGAAATTACGGGAGGAAGCATAGCAATGAAGGAGAAAAAAGAAAAAAGGCGCGAAAAGCTGTTTGAAACTTTGAAAAACTTAAAAAAAAAATTATATTTTCTTGCTTGTTTTTTTTGGGTTTACTTGACAAGATATACAAAAATCCAAGTTTTCGCTTCTTTTATACCTAGGCTTAGGCTTAGTATATCTGAAAAGGTGTTTTAAGCTGCTTAGGTCGAGGTCAATCCCGCTCAGGTCGATGTATAGATGCTTAGGTCGATGTTTAGATGCTTAGATCGATGTATAGATGCTCAGGTCGATGGATAGATGCTTAGGTCAATGTATAGATGCTTAGGTCGATGTATAGATAATAATAATAAATAATAATATTTTATTAGCAATTACTGCCATAGAAAATGCAATAGAAATTACATGAAAAAGGATATATATAATAAAATATGTCGAAGGAACGAAAGAACGTTTATCAGCGGCTGAGACGTACAGGCGGATCATGCTCACGTACACCCTTTAGATGCGTAGGTCGACGTAAATTGGGTATCTGCATGTGATTCTGCAATCAGCTGTTTGAATCTTCAAATACTTAGGTCGAGAAGAATGAAGATGCTTGCTTAGGTCGAGAAAAGGCTAAACGAAACCCATAGCTTTTGTAATATTGATCATAGACGGATGAAATTTGTTTTCCGTGCTTTCTATCAACATGTTCTGAGTAGTGAGCGAAAAAATTCGCTTTTCTGAAGTTTATTTCTTAGTATTCTGAAAGTACCATATTTTTCAAAAACCACATTAAGGGGGTTCGACGCGTCGCCATTGTCAAGTCACGATAATTGATCACCGGCTTGTCTTTTTATTATTACAAGATACATTATGGGTGGTAAAAATCGCGGATCGAAAATTTACGTCACCAATCAACACTCCAAATCACCACCACAACGAACGGAAAATTTTTCTCTCCTTAATACAGAAGATGACAATAATAGTCTTTGTGTCATTTGCGCGGAGACAGTTACAGATAATCATATTTCGGCTGTTCAATGTGGACTATGTCATAAGTGGGCACATGCTGAGTGCCTTAATCTACCATCAGCACTTATTTCATACTTAAATAGTTCGTCCTATATTGATGCTTTGTACTCTTTTCCATTCGTTTGCTCCTTGTGTAAACCCCTATTCGAAAATTTTGCTTCTTTACCTGCTAAGATGGCTACTTTAGAATCTCGTCTAAACTTAATTGAATCAAAAATCGGCGCTTCTACGTCACCCAGCATCGTCGATATAGGTTTATTAATTCAAGATGGTCTAGAACGTGAATCAAAAAAGTCGAATGTGGTTGTATTTGGTTTAGCCGAATCTAATGATGACCTTGTTTCGGTTAAATCTTTAATTGACGATTACAATAAAGACTCTGATTTTTCATCAGCCAATATAACACAGGTATTTAGAGACGGTCCCAAATATTCCGACAAACCTCAGTTTCTGAAAGTTTGTCTTTCTTCTTCATGTGCTCAGCGTCGTTTTATTGGCCTTATCAACAAAGTTGTGCGCCCTGCAAACAACAAACGCCTACTCAAAATTATGTGCACAACCGGATTTGTCGTTTCTTCAATGAAAACGTCAGCATGAACTTAACGACGAGTTGCACCAACGACTGGACGCGGGCAAGACTAATCTATATATCGACTACAGGGATGACTGTGTGAAGAAGAAAACAGTACGAGTCTATGATCCTCGTTCTACGGCCCCAAAACCATCTAATCCCCAATTTTGTGCTCAACATGGTCAACGCGCGTCTAATATTTAGGTAAACTCGCCCCGTTATTTTGTAAATATCAAATGTTTGCTATGTAATTCTCGTAGTATTGTTAATAAGTTAGGGGAACTTCATTTTCTTTTAAATACTGCAAAATTCGATATATTATTTTTTTGTGAAACCTGGCTAAATGAATCTATTTCCGACAGTCTATTATGTCCGTTAAAAAATTATCTTATTCTCCGATCAGATCGTAAGAATAAGCGGGGAGGTGGAGTCTTAATTTTTACTAAACCCTATCTTTATGCTCGATGCATTAAAGTTCCTGCTTCTCTGTTTGTGTCTGATACTTTAGTAGTTGAAATTTTAAAAGGTGGAGATGTTATTAGATGTTTGTTAGTTTATAGACCTCCTCAGTATGATTTTGATACTGCACTTCGGATATGTAATTTAATTGAATGGGTTACTAATAGTTGTCATCCCATTATTATATTAGGTGATTTAAATTTGCCTAAAATTGATTGGCTTCATGGTATTTTTACATTTAATCCATTAAACGAATTATTTTTTGATTATTTATCAGCTAGTGGTCTGCAACAGTTAGTTAAAGAAAATACCCACAATAATGCTTTGATTGATGTAGTATTTGCTGCTTATAACGTTTTTAATGTCCAGGTTCTTCCTCCTTTTTCAACAAGCGACCATAATTCCATTTCTTTTGAAATTCTAAATAGGACTTCTCATGATGGAGATAAACCTTGCTTAAATTTCAATAAAGCGGACTATGACAGTATAGCTACTTTTTTATCCTCTGTTTCTTGGCCTGACATTTTTTCTACATGCTCAACAATTAATGACATGTATAATGTTTTTTAAAGTATATTAAATCCTCTTATTTTCAGTTTTGTTCCTACTTTTAGGACTAAATCAAAATTTAAATACCCTAAAAGCTTACATAAATTATTCCTTAAAAAACGTTCTCTGTGGGATAAGTATAAAAGGTGTAAAACCCCAGAAACTAAAACTAAATATCGAAATCATTGTAAAGCTTTACGTAGAACTATTCATAGTTATTTCTCTTCTCAAGAAAACGAATTGCTTAAGAATAATAATCCTAAAGCTTTCTATACTTTTGTAAATAATAGGTTAAAAAGTCGCAGTGAAATTCCTCCCCTAACATTTTCTGATAATAATGTTATAACCGATTCAATACGCAAGGCTAACACTTTTAATGATTATTTTGCTTCTGTGTTTTCTAGCGACATTACTAACGCGAATTTTCTTTTTCAGAATCGCTGTGACTTTTTGCTTTCTGACGTCATTTTTAGTGAGAATTGCATATTGGAAGCCATTAACCATCTGAATAATTCTACTGCAGTTGGCCCACATGGAATCTGTAATCTTTTTATTAAAAAATTGTCGTTTCAAATGGTAAAGCCGTTAGTTTCTATTTCCACTGTATCTTTTCTGTCTGGAAATATTCCCGAGCTTTGGAGCATGGCACATGTTATTCCCATTTTGAAAAAGGGGGACCCAGCATTAGTTGAAAATTACAGGCCCATCTCTCTTTGTTGTTCTATTGCAAAAATAATGGAGAGAATTATTAATATTCAATTGTTAAACTTCCTTAAGGTTAATAAACTAATATCTCCTTTTCAATTTGGTTTTCAAAAGAATAAATCTTGTGAAACACAGTTGTTAAAATGTAAGTTTTCATGGATTCAGTCCATAGCTAAAAAAGAAACTGTTGATATAATATACTTAGATTTTTCAAAAGCATTTGATAAAGTAAATAGTGAAAAACTTCTCATTAAGTTAAACGGATATGGAATAAAGGGCAATTTGTTTACATGGTTAAAGGCCTATTTGTTCAATCGTTCTCAGTGTGTTCGCATTAATCAGTCTTTTTCAGCTTACGTGCCTGTTACTAGCGGTGTCGTCCAAGGAAGTGTCCTTGGACCTACGCTCTTTTCGATTTTTATCAATGATATATGTGATAATATTTATAGCACGGTTTATATGTTTGCTGATGATATCAAAATTTTCAATATTAGTCGTAACTATAGATTATTACAGTCTGATTTAGATAAGATTTTTGAGTGGGCAATTACATGGGATTTACCTATTTCACGAACCAAAAGTCAACTTCTTTATTTGGGTAATAATAATCAAAAAGTTATTTATAGACTAAATGGGGAAATTATTTCTAGTGATTTGTTTGTCCGTGATTTAGGAGTTTTGATTTCCCGAAATTTAAAATTTAAGGAACATTATAATTATTTGATAAAAAAGCTTTCGCTAGATGTATTTCAATACGCAAATCATTTTTTTCGCGTGATAAATGTAACCTTGTTAAAGCTTATAGTTGTTATGTTAGACCTTTATTAGAGTACTGTTGAAGTGTATGGAACCCTTCTTATATTAGTGATATAGATCGACTGGAAGCTGTTCAACGTAGATTTACTAAATATATTTTCGGTTATAATAATATTCTTTCTTACGAGGATCGTTTAATACAACTTAAATTGTGCAGACTTGAATTAAGACGCTTGCAAATTTGTCTGTGTATGATGTATCAGATTATTTGTCACAAATCATGTTTGGAAGCTGATGATTTTTTTGTATTTAATCATAATATTACCCGCAGCATTAATAGATTTAAATTAGTTATACCTGTTGTACATTCTAATTTAGAAAAGTTTGATTTCTTTTACAAATACATCGCAGTTTGGAACGATCTATCTGACTTCATTATTTCTTCCCTAACCTAAACATATTCAAATCTAGATTAGCAAACTTTGATTTATCTAGATATCTTGTGAGGCGCGCGTAAAACTTGTCATTCCATTGACTCGCATGTCCCGTTACTAATTCGTAAACGTGTATTATGTATTTTGTCATTTTGCATTTTATCAGTTGGTGTATTAGTGATAAAATTTCTTTCTTCTTCTTCTTAAGTTACTCCAACATTTTCTTGTTTGTTTCTTGTTAACTGCCTGAAACCCCCAATCAATGGTTAAGCATAGGCGCTAAAAACCTCAATCGCTAAAAAATACCTCCAACGGCCTCAAAAAAACCCAGAAAATCGTAGGAAAACCCCAACTTGGCAACTCTGTTGACAAAGGCAAGGCAAACTCGGGTTAATTGATTGTATTTTTATGCACAGTAATATATTACTACTGACTCATTAATACATAAAGTTGTCCACTTTTCTCGATTGTTATGCGCGGCTAATTTGTGACTTTAATCGAAATTTCTGAAATTCTTTTGATTTAACAAAGTTCGCTTATTATAAAATTTAAGACATTTCAATTATGATTTAACGTTAAATTGCTACATCAATGAAGAATCACGTTCGTGAATTTTCCAATATAATTTTTTATCCGAATGCATTTGCGCTTCGATTTCAATTCATTAACAAAAAATAAGCTGTCTAAAATGTAGCTATGTGTATTCTGCATCTTTCGGCACTTTGTTAGATGCTTCACATGTTCAGCAAAGCACGTAGATACATCAGTAAGAGGAGTTGAAAGCAATCAGCCTCTACCAGCGGATAAGTGAAGAAGTCAATTCATGCAGCGAAAAACTAATACAGTACCTCATAATACTTTTGCGGAAATGGGTCGTTCGGAATGGAACGCACTATAGCAGGGTTTAAGCAGCAGTTGCACCTGGTTGCAGCAATTGGTTGCATGATTTAGTTTTTGCCGTGGGAACGGCTGCAATCACTGAAACCCAGATGCCTGCGATCAAATTGCAGATTTCAGGTTGCAAATGATTGCACTCGAGAGAACCAGGCTTTAATGACACGTGTCAATTTCAGCCAAACTACGCTCACATATGTACCTACATAAAAATCAGAGGTAGCGCGATAGCGCTACCTATAATATACATACTTGGTCATCCTTTTTTCTTTATGTTTATCACAGCGAGTGCGAAGTTTGTGTCCACCCCTCACAGCAACAACGGCACATAATTGGAAGGTGCGGTTTTTTTAATCGATAAATAATTAAAAACTCGATGCAATTTTTTTGTTTTTGTGTACACTCAATACCGAGTTAGCAATGAGTGTGTGAAGTGTAAATCGAAAATTAAATAATTTGCGGAAAGCCAATTTTTTTAAAATGTTGCCCCTGAACTGTAGATCACGAATCTGACCTTAGAATTTCTTTACACTCAATGGTTGTTGCACAAAAGTCTAAAGTATACGTGTTTTTTTACTCTGTGGCACAGCTTATCTAACTCAATTTTGGCTCCTGTGCAGTCCAATCAGTACTAAATGTAGAGGGTTACAATATCTCGAGGCCAAATTTTTTTCTCTTCTAACGCAATATTTCTTGATCTGTGATCGTTTTAGTGTAATGGCTTCGAGGCGAAAAACGAAATTTCTTCAGCTACTCCGCTAAGTAGGTGGAACATGCTAATTATGCTTAAAATGTGCACTGACCTTAGCGTACAGATCCTAGTTTATTTTGTTTCTATACACCCAATATTGCGTTCTTAGCAGAAGTGTAAAGTTGACATTATATCATGAGTGACTAAGTATTAATATCTGCCGATATGTTGAGTTCGTGCAAGTGACTGACGTGTCTGTTCTCGCTTGTGGATTTAAAAAAAGAATAATGAGTTCAACTCTTCTGAAAACTAACTTTTTCATTTTTTCTATTTTTTAGCAAAACCATGCATTTCATTTGACTTATTCATCTATTTAGGTTAAGTAATCCACTGGTTTCTTCATTTATCGTTTTGTAAAACTCCAAATTTATGTTAGATATTTTATTTTAGGGTCAGTATTTAATCGCAGATAGCACGCTAGCGCGTACCTGTACTATACCCCCAACACCTGTGCACAGCTATAACGGGACACATCTGGGATGTGCGGTTTTTTAAAAAGAAAGATAATAAAAAAATTCCCTGTCTGTTTTTTTGTTTTTTACACTTAAAACTGACTGTGTAAAGAAAGTGTAAAGTTTAGGCGTAACGTTATAACATATAGCGAATTTTAGGGGTTTTTTACCGGGCTTATGGACAAACTCAGAATTGACTCTTCAAACAATTTAGTGGCATAGATTTGTAGAGGAAAGAATTCTGCTGATGTTTTTTTGTTCTTTGAATTTCGTGTTAGTTCTTGAATGGGAGTGTAAAGAGTGCGAAAATCTGCGGGTGAAAAGACACATTTTGGTGGAGTTTTCGACATGTTTATGTTTGCCAACAACTCCAGTTAAGAGTTTTAAGAAATTTTTTCTGACCAAAATGTACTACGGATCAAGGGCTATCTCGTGCTTACCAACAAACTTTTCTACAATCAATACGCAGTAGTTAGGAACAGGG
Source organism: Mermis nigrescens (assembly GCA_036768485.1). Classification (NCBI taxonomy): domain Eukaryota; kingdom Metazoa; phylum Nematoda; class Enoplea; order Mermithida; family Mermithidae; genus Mermis; species Mermis nigrescens. Next base: position 140,244 of record JAVLUZ010000283.1, read on the forward strand.
GTTTAAACTTTACACTCTAGTGGGTGAGTAAAAAATTGTCCAAGATTTCTCTGCCAACTTTTTCAGTTATAAGTTGAGATGAATTAAATAAAATGGAAATAAAGTAACTTCCAAGGGCTACACGTCGAAGCAAGCCGCATTCAAAAAACGTACAATTGAGTTATTTAAAGGGGTGTAAAGTTCGAAATCTGAGGTATAAAATGGGCGAAAAAACAGGTTTTTTTCGTATTTTGATTGGTAAATCATATAAAATATTTTGCGGAACATAAGTTTGGCACATACAAACGTACTAAAATCAAAGGGCAACAAACTGGTCCGAACCGAATTTATTTACACTCAATAGGGCGTTAGGGTCAGATTTTTAAAGTTTACAATGTGGTGGATAGTGGAAAATACTTGTTCGTAATACTTGTTTGTTTGTTTTATTTGTTCGTCACTTTCTCTGTTCAGAAGTCGGGCGAAGTCGAATAGGATAAAAAAAGTACCTTCTAAGGGGTACGCGTCACATCGAATTGCGTTTGTTTAAATCAATATTCAGCTTTTTCGGGAGGTGTAAAGTCAAAAAATGGGGGAGTTAAACATGTTTCTGTCCTGTTTTTTTCTGCCAAGTTCTGGGTTATGAGTCTGGACATAATCTCAAGTCTAAAAATGTACAATGTGAGACGCCAGTTGAGTGCATTTGCTTACACTCAACATTGGTAGTAGTTTAAAACTGAGGTTTATTTGTTCTCGGGTTATTGTGGAGACTTATTTTTTCAAAAATCTTAATCGTAATATCAAAGTAATATTAGAATTATGAATCCGGCTAGAATCTTCTTTAAACTCTTTGGTTTTGTAAGTTTGCACTGCACTTTAGTTCTAGAGCCTTGTGGAAGCTTATTTTTTTAAAAATGTTCTACGTAAAATCAGAATTGGTAATCTGACTGTTAGTTTTCTCTACATCTAGTAGTTGTGTAAAGTTTGCACTATTCATTTGTTGGTAATTTGTAGCAGGGGCGGATTTAGGGGGGGCGGCCGCAAGTCAGGGTTCCGCCCCCTTAGGAGTACCGCCCCCTGGAAAATCCTAGATCCGCCACTGATATGTAGCTCATACTACAAATTTATTATTGATTTATACTTATTTATCTAAGTATCTCTTGTTTTGAGCTTTACGTTGAGATCCCTTAGTTTTCTGTAGTCTATTTCACGAAAGCTTGAGTACGGAAATATATTTTAAGTGATTTAGCGAGGAAATACAAAAGTGGTTTGTAGGTACATGGCTCATGGTAATTTTACATATATATATATATATATATTGTTGAGTAAAACTTTATTTGTTTATCAATGGCTATGCACAGTATCGTTATTGCAGCTTCAGCTCCAACTGCCTTTGTAATCAATTAATATCGACTATGGGATTGCGATCAAGTACAAGCTTTCGAGGAATATACTATTAGTTTTCGGAAATAAAGCTCTGTGCATAATCAAGTTGACTTGCCCTTACAATTCAAATTACTTATTAAATACTGTGTTTTAATTGACGTCAATTTTTAGCTCTTCAATTATTCAATGCACCGTTTTTCCACCATTTGATGAGGCGTTGTCGGTATTTTTGTTCGGGGGGGGGGGGATAAACAAAAATTTTTTAAGACTACTTTTGCATTGAATGCCAGTAACGTTATGTATAGTAAAACTGAGTTTTTCGACCTGTAGTAGTGTTGCCCAGTGTTTTTTTTGTACAAGGTCCGTTTGTACCAGGGTTTGCAAGGCTGGGTTTTTTGAACTTGGGTTTTTTGGGTTTTTTGTGGGTTTTTTGGGTGCAAGAAATCGTTGGGTTTTGGATTTTTTTGGGTTTTTTGGGTTTTTTATCCACAGGTTAAGAATTTATTTGTAATGGAATTAAATACTGTGTATTGTCAATGTTTTTGTATCATGGTTGTTCCTTTTACAATTGCTTGCGACGCACGAGGTTATGCGTCCATCCATTCTCATCCTCTCCTTCTTCCTGTTGCTGTTTTTCTCCTATAGTATATACTTTTCAAATGAGAAAAGCCGCCCAATAAAAGCTATGTGGCAATGTAGCATGGATTTTTCTACTAAAATGGCAAATTTTTTTGCTTTTTTTCTTGAAGCAGAGCAGAATTTATGAAGAAATTTCAATATTATGCATTTAAAAATTGCTCTGCCCAATTTTTCATTCTGTTCACACAGCATGGATTGTGCTTGTCATGTGAATGACCAATTTTGTTGTTGAATTTTGTGTATTAGCTGAATAAAGTTGTTGTTTACTTGTTTTGTTTTGTGTCTTGAAGCTGTTGAAGTATTCTCAGCTACTATCTATAGCTCGAGCTAGAATTTTTTAAAAAAACCCATAAAACCTTAAAAAACGCAAAAAACCCAAAAAAACCCAAAAAAAACCAAAAAACCCAAAAACCCAAAATTCGAGATTTTCAAATCTGGGTTTTTTCCATCCCTGGTTTGTACATGTACAAAGATGGTCCCGAAAAGTCTTTGTACATTTTGAAGGCACGAATTTTTGACTACTATAATATGGTGCGGTAGTGATTTTAATGTGGTAAATACATTTGTTCGACTTTTGGTTGTATTTTAGTCAGTGATCGTACGGGGTCAGATTTTCACCCCCGATCCGGGTCGGGGTCGGGGATGAAAAACCCCGGTTCTCGGGGTCGGGGTCGGGGTTGAAGATTAACAATTAACATTGCATGATTACATACCAATTTGAAAAGGATAAAAACGATACCTTCACTTGTTTGTAGAGCATACTAATAAAGCTGGTTACGTTCAACATTTTATTTTCATTCCAAGTTCAAACATGGTTTTAGCAATTTAGCATTACTTCTAATTTTGATCACTAATCGCTCTCGCTTTTTCGTATTCTTCCACAGTTTTTCATAACGGTTTTCTATGGCGCACTGATTGTAGAGGAGCCAATGGCGCGAAGCGCCGAAAATTTTCGGAATTTTTACCGTTTTCATGTAGAATTTACGCCTTTTTATTGACAAACAGTTCGGAAATCATAAGTGGCGCAAAGCATCAAGAAATTTAGTCATGTTTTACCGCCCTAAGAATAATCAGCGGTGCTAAGCGCAGGAAAATTTTGACGTTTTTACTCTTTAAACTCAATTTATACCGCCTAAATCATACAGAACAGATAAACTAATTGCGGCGCGAAGCGCCTAAAATTTTCAAAAATTCCTAATCCTTTTACCTTTTCTGTCCTCCTAAAAATCTCTTTCAACATGTAGAACGAGATTGTACGGCTGGGGGTCTAGGGTGGCGCGCTCAAGCGCCCCCAGCGAGGTCCAGAGCAGAACTCCCGAAAATTTTGTAAAAAAGCACTCCAATTTTTAATTAGTAAAGTTGAAATTTTCGCAAATTGACGAAATCTCGGTTCTGAATTGAGTCCAAAAAACCTTAAAATTGATGAACACCTACACTGCACAAAACTTCTGAGCTGAAATGCGTTTTTCGACCTCTGCTAAGTATGTAGCGCAGCAACGGGTCGCAACCAATAAGTCATTGAAAGATGTATCAATGAGAATTTTGTTCTTACCATTTTCAGGCCCATTTGTGTCCTTCTTATTAACTAGTCCAGAAAACAGAAAATGCGCAAAAACACAAGGAAATTTGGCCTTTCCTTTCATTTAAAATAGAATTATGTGTCCTTGTAAAGAAAGATAAACAAAGCAGAGAATAGACAAATTGGTACGCAAACATTTTCGCACTTTTACTATTATGTTCAACAAGCATGTGCAGTTTCATTCAATGAACTAATAGTGCATTCAATCACTAAAGTGCTGCGAAGTGCTGGATTATTTTAACAGATTCAAGCTTTTAAATTCATTGGATCTGTATAACAATAAATAATAATGACTCGGTGCGAAGCGCCGAAAAATTTTGACGTTTGTGCCTTTTTAAATCAATGTTCTGGACACATCGCGCCAGAAAAATCAACATAATTTCTGAAAAATTCTGGGGGCATGTGCCTCCATTCCTCCCGGCTACGCCTGTGATTCCGCAGTAATTTAGGCGCACTTCATAATGAAAAATATGCGAACATGTATGTACGTCTTAACAACATGGCAACCAGGCGTACTTTTTATGAAATATTGTGAGTGTCGAGTTTAACATATTAATTTTGCTGGTGAATGAATCGTCCTTGTTCCGAATTTATTTGCTATTTATACAATTCTTCGATGTACCAACAAATAAAATGTTATATTTCACCCCCGAAAAAAGGTTCAACCCCGACTCGAAGAATCATGCCCCCGGTCGGGGGTCAGGGTCAGGGTTTAGGCCGGGGTCCGGGATTTTTCGGGGTCGGGGTCTCCGTACGATCACTGATTTTAGCTAATTTCTGAGTTTCTAAGGGCAGGAATCACTAATAATCGTCTTAAAACGGCACGAAGCGCCGAAAAATTTGACATTTTTCCTTTTGAAATGCAATTTCTGCCAGTTAAAGATATATAGAACAAACAATTACTCATTTTGGCGCGAAACGCCGAAAATTTTCACGAATTTCAGACCTTTTTTGCAATTTTTGTCTTCCCGAAAACCTTTGTTCCTGTACAAAGACGGTCCCTAAAAGTCTTTGTACATCGGGAAAAATCTTTGCCGAAAAAAAGACTGATTTAGCCTGGCTAATTTATGGGTTTCTGACGATCAAAAATGCAAAAAGTGTAAAGCGGCTCTAAGTGCCAAAAACTTTTGGATTTTCTACCGTTTTCATGTAGAATTTACGGCCTTCCTATTGACAAACATTTCGGAAATTATAAGTGGCGCAAAGTGCCAAGGAATTTAGTCATTTTTTACCGCCCTAAACATTTTGTAGCTCGGTGAATACTAATAGTCTGACTGAGCAGAAAATTATCAAATTTGTATAAAACAATTTTGACAGTTCAAGCCTCTAACAAGAAAACTGCGAATTACTAACTTTGTCTGAAGATATTTTGAGTGATTCAGGCTCTTAAGCGCAATGCTGAAGCTTAAAAAGAAAGAAAAGTAACACTATGCGCTGGAGACTTTTGACGCTTTTGCACTTAAAACTCGATTTATATTGCTTAAATCATACAAAAAAGACAAATTAATGCTGGCGCGGAACGGTGAAAATTTTTAGAAATTCCTTACTCTTTTATATACCTGGCTTGTTTTTCCAGAAATTTCGTTGCACATATACAACGAGATTTTACGGTTAGCGGGTCTGGGATGCCGCGCTCAAGCGTTCCCAGTGGGGTCTGGGGCAGAGTCGCGGAAAATCTTGTAAAAAAAGCATTTCAATCTTGAATAGTAACGTTAAAATTTTCGCAAAATCGGCCAAATCTCGATTCTGAATCAAGCAAGCCCAGAAAACACTTAAAACTGATGAATTTCTACATTGCACAAAACTTCTGAGTTGAAATGCGTTTTTTGACCTCTGCTAATTACATAGCGCAGCAACGGATCGCTGCCAATAAGATATAGAAAATGTGTCAATGAAAATTTTGTTCTTACTGTTTTCAGGTCCATTTGTGGCCTTCTTATTTACAAGATGCAGTTCAGAAAACAGGAAATGCGCAAAAATATAGGAACATTAGGCCATTCCTTTCATTTAAAATAGTATTATGTGTCCTTGTACAGAAAGACAAACAAAGCAGAGGATAGACAAACTGGCATACCTGGGCAAGTGGTTCAACCAGGTTCAACCGGGTACCAGCCGGAGCAAGTTCGGTACCAGCCGGATGGTCCACCAGTTGCACTTGCACCCTATGTTTTGTACATAAACTTTTTTGGTGTAAAAATCGATTGGTTGGCTCCAAAATCGGTTGCTGGGGTTTAAAAATCGGTTTGATGGCTCTAAAAATCAATTGCTTCTGAGTTCAACTAATTTTGGAGCCCATCAACCGATTTCTAGCCCCCAGAAACCGATTTTTGGAGCTCGCTAACCGATTCCTTGACCCCAGCAACCGATTTTTAGACCCCGGCAACCGATTTTTGTAGCCAACCAACTGGTTTACAGACCCCAGCAACTGATTTTCGGACCCCAGTAACGGATTTATGATCCCAGCAACCGATTTTTATAGCCAACCAACCAATTTTTAGACCCCAGCAACTGATTTTCGGACCCCGTAACGGATTTAGGACCCAGCAAGCGATTTTAAGCGATTTAGGACCCATCAATCAATTTTTCGAGCTCAGCAACAGATTTTTGGAGTCAGCCAACCAATTTTTAGACCCCAGCAAATGATTTTCGGACCCCAATAACGGATTTAGGACCCCAACAAGCAATTTTTAAGACCAATAAGCGACTTAGGACCCATCAATCAATTTTAACGATTTCTAGACCCTGGCAACTGATTTTTGGAGCTCACCAACCGATTTCTAGACCTCAGCAACCGATTTTAAGAGCCAACCAACCGGTTTTCAGACCCCAGCAACCGATTTGTATAGCCAACCAACCAACTTTTAGACCCTAGCAACTGATTTTCGGACCCCAATAACAGATTCAGGAACCCAACAGGCGGTTTTTTAGCCCAATAAGCGATTCAGGACCCATCAATCACTTTTTCGAGCTCACAGACCGATTTGTAGACCCCGGCAACCGATTTTTGGAGCCAATCAACCGGTTTTCAGACTACAGCAACCGATTTTTGGACACCACCAACTGATTTTTTGACCATAGCAATCGATTTTTATACCTCAGCAACCGATTTTTGGAGCCCACCAGCTGGTTTTTAGACCCCAGCAACCGATTTTTAACCCCACTAAGTTTTCCGGCGCTTTGCGCCCAATTCGGATAATTTTGTGATGCAAAATTGCGTTTCAAAAAGGTGAAATCTCAAAATTTTACGGCGTTTCGCGCCGAATTGATTTAATTTTATTACTTGTTATCAATGCTTAAGCCGCGCCCAATTTGGACAATTTTTTATTGCGAAATTGCGTTCCAAAAAGGTGGAATCTAAAAATTTTCCGGCGCTTCGCACCGAATTGATTTAATTTTATTACTTGTTATTGATGCTTAAGCCGCGCCAAATTTGGACAATTTTTGTAATGCAAAATTGCGTTTCACAAAGGTTGAATTTCAAAATTTTCTGATGCTTCACGCCGAATTCGGATAATTTTTGTGATGTAAAATTGCGTTTCAAAAAGGTGAAATCTCAAAATTTTTCGGCGCTTCGCGCCGAATTGATTTAATTTTATTACTTGTTATTGATGCTTAAGGCGCGCCAAATTTGGACAATTTTTGTAATGCAAAATTGCGTTTCACAAAGGTTTAATTTCAAAATTTTCCGGCGCTTCGCGCCGAATTCGGATAATTTTTGTGATGCAAAATTGCGTTTTAGAAAGGTGAAATCTCAAAATTTTCCGGCGCTTTGCGCTGAATTGATTTAATTTTATTACTTCTTATTGATGCTTAAGCCGTGCCCAATTTGGACTATTTTTTTATTGCGAAATTGCGCTTTCAAAAAGATGGAATCTAAAAATTTTCCGGCGCTTCGCACCGAATTGATTTAATTTTATTACTTGTTATTGATGCTTAAGCCGCGCCAAATTTGGACAATTTTTGTAATGCAAAATTGCATTTCACAAAGGTTAAATTTCAAAATTTTCCGGTGCTTCACAGCCGAATTCGGAAAATTTTTTGTGATGCAATTGCGTTTCAAAAAGGTGAAATCTCAAAATTTTCTGACGCTTCGTGCCAAATTGATTTAATTTTATTCCTTGTTATTGATGCTTAAGCCGCTCCAAATTTGGACAATTTTTGTAATGCGAAATTGCATTTCACAATGGTCAAATCTCAAAATTTTCCAGCACTTTGCGCCAAAATGATTTAATTTTATCATTCGTTATTGATGTTTAGAGGTTGCGCTAAATTATGACAATTTTTGTGCATCTCAAGCAGCGTTTATATTTGAAATGAAAACGTATATACTATTTGACGACATGAAAATGAGGAACTCTGTAGAAGTTTTATTTTTACACAATAAATTGCATAAAAAATGAGCATATTAAAGGCTGTGAATGTCTCTTCAAGATTAAGGGTCAATTGTTACTAAAGTAATGAGTTTTTTAACATAATTGCTATGCAAATTATCAGTTGCACTATTTTTTACACTATACTAATTTTTGACACAAAATTCAATGCTATGTCGAAAAGAAATATGAAGAAATGCCAGACGATTTCACTAAAAGCATGACAATACCATTGTATAAAGGAAAAGGCGACCCTCTGAACTGTACATTCTATCGAGGAATCCGCCTACTTGAGCACGGCATTAAAATTTTCGAAAAAAAGTTTGGAATTAAGGCTGCAAAAACTCATACAAATTAGTGGAATACAATATGGATTTATGCGCCATAGGTCAACAACTGATCCAATTTTTATATTAAGACAATTACAAGAGAAGTATGTTGAGAAACACTAACTGCTGCATCACCTGTTCGTAGATCTCGAAAAATCCTTTGACAGAATACCAAGAGAAACGATCATATGGGCTTTGAGAAGACAGCTAATCCCAGAAAAGCTAGTAAGACTGATAATGACAACATATCGGTCATCAAAAACAGTTGTCAAGTCAAAGGCTGGCCATAGTAAAGAGATCGACATAACCATAGGCGTACACCAAGGCTCGGTCCTTAGTCCCTTACTATTCATAACAGTAATGGAAGAAGCAACCAAGCAAATATACACTGAAACACCCATGGAACTACTATACGCTGATGACCTTGTGCTCACGGCTAAAAATCAAGATGAGATAAAAGAGCGTTTCAAATTATGGAATGCAAGTCTAATGAAAAAAGGCATGATTGTCAATCCAAGCAAAACCAAGTATATGGTCTCTGGTGAGAAAGGACCAACTTTGAAGTCTGGAAGATTCCCATGTGCCGTTTGCTCAAAAGGTGTTGGAAATAATTCCGTCCTTTGTACCATGTGCAAGCGATGGTGCCACAAAAAATGCTCAGGAATACGTCAAAGTTTGAACGCAGTAAAAGACAACTTCAAATGTACAGCATGCACAACTGACGTAGTTTTAGAAATTGTAGAGCCAAACATGCTACAAATCGATGAAATGACGGTAGAAAAGGTCAATACTTTCACATACCAGGCGACACAGTACAAGCCAATGGTGGTGCTGAAGCGAGCGTTAGATGCAGAATCCAGGCCACATGGAATAAATGGAGAGTCGTAGCTGGTCTACTGATGCAAAAGAGTATACCATTACCAACCCGCAGTCAACTGTACCAGCGCTGTGTTCTGCCCAGTCCTGCTGTATGGATCAGAAACATGGGCAATGACAAATAGCATAGAAAACGCTTTAAACAGAACTGAAATGAAATTGCTTCGTTGGATGCTTGGTTTGCGCCTGGCCGACAAAATTAGCAACGAAGAAATTCTTAGAAGACTTACAATGGACAATATCCAGAATACACTGCGGACATGCAGATTGTGCTGGCTAGGACATGTCCGAAAGAAGCCAGGACAGTAATGTCATATCAGCCAAAAACCTGGTGGCGCCTGGAAAACTGCCAAGAGGCCGGCCGAAGACAACGTGGATGAAGAACAATTAAAAAGGACTTGGCTGCCAAAAATCTACGTATGGAAGACACTCATGATCGGGTGAAATGGCGACATAGCATCAAACGTCCAACCCCAATTGGGAAAAACGACGTAAAACGGGATGAGTGAGTGAGTGATTTTTGATTAAATTATGAATGGACTTTGCGTGGAAGCAAGACTAACATGTTAAAAATTCAACCACTTTTCTAACTTAGCAACCAGCCAAAAAATTGGGCTCCAGTACCAGCCGAGACTTTAAGGCTTGCCCAGCTATGTACACAATCATTTTCGCATTTTTACTATTAGGCTCAACAAGCATGCACAGTTTCAATCAACGAACGAATAGTGCATTAAATTACTAAAGTGATGTGAAGTACTGGGTTATTTTAGCTGATTCAAGCTTTTTAATTCATTAGATCTATATTACAATAAATAATAATGACTCGGCCGGTGCGAAGCGCCGGAAAATTTTGATGTTTCTGCCTTTTTGAAGTCAGTTTTCTGGACACACATTATTGCAACAGACAAATCAACAATATTTCTGAAAAAATTTTGGGGGGCATGTGCCCCTAATGCTCCCCTGGCTACGCCTATGTCTATTTGTCATCCAAAATTTTTGGAAATGGAAAAAATTTTGGGCTTGCTGGCATGAAGAAAATTTTTGTAATGCAGAAGTGCGTTTTAGAGATGTAAAATTTCAAACTTTTCCGGCGCTTCGTGCCAGATAGATTTAATTCATACTTGTTATTGATGTTTGAGCTGTGTCAGCGCCAATTGCAGCATGTTTATCAAGGCAATGATTAGGTACCAACGTTGGTACCCAATTTCTTAAATATTAAGGTTGGTACCTAATGCATGTGTTAGGTTCCAACGTTTTTCTGCTTGAATAGCAGAATAAGCAAAAATTTACCAGTAGGGGGTTTTGAACGCTCCCCATAAAACCCGAATGCACATTAGTCAGTGCTGCTCACCACTGCGCCATAACTCTTAGTTCGTATGTTCTTAATGATTGTCATAAATGATAAATTCGTAAATATGACAGTACAGAGGTTTTTTGGCATAGGTGTAGCTGGTTCACATATGTGTTAAGATAGCCACGTTATAAGTATGTATATGTACAACATGTAGTATTTGGTGAAAGCTGCCACCTAGTAAGTGGTTGTTTCTGTAGATTCATGTGACTGAATAAAATGTTGGCGCTAGCGTTTAAAATAAGCCTAAGTAATGGGATGCGACTGGCGTTGCATTCGCTCCGCTCATCACATCCAATTACTCAGCCTTATTTTGAACACTGGCACCAACATTTTGGTCAGTCCATGATACTAATCCTAAGCCTAACAAGCAGGTAAACCAATGTAAAACATTACAAATATCTTGCATTTTTTATTGAAATGAACTAGTGTCAGTCGATTAGTTGAGGTTCTGGGCTTTGGAGCAAGTGGTCCACATTTATGAATCCGGTTGGCACCGACTTTTTTCCTCTTCATTGGATGCTACGAACTGCATACATATGCCTTTACAATATGACTATCTTAATACATATGTGGACCTGTTACACGAATGCTGCTTTATTATACCAACGATTGTTTGGTGTTTTCAGTAAAACTTTTTGATCCTTTTCTCCATTCCTTTGACACACATCTTTCTGACATTTTGATGTCAAAAACTGATATAGATGCTGAAATAGCATAAAAAATACTTTATTCTTTAATTTTTGATAAATTCGGTAGTGACTAAAAACTGTTTTGAATCTAAACAGGAGTGATATTCTGCAGTACATAGGTAGTCAAGATCATACATACATGAGCAGCGTCAAATTTGGATGTCTGAGTGGAGTAAAACTGGCCAAAATCCCAAAAATTCACTTCTGGGGCTCTATCAATTTTTGTGAGGTATCCGGCAGACCCCTTACTCCTGAAGTTGACTTCTTAATGCAATTTTTGGCAATTTTGCCCCATCGGACCCATAAGATTTTCTTTGCTGCCCACATTAGGTCTAAACCACCCATGCCCATGTGTGGCTGAGATATAGAGCCAAAGCCATTTTGTAGCCTAATTCCTGAAGATTAAATTCAACAGCTGCAGCCGAATTATGCGGGCCTGGGTTCTATGTACAGTATATCAAATTATGGGGAGCCGTTTGCCACTTAAACCACATTATTGCATCAAAATCATAAACATACATGTGTAATTCGTAGGGCGTTATTTGGCCCGTGGGATTTCATGGATCCTCAGAATTACATGTATGAGCATGGATAGAGCTCAATGAGAAACGTCAAAAAATGATTTTTTCCTGCCTTAGTCATGACTTTGGCATTTTATGGCATAAAAAAGATTTTGACATCATATTGTATGCACACGCATTGGTACTACTTTGTGTACATCTTTCATGTAATTTTTTATTACATTTTCTAGGGTAGTAATTGGCTGATAAATATTAATTATTATTATTATTACTCGTATGTAGGTTGTGGGTTATGTACAAACGTGTTTACATACTACATATGTACCTGGTGTAGGCAGGGGGGCGGGGGGGGGCGGCCGCCCCCTTCCCTTAGCCCAAAAATAATTTTGGAAAAATAAGGAAATGCATGAAAATTGGCATCATTTTATCGAAAATTCTCAAAATTTTCGGCGCTTCGCGTTGTAGAATCATTATTTTCGTTAATTTAGGCTCAAGCGCGGCCAAAAAATGTCATTTTTTATAGCTTATTTGGAGAAAGTAAAATTTTTTCGAAAAGTTTGAATTTTATGAGCTTAACGGATAGAGCATGTCCGCAAACGTCAGAAAATGCACTTTATTTGGCGCCCCGGCGAACATATCTCAAAATATAGGGTCACCAATTTCGGACCCCCCCCTTAAAAATCCTGCCTACGCCCCTTAGTGATGTCCTGGGCACCAGCACCGGCACCGGCGCCGGTGCCTAAGCACCGGCACTGGGCCGGTGCTAGGCTGGTACCAGCGCCAGTGCCGGTGCTAGATAAAAGAGAAAAAATTAGTGTAAAAAGAATAATTGAAGCTCATTTATCCCCAATTTAATGAATAAAGGCGCAAAAAGGTAGCATTTTGTTAATAAAATCTTCTGATTAGCATAGTGAAGCATTTTGACTGAACTTCAGTACAAGTCTTAGAGCTTTAAAAATGAATTATTCATTTAACAAACACATCTTATTGAAAACATCAATTAACAGCAAGAAGCGTGGACACTAATAAAGTAAATTAAAATTAAGAACATCGACATATAGAGTGGCAAGTTCTTCTAATTCTACCATCTGTAGGCAAGCAGGATGAGTAGTACAGAGCAGTTTTCAACTTAATTTCATCAAATCCATTTTTATTTTTCCATTACGTGAGCAGAAGACCGTAAAACGCAGCTAGAATTTTAAAATAGTTTTTATGCAAAACTTTTTCCTGCAAATTATTCAGAAAAGGCTTGTTAAAACTTTGTAAATGAACTTCTATGTAAGTCTTTTGCATTACTAATATATCCCATGTTTGTTTTCAGAGGCTATTGAAAATGTGAAATGATAAACTCAAATAATTTAACCTCAAAAAGTTTTTGTGGCTATTTTCATATTTGTTTTTTACTAGTTGAATATTTAACTAATGCACTAAAACCAAATTTCGATTTGACTAAAGGATCAACTACTGCACAAGCTAATCTTGATTGCGCTACACTTAAACTTATAATACACTATTTAACTTTTATTTTTCTTCGAATTTAAATTTTATTACAATTTTTTGTTTGTTTAATGCTTAAGTGAGAAAATTATATGTATTCATAAATTAAAAATAATGAAGTCGTTACTAGCCAAATGAAATTTTGCCCTTAATATGTATATCTGGTGAAAAATAGGTACAAATTTAAGCATTTTTGAAGAGCATAGTACACTATATAATATGCTAATGTAGCACCGGCACCGGTAAAAAAGCGGCACCGGGACATCACTATTAGGTACATAGGTTACCTACATAAAGTCAGTCATACAATGCAGATGACTTTATTAATCCAGGAACAAACAGAATTATAAACGAAGTTTGAAAACAGCAGGCGAAGATCTCCATACAAAATAAAGTTGCACAATGTACAGACATTATGTAAGAATAAATATATGTCTTTGAAGGTACGCATATCTACATATCTACATAATACATAAAAAATGATATAATCATGCACGTCAGGTAGGTTATGCACATATAGGTATTATAGGTACATATCTGACTCGAAAGTTTCAAAAACACGTGTCAGATGAATGAAGAAAACGATCAAAAAGTTTTATTGAAAGTACGAAACAATCGTTGATATAATAAAGCCTCTGTACTGTAATATTTACAAATTTATCATTTATGACAATCATCAAGAATATACAAACTAAGAGCTATGGCGCAGTGGTGTGCAGTGCTGACTAATGTGCATTCGGGTTTTACGGGAGAGTTCGACACCCTCTACTCGTGGATTTTTCTTTATTCTGCTTTTCAAGCAGAAAAACGTTGGTACCTAATGCATGCGTTAGGTACCAACGTTGGCTATCCAATCAGTGCTGTTTATCGACAATTTGCTCTAGAACTTCACTATGATTCAAAATCGTCATCACCTGCATGGATTTGGATCGTTGTTTAATGCAAAAATGCGTTTCAAAGAGCTGAAATTTCAAAATTTCCAGGTGCTTCATGCCCGATTTAGGCGGGTAAAGGTAAAATGCTGAACCCGGACCAGAACCGGACTCAGGACAAATAGGTGAAATCTGGACAATCAATCAGGACAATGTAAAGATCAGGACAATGTATTAGATATGTAGGGTGGGACTGGCCAGGACCGGACAAAGTGGGTAAAATCCGGACAATCAATCAAGATGATGACAAAATCAGGACAATGTAATAGATATGTAGGGTCGGACTGGCCGGGACAGGACAAAATGGGTGAAATCCGGACAATCGATCAGGACAATGACGAAATCAGTACAATGGGAGTGGGGTAGTTCCAGAACTAGGCGAGGTTGCCCAAAGGGGGACCTGATGGGGATTCACAACCGGAACTACCCCACTCCTATTGTTCTGACTTCGTCATTGTTTAGATTGATTGTCTGGATTTTACCCAATTTGTCCCATCCCGGCCAGTCCGATCGTACATATCTAATACATTGTATCTTATTCTGTCATTGTCCTAATTAATTTTCCGGATTTCAGCCGTTTCGTCCCGTTGCGGCCAGTCCGACCCTACATATCTAATACATTGTCCTAATTTTGTCATTGTCATGATTGATTGTCCGGATTTTACCCAATTAGTCCGGTCCCGGCCAGTCCCACCCTACATATCTAATACATTGTCCTGATCTTTTCATTGTCCTGATCGATTGTCCGGATTTAACCCATTTGTCCTGAGTCCGGTTCCGGTTCCGGATTTTACCCACACCCGATTTAGGCAGTGGATATACGGCAACATTGCCGTCCAATTTTGTGCTGCACGGCAATGTTGACAAGCAGCGACTGCCCCCTGCGCAGGAGTTATTCGCTAAGGTTTTTTAAGAAAGAAAAAATTTGGGTTTTCCGAAAATAGAACCCTTAAGTATCAGACGTCTCAGAAACTATAGTCGGTGCCTCAGACCACTGCGCGTCAGACATCAGTTCACAGTTTTCTGATCAATTTATATGTATCATCTATTTAATTAATCGTTACAGTACATTGCTTTGGTTGTATGTGCGATTGTTCATTGCTAAACTGTCTGCATCTATTCAGTCCTCTTATTTTCTACCTAGTCTATATTCTACGAATTCTTGTGCATGGAAATCAATTTTCAGCAATCTAGCGTGCAGCTGCAAAAGTGGTTTTTGTACAGCTTACTGTAATAAAATTTTGCATAGTAAAACTTCATCTCCTTATCAATTGCTATGCACAGTATCGCGATTGTTATATCAATTTGAAATGTTTTCAAATCGATTCTCCATTCCGCTCGCTCCCGATTGCTACGCACTCATCTGATGCCAGTTTTGCAATTTTGTTTTCTATAAACATTAAGAATTTTATCTCATTCAGATTAAAAACGATGAAAATGACAGAATCATATGGCACTCAGCGTCAGTTTAGTTTCTAAATTATCAGGGTATAAAAAGACCGCGATTCAACTTAGAGACACATAATATTTTTTGGGCGCTATATATCTTTTATTTGTAGATTGTGCTTTTGTTTTCATTCCGTTTTCGTTGATATCTGGTCAGCGTTTTTAGCGCACTACTTTTAATTATAAGGGATAAAGCCTTATTCGAAAATCGAAATCGGATGCTAAAAAGAAGCAGCTGCAATACGCCCTTTAAACCGCCGGTAGGTGACGCCCGTCAATCTAAATTTACTTTTTCTGCGTAGCATCTCTTATAAAATGACCTCTTCTTGCTTATTAATTATCCATAGTTTTGGACATGCATGCACAAGGTCAAAAGTTCTTTTAGTCACAAACCGAATTTTATTCGGGGAGGGGATGCAACGTGCATGTAACGGCTCAAAATTCTGGATGGGAGTCTACGATTATATTTAGGGGGAGCGGAATAGATGACCTCCAAATTTTGGCTAAAAGACGCCTAAAAACGGTCAAAAATTCAATTTTTTGCCCCGGGTTAGGGCAAAAACATTTTTAATAACGGGTAAACTTCGATTCCCTTCTGAAATCGATTTAGAAATAGGGAGGAAGCGTATATAAATGGTTGTTTTAAGAATACTGAGGAACTCAAATAACAAAATTTGAGCCCTTGCGTGCAACAGTTTTGCGAGTACTTTTTCGATGCTTTGTGCCGACTTTCGCACTAATTTTGCGCTCTTTTCATAGGAAACTTTGAAATTTTAAGTTTTTGTATTACAAATGATTCTGTTGTCTATCAAAAGACGACGAAAAACTGCTACTGGTTTTCTTGCACAATTTTTGAACCGTCGGGAAAATTTGAGGGCCCCTCTGTCGGAAAATCCTGGGTCCGCCACTGAATCACAGATATCTCAGAATTATCGAAAGGTAGATAGTTGGGCAAAATTAACGGCGTTACCCGAAAAACGGCTGACTACTTACTATACGTGGCGGGTGCGACTTAATTCTGGAGTAGGATTTGGGAAATTGCAAAAACGGGCAACGAGAAAATACAATTCTATGGGTCCGCCGTTATCTGCGGCGGTATTTTTGGATTCTCGGATTCTCAACCCCCACCGAGGCCCGCAGGTATACTGACAAATCTCTGCGACGGAAATTTTTAGCCATTATAATGCTATTCGTGCGGCTGCCGTTTTCTATTCAAGCGGCTTTTCTTTTAAAGTTCAAGAAGGATAAATCCGGAGGTTCGGATAAAAGTGATCCAACGATCGAAAAACAGAGTAGCTGCGTCAGTGAGGAAGATATTGCGTCACTGAAAGCGAAGGAGCGGGAGCTGATTGGTCAGATCGAAAGTCTAAAAGAGCAGTTAACACCTTTTTATTCGAACAGTCACCAGGCATAGTTGAACCCGAGAATCCTGGGTGGGTGCGCGTCAAAAACATCACTTTTCGGCGTTTCTGACGATGCTCTATCTTTGTAGAGCATAAAAACAAAAAATTTCGGGAAAAGTAAAAAAAAGTTGAAAGAATTGAACAAAATATAGTCAAAACACAGGCATATGGCGCGAACCGCCGAAAATTTGACACTTTTGAGCTAATAGATATCTAAAAACATCTAAAAAAGCAACTTGTCTACGAATTTTTTAAAACTTTCAAAAAATCACGAATTCTGGGGGGGGCTGAAAAAATTTCTGGGTGGAGTGAAAAACTCCCAAACCTCTATTATATATTTTTTATGCAAAATCCTCATATCCATGAAATAGTTATTTTATAAAAAATTAGTTTATTCTTTATCTCAGAGAAGAATCAAATGGCACGAAATTGTCGGTCCAGG
This sequence comes from Mermis nigrescens, assembly GCA_036768485.1. Classification (NCBI taxonomy): domain Eukaryota; kingdom Metazoa; phylum Nematoda; class Enoplea; order Mermithida; family Mermithidae; genus Mermis; species Mermis nigrescens. Next base: position 157,683 of record JAVLUZ010000283.1, read on the forward strand.
AGGTCAACCGGAGAGCTTTTTCGAGTTATGGCCTCGAAACCTGGCGTAAATGCTATAGCGCGACCAAAAAACGACACTTTTGGAATAGAAAAGTTTTTTTCGAAATGTTCGAATTTTATAATCTTTACGGATAGAGCGTGTCAAAAAAAGGTCGTGATTTCGGTTTTTGTGAGCCGTCTTGGCGAATGTTTCGAGACGTAGACCAATTTATTTATTTTGGGTCGGCCCCTCCTCGGCCGAATTCTGGATACGGCCTCGCCGCTTTCTAGTATTTTAGTAGAGGCGGGAAATGCCGCACGTACCAAACGGGCGACGAATATCTCGCCCCCTCTTTTGGGTATAAACCGGGTAAAAATAATTAAATCTTCTAGCTCGCTTTTTAACTCTTCGTAAGTCTCTAGTCTTAAACGTAACATTAGAGGCTGTTAAAATTTCTTGATATCGATCGATGTCTAGCAAATTCTTGCGAAAAGGTCATCCGTTTTTACATTACTTTCATCGCAGGAACGAGGCTATCATTTAATGATTGGGATAAATTTTTAAATGAAAATAAATTTATGACCGATTTGATATTTACGCCAGACGCCGGTTAATTAATTACGCAAACATTTACGTAATAGATTATTATCATGCGGCTTATTTGAGTCCTTTTCGCTTTAAAGGGGCTATTCGACCGAAAAGCTAACCGAATTTATTGCCAAACTTCACGAATACAACGAACTAAAAGACATCGGGCAGACGATTTTCGGTCAGATAGGTAAACAATTCGCTCCCGTGGCTTAGCTCTTAACATTTAATCCTACTAAATTGCAGTCAATAGTGCGACTAATTTTATAAATTTTTATTCACGTTTTTCAAAATTTTGAGAACTAATAAATTTAATTTAAAATAAATAAAATTATTTAAATAAGTAAAATGAATTTGACGCGGAAAGTTTACCCTCGACTCCCAATTCGTCAGCTAAAAGTGCGCTGGCGAAGTTCCAAATTACGTCATTAAGGTCCGTAACAGGTAATCTTACGCGTCCATTAATGTTAGAGAATAAAGTCGATAACGCGTCCCACGCCAAAAAACGTCGATAAATACAGTTTTTGGCCCCACCACTAATTTTTGACCCTATTTTGGCTCCTCGAAATTTTCGGACTCAACCGATACCGCTCGCGAATACGAGAGTCGATGAGCGGCGTAGCGGCGTTCTCGCGTATCGTAAATCTCGTTTCTTACGGATAGCGTGGACGCATTTAGGGAGTGACGGGGGCGGCCGCCCCCACTCCCTATTGGGCCAAAGCAATTGGCAGATTGAGAATAGATATATTCGCGACGACTTTCGTCCGCCGGTGATCGTGTATATGGAATCGCAGTGGCGGATCCTGGATTTTCCTAAGGAGGGGGGGGCGGTATCCCTAAGGGGGGGGGCGGAACCCTGACTTGGGCGGAAAAATTAGCCGTTTTAACCCGAAAATCGCTAAAAATCGCTCAAAAATGCTTAATTTTGCGCACTATTTTGGGCCAGGAGGGCGGCCCCCCTAAATTCGCCCCTGTGGAATTGGTTTTGAAACAATTTCAAGAGCGGATTCGGCTTTTTTAGCAGACTTTTCTTCTATTTTCGCGCGTAACTTTTGAAAATGTTCGAATTTTCGCGTCAAACGTCGTAAATATGTATACAAAATCGAGGAGTAAATCGAGCTTCTAAACGTTCTTCCGTTTTAACTTCGGAAATTTTCCTTCCGCTAAAATCGAAGAGGTTTCAACGATTTTTAGAGCGAGTCGTCGAAAATTTAAAAATTTTTCGAAAAAATGTTGGGCCGAAAGCGATTTTAAATAAAAGCAGCGGTGACGCAAAACGTCGAAAAAACGACTTTTGGCGCGCGAAGGGCAAATTTTTTCAACGCGACGGTTTTTGGAACCGCCCCTTACTAAAATCCCAGATCGCATCCCCCGATTCCGTAATTATTGAATAGTCTTCCGCGCGTTTTGTAAAAATGCATCATTAAATGGAAAAAGATGACCTCGCTCGATCGGCTTTATTATTTAAGCCGCTATCGAGGGAGTGCCGATCAGATCGTTGTACGAAAAATACGGATTGAACTTGGACGACTGAGCCGCTTTCTTTTTTTCTTTGCTTAAATTAAGCCTCCTTATGCCTATTTACAACATTTTCGTCATAAATCGCGCCGGCAGCCTCATTTACGACTACGACTGTCGGCTGAGTTGCCCGGAAATTCGGTTGTCGTTCAACGCTTGTCCGATCGATTTTAAACTCGATTTAATCGATAATCGGCTTACCGTAATTTTTGGCGAACGGGACAACGTCCGCGTGGGCTATATCGTCGTTTCGGTAAACGACGAAGCGGTGGTCGCCGGGGGCAGACTCGAAAAATCGGCAGAAAGCGTTTTTGAGATACTTTTTTTGGAAACTTTTCGTACGAAACGAATTATTTGTCTTTGATCGCGTTTTACGCGTTTAACAACGCGCTCGACGGCCGCCGATGAATCAGGCACGTAGCTGGCCCTCCTATTTGGGGGGGACCAACACCAATTTTAAGAGGGTCCAAGCCTAAAATAGCACAAAATGAAGTGTGAAAAGTCCTATTTTTCCGGTTTTCCTGAATTTTGGGGGGTCCGGACCCCCTATTCCCCCCACAGCTACGTGCCCGCGATGAATGATAAACGTATGCATAAATTAACAATTTTGACGTAAACTTACATACTAGCTCGGTTTAGCGTTCGCTCTCCGTTCCGACTGTTGAAATTATCCATCCTTCCTTCCCTCTTCGATTTCTTCAGATTTTTCCAATTTTTCCAGCGCTTCGCGCCGGACAATACTTATTAATGGCATTTATTTTCTAACTGGCGACCTATAAGCCATTTCTCGCCCATAGACTTCATTTTAAAAGAATTTTAATGCAGGAATAGCTATTTTCGGCATAGATTTCTTTTATTTTCAGACCGAACTTTTAAAATTTTCCACCTTCCGCGTCACATGCTACGTATACAGCGAATCGAGCAGTATATCAAGCTTTTGAACGTCTTTTCGCCTAAATTTATCTAATTTTCCGGCGCTTCGAGCCGGATTCTCGCTGATATTTAAGAAATTTCTTGATTTTTTTGGCATAAAATTGTCGAAAATTCCAATATTTTACAGAAAAAAATGTTGCGTGAAAAGGACTTAAAATAAAAATAGACAAGTTAAACGCTGGAAAAACGCTATTTCGCGCGAGCAGAGCAAATTTTGGACCTATTTCTGATTGTTTTTGGAAATGTCAGGCTACTTCCCGCCTGAGGAAAATCCTACCGCCACTGTACCGATATCGCTAATCGCTATTCTAAGATTTTGACAAGACGTTAGCCGAGTAACTTCCTGCGGTTCTCAATCTTTCCTAAAATTTTCATTGTTATTTTAAGTATCGATTGATCTGCTGCCATTGTCTTTTAAGGTCTTTCATCCCTTGCTCAATCTGAGAAACAAAATTACATATCAGTAGTAAAATTTTGAAACTTAAGCAGCCTTCTTGTTTACTTAACAGTTCGAAATAATGAGTGCCGATAAAATAAAATCAGCAAAGAAAAATGCTCCGATGGAGCAAAGAAGACAAATATACTTGGGATTCCGGATTATTAAGGGTGAAAAAGGAGGGGACTAGCAAAAAGCTACCTATGTATATGCCTAAAGTAGCAAAACCTGTTGAAACTCAAGTAACGCAAGAAATTGAAGTATATTCTGCGGCAGAAAGATTGAATTAGACTATTGAACAAAAAACAACAATTGAAAAAGCAGAAAGATAGATATGCAGTAGCCAGGCCCACATTCATGGAGGCGTGGGGGCCGCCCCCTCCGGAAATGAAAAATAATTTTTGAAACACACAAGGGTCCCGGAAATGAAAAAATGAATAATTCCCGAAGTAGGTCTAAAACACCACCAAAACAGGATTTTTTGTAGCAGGCAAGCTAAGGATCAATAGAAAATGTATATTTTGAAGCTCAACTCGTGGAATTAATGTTATAGTCAGTCATATTCTTAAGGAATATGTTTCGCAGAAGTAAGCAAGAGCCGTAGTAGTCGGTTAATGCTACACACGCGTGTCAGAGCAGAAGATCCGGGAAACCGGTGCGAGTAAAATTTTGCTCACTGAGTAACATGGTTGGCGGGTCGCCACGTTACACTTTTGAGCGAGTAAACTCAAACTTTTCCGGCGCTTCGCGCCGGATTTATCGTTTATCTATAGTTTTTGTCTTCTAGCCCATCCAAAACCGCTCAAATTTGAGCTAGACATGTAGAACACGTCTAATTTTTTCTGCACTTCGCGCCGAATTATTCATTTTATCTATCGTTTCTGTTTGTAAATCTATCCTGGATACGGGCCTGGTAGTAGCCACAGGTAAGTAGATGGAGTAAGCTGGGAGCGACTTTGTAAGCTAATTGAATGAAATAGCAAACATCGATGCATTCAAGGCAATCAAATTAATTAATGGTAAAGCAGTAGGAAACGCGTGAGCTTACATGAAATCGACTACATGTGGGTACACTTGCATGCCCGCAACAACTATGTGCACTAACCAATTGACGCCAGGTTTACTTAGTATAATGCTCACGATAACAAAATAAAATACCTCTAAATACAATTGCAGTTAATTTTCTATCAATCACGATACGAAACAGATCAGCGTTGCTACTTGCCAGGAATTTACAAAAAGTCTACATTTTCGACCATATTTATGTACTCTTATGTGAAGCATTGAAAATTAATTAAAGAAGGTTACATATTTTCCGAGGCCAAAAAATATACTAAGATTTCCTGCGTTGCTTAGAGAAAGTCTGATTTTTAAGTGATTTTGCGATTTTAGGTAATTAAATAGGTATCTTTTTCCTAGTCCCCTCCTTTTACATCCTTAATAATCCGTAATTCCGAGTTTATACCTTTTTTTGTTTGATCGGAGCATTTTTCTTTGCTAGTACCCTACCCTTAATTAGCACGATTGGAGTAAATCAGTCAGTAAACACATATGGTAAGATGCCGCAATAATGACAGCAGTCAAAGAACGCGTAAAACAATATCGTTCTGAACAACAGCATTATCTTTTTTAAACAAGACAACCCCACCTTATTTAAACAGATCAAATTTTTTCAGCATAAACTTTACGCGACTACTGTACCTATGTAAAGATGACTTACTCTCAGATTCGTAATCCTAACGTTACATTGTAGATTTTGAAAAAAAATTAAGCTTCTGCAACGCTCCGAAACTAAAGTAAATTTTAGTGTAAATGTTAGACAACGTAAAGGAAACATACAGTCAGATCTATAATTCTGGCCTTATAGAACACATTTTGAAAAAATTCACTTCGGCAATGCTCTGGAAGTGAAATAAATTTATAGTGTAAATTTAACAAATTACCAATAAATGAATAGTGCAAACTTTACATAACTATTGAGCGTAGAGAAAAGTAACGGTCAAATTCGTAATTCTGACGCTACATAGAACAGTTTGAAATAATTAAGCTTCCGCAAGGTTCTAGAACTAAAGATAATTTGCACTGTAAACTTTACACACTGACTGAGTTAAGGAAGATTTCAGGCGCATTCAAAGTTCTGATATTACTCTTATATTATGCTCCACATTTACGAAAAAATTAGCTCTTCACAATGGTCTGAAGACAGATATATATAGGGTGCCCAGATACTTTTGGTCCAAAATCAGGACAGGACGTTTGAAAAAAGTAGCACTTTTCAAAATAATGTTTATTACTACAATAAAGCATTAAATTCACACGTATTCGTGTTTACTGTTAGACGATATCTGATTCAGCACATTTTCGTCACCCAAAATCTTTTCATACATTTCACAATACGATGAAGAATCATTTTAATTTGAAGCAAGCATTGCACGATTTCAACATTCAATCGATTTCATCGTCTGTTCACTGACTTTTTGCACAAGGAAAATACTCGTTCCACAGCCGCGTTTGATGTAGGAATCGAAAAAATAACGCTAATTACAGTTTTCAATTCAACAAATTTTTGGTTTTAAACAAAGTGGACCATTTTTTATCACTCATTATCAGAAGCTTCTTCTGATGAATTTAATAATTTGCCGATTGATAAAAAAGGTCTACTTTGTTTCAAACCAAAATTTGTTGATTTGAAAACTCTGGTTGCGTAATTTTTCCGATTCCTACTGCGGCTGTGGAACAGTAATTTCACTTGTGCAAGCAGTGAACAGACGATCGAAATCGATTTTGTTTCATCAAACAATGAATCTTTCATATTTAATTTCTGACCAGTGCGGATGATAGTGCGGTTTAAATTTCATTTGATTTGATCAGCTTTAATGAAAAGTAGCAATCTTATGAATAGTAAGTAACTGAGCGCAACATACTTTATTTAACGTTCAGCATGATTATCTTAAAATTTTAAAAAATTTCGGGACAAATCAGGACGGGAACCCGAATTTCAGGACAAAATCAGGACATTTTTAGATTCAGGACGAGCTTCTAAAAATCAGTACAATCCTGATAAAATCAGTACATCTGGGCACCCTAGATATATATTAGATGTAAATCACTTTACACCACTGTTGCGTGAAAACAAGTGCGCCCTATTGGTCTATCACGTTTGATTCCTGGAACATTTTTAGACTTGAGATCGTATCAAAATTCATAACCGGAGAAGTTGGCAGAAAAAAAACAAGGCAGAAACACGTTTAACACTTATTTTTTGACTTTACACTTCCCGGAAAAGCTAAATATTGAAATAAGTAAAAACGCTTTGCTGTGATGTGTACCTTTTTAAAAGCACTTCGTTTTTATTCTTTTCTAATCTTCCCGACTTCTAAAGGGAGAGATTAGTGAAGAAAAAGGGACAAAAACGTATTTTACCACCATGCATCGCATTGTTAACTTTAAAATCTGAGTGTAACTCCCCATTGAGCGTAAAAAAATCGGTTTAGGCCAGTTTGTAGCTTTTGAATTGCATTACGTTTATGTATGAAAAACTTCTCTTTCACATCCGATTTGAGATATTGACTTATCAAAAAGAGAAGATACGTGTTTTTTCGCCGAATATTACACCCCTGATTTTGAACTTTACGTCTCCAGACATAACTCAATATGGAGTTTTTTTAAGCGCGGTTTGCTACGACGTGTAGCCCTTGAAACATACTTTATTGTTCATTTATTCAACTTGACCCGGCTTATAACCGGATAAGTTGACGGAAAAATCTGTGACTAAACCTGTTTTCAACACCATCCACGAGATTTAAACTTTAAACCTCTGGATCTAATCCGCATTAAGTGTAAAAAAATTGCTGGTAAGCTGCAAGTAATCCTTAGGTCGTAGTACATTTGTATCAGAAAAAATTTGGGTCTCATAACCAGGGGCGGATTCAGGGGGGGGGGCGGGAGGGGTGGCGGCACCCCCCCCATTGGCCCAAATAGTGCGCCAAATTAAGGATTTTGGAGCGATTTTCTGGTTAAAACGGCTGATTTTTCCACCTAAGTCAGCGTCTTGCCCCCCCCTCCCTTAGGGGTACCGCCCCCCCTTAAAAAAATCCTGGATCCGTCAGTGCTCATAACCGGATTTGTTGGCTGTAATACAGAAGACAAAACACGACAAAAAATCTGTCTTTTCACATGGTCTGCTCCTTCGAGGAGTAATGCGAAATTCGAAAAATAAAGAATCCGTTTTTAGATAATTTCATTTTCTACAATTGTATGCTATTGATTGTATGGAACATTTTCATTTTCTATACGCGCTGTCTACAAAATCCATTAAAGTTTGTCTATGTGATAACGTTCGGCCAAAACTTTACACACTCATTAATACAAGCAAGGTTTGGAGTGTAAAGAAAAAGAAAAAAGACCGGCATCGATTTTTTGTCATCTTTCTTCAAAAAAACCTAACCTCCCAGATGTGGGCTCATACGTTTGTTGGGGGTACCCAAGTATATTAAATGTACGCGCTGACATGCTACCTATGATAAGCAATGAGTTATGGAGGTTTCAATCTATTTCATTAAACTTGTTCTTAAACGTTTTATTTACTTAAATTGTAGTCTCTGCTACATTTTATTCTTAATTTCAAAGTTTATTGAAGCGGTGTATTATTTCAGCCAAAGAATACTGAAGTGATTTCACGTGATTTAAAGCATAAGCCTTAATTTTTATTGCATTAACTAGTCGTTCAACTCTTATATGCTGAGGCGTGTTGCGCAGGCACATAGCTGTTGGGGGGTTGGGGGACTTGTCCCCTCTACAACTTGTGGGAATGCGAATATTTCTACATTAGTCCCCTCATAGAAAAAACTTCAAAATTCTTGAATCACATTTGAAAGACTGTCAGAATAGGTGTTCACACTTTTGAACTAATAAGCCCAAAATTGCCGGGTGCTTCGCGCAGGTTTATTTGCTTTCAAGACAAGTTAAACAAGTTTTCAGCGAGATCAGATGTTTAGAAACTATTTGCGTGACCATTTCATACAACATATTTTTTGAATGAAAAATTTTATTCTCCAATGTATAGGGTTTGTTAAGAAACGATCAGAAATATCATTATTTTTGCCTGTCTGAAATTATTTTATGAGATATCGGACTTTAAAATTTTAGTCCCTGCTTAAATTCAAAAGGCCAGCTACATGCCTGGTGTTGTGGACCACACGTGGGTCGGCGGGCGGGGAGTTCGGGGAATGGGGGGGCGGTGACCAAGATGTTATGCATACTAATGTATGCTGACCCTATAAGTGTACACTTAGAATTATTTACGATACATTTTTGCATTAGTACTTTATCATATAACTGTGAAAAGAGGATTAATTTTAAGTTTCTCACCGTATAATAGCTTAAAGTCAAAAACTTGGAAAGTTGAAAAAAACGGTTTGAAAAATTTCGATGATGCAAGTGATACTGAATCAGTCCAATTAAATGACAATTATTAGCGATAAATCATAAATGTGCAACTGTCTTCGGATTTTCAAAACTTAATGACTGATCTTTGGGGAGCTTAAGAATTGCGAGGTAATTCAGAAGTTCGAAACAGAATACTCATATATCTTCGTATCTAAGCTCTCTGAATGAATGAATGATGTCTGCTTTTAAGAAAAATTGACATTTTATGTGATGCTACGGGCTCGTCATTTTATTTATCGTAAAGATTACTTTTTCCGCTGATAAGCCAAACACAGTATAAGCATTCAAGTTCAAAACATGTAATTTTATGTTTAACATTATAATTTTTGTTCAATTTCCACTTTAAAAGTTCATTAATTTTCAGTAAAAAACTGTTAATTTATCTGTTGATTACATACATTGCAGTTCTTGGATTAAAGACTCCCGATTCTATATTTTCTATTTCGAATTAGTCGTGTTTTCCAGCTGTACTAAGCCATAAAAATCATGGATGTACAAATCTTAAACATCTTTTTCTTGCCTAGTTTGTGGCTGATGCGATAAATCTTCCCAACAGCACAAGCTTGATTTTCAAGAAATTCCTTCTTAAAATTGTGAATTACGAAACAATGTTTATATATGATTTTAGGTCAGGGCACCAAGAACTGCGATCACATCATCGAATCTTGCTTCCTTCTTAAGCTGATCCTTTAATTAATTGTACGCATCCTGTCTGTTCAGAGTCAACAGATCATCGAATTTCATTTATAAAATCTAAGAATAGAAAAAATTTATTCGTCATCCGACTTAGGCTATTTATTTCGAGATAAACTATAAAATTAATAAATAAATCATAAATGTATCGAAGGTATAATAGACGCCTTGTGGCGTAGTGGTAAACACCGTTGCACCTGGTGCAGAAGGTTGACGGTTCGAACCCTACGTAATGCAACGAGTTTTCTCTTCCTGGAGGCACGAATGAAACTCGTACATGAACACTTGGTAGTGACATGCTGAAGGATAGCCGACTTAAAAGTTCGATTTCCTATCTAGACCTCCCGTGTCAAACCCCTATAAACGGGACATATTGACACGTTAAATGGGGAAGTTTTAAAGTTTTAATCAATGATATAATAATAGTAATATATATAATATTTAGTATTAATATTAATTATTATTAATTGATATTAATGAAAATTAATTGATTTATTAATAACTGATTTAAATATCAAGCGAATACGCTGAATTTAAATTGCTTTAAGTTGGGCCCAAACCTGCATTTTAGCTATAGAAACAATTTAACGATCAGATTTTGCCATTTGAATTCGTCAGTATTCTGAAATTGGTTCCTCGTAATTTCCAAGATTGATTTTGAAAGAAAATTTTAGAGTTTTGCAATTAATTACAAATGTTTCAGCCCGGTCCGGGGCAAGCCTTGTCCGGGGCCGGGGCTTGGGACATCCCTAGTTTTTAGGTTATTTTTGGCCCAAAAAGACTGACTAAATGACCCCCAGATTGGCCACGTTGTGCGTCTGCTTGTGAACTTGATTGGGAGTAACGCTCCTAAATTTATGCTACTTATACGTACATATGCGTAAATTATTCTAAGCACGTCAATCATTTTTGGTATTTCTCGTGCATCGCCTCGGGCGTGGGGGTCTAAGTGTTTACACTCCCCCGCAGAAATTGAAAAACCCACGGCAGATTACTCTAGGCCCCAGAATTCTATTTTAGTAACATATTAGACTTTGTTTAACGATTTCACCCAATCAGACCCTCAGAAGTTTCTTGCTGCAAATGCATAATCGTCTCTTATGCAGAGGGTCTCGGGAAATAGGCTCAAAAAATTAACTTAAAAATCATAGGTTGCACGTTAGCGCGTACGTACAATATACTTGGGTACCCCTACAAAGCGTCTCCCCTACACCTATAAAAGAATACATCTTAGAAGTGCGGTTTTAAAAAGATTATGCAAATTTTTTTCTTCTTTACACTTAATACGTACCTCGAAATGAGTGTGTAAAGTTTTAGCATAATAACAAAAAGATTTTGACGGTTTTCTAGGACAATTTTTAGACAACAGCGTAAACGCCATTATACAATTTAATGCTATAGGATTGTAGAGAATTAAAACCTCTAAAAACGCTAGTTTCTGTTTTTGACTATTGTTTCAGTTTTCGAGTGACAGTGTAAAGATTTTAAAAATCTGGGGATGTAACGTCAGATTTTAGTTGCGTTTTTAGATTCTTTATGTCTGCCAACAACTCCGGTTATGAGTCCCAATAATTTTTTTCTGATAGAAATGTATCAAGATTCAAGCGTTACTTTGTGCTTACTAGCAAACTTTTCCACACTCAATACGAGTTAATCCCAGGGGTTTAAAATTTACATTTTGTCTATGATTTCTCCGTCAACTTCTCCGGTTATAAGTCGACGCAAGTAGTACTCGTACTTCTGAAGGGCTACGTGTCGCAGCAAGTTGCGTTTAAAGAACTCAATATATGGTTACTTCTGGAGGTGTGAAGTTCAAAATCAAGAGATGCAAACTGGTGGAAAAACACGTTTTCTTCCCTTTTTTGAAAGGTCAACATCTCAAATAGGATGCGGAACAAAAGTTTTTCTCACACAAACGTGCTAATACTCAAGGGTTTACAAACTGCCTCTAACCGAATTTCTTTAAACTCAATGGGGAGTCAAATTTAGATTTTTAAAGTTTACACCTTGCTAATGCAGGAAAAAACACGCCTTTCTACCCCTTCTAGTTAGCCAACTTCGCCGGTTATAAATTAGGATGCGCAAAGTATTGTGATGTCTGTGTGAGCTGGGCTTTGCATACTTTTAAAAACTACCGTTCTTTAATAATCTAAACTTCGCGTTCTACATTAAAACGAATATAAGATATCCAGCTATATGTAAGAATGTCGTAAAAAATACTATACGTGACGAGGGTAGGTACTTAAGAGTAATCGTCTATCATTTATGGGCTAAATCACAATCCGAGCGGATAAAATTGTTCTACATGTAGATTAGCTAGAAAATAATGTAAGCTGTAACTACGAAATCGACTCTTGCGTGTCTAACAGCAATTAAGAAGTTATCTAGTGCAGTCATTGAAGTTAGTTTTTGAGACACGAAGTTAGGTTTGAATATGTAAAAAAACACGTTTTTTGCTGATTTTTTGTCAATCAACTTCTCCGGGTATGAATCGGGCTGTGCGAAGTCGGCAGCTACAAACTGCACTTGATCCGAATTCTCTCCACACAATACTGGGTCATTTCCGGAGGTGTTAAGTACTAACTCTGTGGTGAAAAAACGTTATTGCAATTATTCGTTCTGCTTAGTTCCTGGGTATGAATCGGTGTGTTCGCTTTAATGTAAAAAATAAAGAAGGTCTTAACGGTTACACATCGCAGTAAGATGTGCTTCTTTTCGTGTAAAATTGAATTAGTCCTGGTGGTGCGAAGTTCTAATTCTGGGGTGGAAAAACACGTTTCTGCGTCGGTTTTGTACACAATCTTCTCTGTTATGAGTAGAGGCCAGTGTTTTTTTGTACAAGGTCCGTTTGTACATGTACAAAGATGATCCCTAAAAGTCTTCGTACATTTTGTACAAGCAAATTTTTGTATACTATAATATGATACAGTAGCGATTTAGTGTAGTAAAAGAGGGGTTTTTGACCTTTGGTAGTGTACTTACCTAATTTATGGGTTTCTGACACCAAAAAATTACTAAAAATTGTCTCAGAACGGCGAGAAGCGCCGAAAAATTTGAAATTAAATGCATATTCTGCCATTTTAAAGATATATGGGACAGACAATTACTCATATCGCCGCAAAACGCTGAGAATTTTTGAAATTTTGCACCTTTGTACGTACAGTTTTTGTCTTCCCAAAAATCTTTGTACATGTGCAAATACGGTTATGAAAAGTCTTTGTACATCGGGAAAAATATTTGCCGAATACAAAAACCCATGGTAGGGGCGTGATCTCAACTCTAAGAATGCTTCGCGCTCAAGGGCATATATGTAAGAGAGGGGATAGGGGATCCCCGAACCCCATGTTGGCCGTCTTCCCACACTCGGGCGTGAGGGGTTTGAGGATATGCACCTCCCGAGAAACCAAAATAAGCCCCCCCAGAAACCAAAATACTCCCCCAGAATTCAATTTTTGAATTTTTCTGTTGTTGTTTTTTTCGCAATTTTTTGATGCCAATGGATAGTGTTATTGAGAAACGTTGAAAAATGGTGTTTTTTGCCATACCACAATTTTTAAGACCATTTTTTGACCTTTGAAAAATTTTGATTCCCCCAGAATTTTAGTGTCACCCACCTATGCGCCTTCCCCATCCCCCAAAGCCAGAAAATTTTTGACCTTTTTGCCCCTGATTTTAAAAAGAAAAATTGAATTTTTTGGCCGTTTTTACGTGTTTTTTTGGCCGAAAATTGGAGGCTGTTTACCATTCCTCTTAAAAATGGCCGGGGTCCCGCTACCCCAAACTTTCGAGCCGTTACGTGTACGCTTAAGGGCTCGCATATTTTACCGGAAGAAGTAGTTTGCACTCAACGGAGGTATAATGTAGTTTACACTAAAGGTTTATTTTGCTCTCAGTGTTGCGGAGGATCAATTTTTTTGTGAAATGTTATTCGGAACATCAGGATTACGAATCAGATTTTAGACATTCTCTATACTCAGCGGTTGTGTAAAGTTTGCACTGAAAAAACTAGCCATAGAGCATTGCCAAAGGTTAAGTTTTTTGAAGTCCTTCGTAACATAAGGATTCTTTATACAATCAGGATTAAGCATTTATCTGAAATTTTCTTTACACGTTCTACTGGGGTAAACTTTACACTTCAGCATAATTTCGTGTCCAAGAGCTTTTAGGTTGTACAAGCGCAGCTTTTTACAAACTGTTCTCCGTAAAATCAGGATGACGAATCTGACTTTTTTTGACTCAATGGATGCGCGTCGTTGTAGATGAAAATTGTTCTAAAATTGTTATCAATAACTTCGCGATCGTGAATTAGGAAAGGAATCTTATTTGTAATGTTGATGTTGATGCGAATGAACAATCTTGTTTCATGTCTTGTTCAAGCGTTGTATTTCATTTGACAAGTTACCAATGAGTTTATTTATCGATTCACTGAAATTATTCTGATTAATAGTAGGGCTTTAGCGAAAAAATTCTTCGATGGAACAAAAAGGGCGAATATACTCGGAATCACGGACTATTCCTCAAACTGAAACGACGACTACCTCGCGCGGGCCGCAGAATATACTTAGATTTTTGCGTCGCTTAGAGAAAGTCTGATTTTAAGCAGGTTCCTATGATTTGCCGTACGGATAGTGATTTTTCCTAATCCCCCTTCTATGTCTTTAATAATCCGCTATTCCGAGTATATTTGCCCTTTTTGCTCCATCGAAGCACGTTTTCGTCAGTCCCGTTATAGACGCCCGGTTTTTTGCAGATACTCTCCAAACCGGACCGCTTCCCACTGAGCATTCGCTTCGCCCGACCCACGTTGAACACGAACGAAAAAATCATTTTGTCGAGCATGTTCCACTCGCTGCACGCCATCGCGGCTCAGCTGAGCCCGTTGCCCGGCAGCTCGGGCATCGAATGCCTCGACACCGACTCCTACAGGCTGCATTGCTTTCAAACTCTCACCGGACTCAAATTCGTGTGCGTCGCCGACCACGGCTCTTCGAGTTTTCTTGGTAAAAAAAGGCTCGAACGAGCCGAAACAAAATCAACAGATAAAACAATTTTTAATAAAAAATTAAAATAAAAAACGATATTAGCGTCCCCCGACTCGACCGGTATTTAATACGTTTGGTCTAGTTTTTTTTTAATCGAGCGACCTATCTTTCCATTTGTTTTCAGATCACTTTTTACGAAAGCTTTACGAGCTGTTTGCCGATTTCGCTGCCAAAAATCCGTTTTATTCGCTCGAAATGCCAATCAGGTGCCAGTTGTTCGATTTAAATTTGAAGTTATTGTTGGAAAAGTTTGAAAAATTGGGCGTCATTAATGTTTAAATTGTTGCTTCTGTCGTTATTTCGAAGCATTCATATCGTTTTGTTGTTTACATTATTATTCCGTCGTCATTAAGTCAATCGGTGAATTTATTTGACGCGATTTTTCAAAAACATTTCGCAATGCGAAGTGAATTGGCGCGTCGTCTTTAAAGCGCCTATTTCTTCAGTACTATTGTTGTTCACGTTTGCTTGGCTTTGCGGGAAAACTTAAATATTGCGGATTACGCATTTAATTAAATATGGGTAAGAAAATGGCTATTTATATTTACCGCTGACAAATTGTTGCAAAAGATCGTTTTCGTTGACGCGTGCTTAGCTGCGGGGAGACAAGGGGGGACTATAGTCTGTTTTAAAATTTTTGAGACTTTTTACAGTATGGCGATTCGAAAGTATTCAGTTAATTGGCAAAGAGCGGCTTTTTAGTACCCGCCTCTCGTCGCATCAACCGATTCGCTAATTGTACAGTGAGCTATGTAACATTTTAAACCTCACCGCCTCTTCCCTAAGTGATCTATCGGAATTACCACCATAGGTCGGCGGCACCAAAGCTCCGGGGGTGGGAATGCAGATTTTTCAAAGGTAAAAAAACAGCCTTAAAAATGGTGGTATGGCGGAAAAATAGAGCAATATCTATTGACATCAAAAAATTGCGAAAAAAAACCAAAATTTGAATTTGGGGGTATTTTGATTTCTGGGGGGTGCCTACCCCCTAAACCACCGCCAGCCCGGGTATGATTACCACTCACTTCACTGTGAGAAATACGGAGTTCGAATTCGTGCGGGGTATAGATATTTTTCTTGCGCGAGGCTGCCGATTACGCTCTCGCAGCTCCTGAGAGCAAAACTGACCCAGAAGACCAAAGCGCGAGGTTTAACAGCCAAATAACGCGCGATAGACGATAGCCAACCGGCCGAAAGCCCTTAAGCCGATTGGCTGAATTTTTACCGCTTTCGAATCACCTTACTGTAAGAAAAGGTCTGAAGAATTTTTGAAGCAGACTATTGTCCCCGGACATTTTGGAAATACGGAATTTTTCAACAAGGTTACCCCGAAGGAAAGAGGGCATTTTGAAGCACATTTGAAGGACTGCCGGGGTATATCCTAGCGCAATTTTGAACTATTATATAAGCCTGAAATTTTCGGATATTCCCGCATAACCGTTTTCTTTCAAACGGCCGAGGTGATGAAAGTATTAAAATTTTGCGGCGCGTTCGCGGCGGAATTATTCATTTTTCGTACTTACTGATTTCGAAAAATTTTTCAGTCGATGTCAATTTTTTTGAATTTTTGTAGATTTTTCCTCCTTCGGCGTATAGAGCTCGCTGAGAAACGCCCAGAATACCACTTTTTGGCTCGTCTACTTGCGGTTCTTGAGATATCCGATTTCGGAATATTGGGCCCCCAAATTCAGAAGGCCAGATACATCCCTGCTCCTTGACGATTATAAATAATCGTTTAGATTAATCGGACGGGATATGTTTCCTGTTTTATTGACGACGGTTAATCTTTAGTAGTCGGTCATTAAAAGCGTAAGAAAATATCCTTATATATTCATTAATGGTAACGATAACGATCGCCCTCTTTATATATATTCTTCCTGGTTAGTGTAAATTTGTTGTAAATTCGTGTTGTATTAATGTCCGAATTGAATGGATTGCGGGGTTTCTGTCGTTTTGCTTTTTCATGTCTTTATTTGCTTACTTTGTTGTGTTTATCTTCATCGTTCGCTTGCTACGAAATGAAATGTTTTTCTCCAGAAATTTGTTTTAAACAAATCCGATTCTACGACAGCACAGCACGCATTGTATCCTACATGCATATCGATAGACAGTGTTATACTCAAAGCGTGTAATTTGCTGCTTTTAAGTTTTCTCTCCGACTCGATCACACGGGGCCGGGTGGGGTCTGACTGGGCTAACTCCCTATAATCCAAAAGACCTTCCAAATTTGAAATATTCTGCAGAATGTAATTTTCGTTTTTCAACGATCACTAAACGTGGCGTTTTTTGTCGATTATTAATTGTTCGACACTTTTGACCATTGAAAATTTTTGGACAGCGCATGAATTTAGACGCTGCTCATTTTACCTTCGAGGCGTAAAAAACACTTGTCACTTAGCTTTAACATCAACAGAATTTCATCTTCATATGAATAAAAGAACTTTTGGCTAGTCGGGACCTTACGTGCTCTTGAGTGAGGGGATTTTTTGACCCCCGCAGAATGGCTGCTGATACCCCCACGCCCCCCCCGCGCAAACTGGCTGTGACCCTCCGGAATGGTCGATTTTTTCGGAAAAATTGTAAAAAGTGTGCTTTTTCAAGCGTTTTTAGCTCAATCAGATTGATGCCAGACATGGGCTAAGTCTAAGGCATAAATGGGCGAAAATCTCTATTTTTCATTCATGTCATTAGAATCTTTCTGTATTAGTGCTTAATTGCGCCTTTTCTGCTAGATTGTAGTGACGTTTTAGAAAATAGTTATGTACATGTATGTAAGCAGTTCTGCATTGATCTTTTTTCAAGGTCCGCGGGGAATTGTATTCCATCATAGGTAGCGCGTTAGCGCGTACCTATAATATACTTGGGTACCCCCAACACCTGGGCACCCCCCTACAGCTATAACGGGACACTTCTGGAAGGTGCGGTTTTTTTAAAAAGAAAGATAATAAAAACATTCGCTGCCCGTGTTTTTTTGTTTTTCTTGAAACTCAAAATTGACTGTGTAAAGAAGGTGTAAAGTTTTTGTGTAACGTTATAACATAGGACAAATTTTGGGACCTTTTTACTGCGGCATGTGGACAACTGAGTATTGATGACTCGAAGGATTGAACAGAATAGGATAATAGAGGGATGAATTCTACAGATGACACTTTTTTTGTTTTTTGAAATTCGCATTATTTATTGAACGGCAGTGTAAACAGTGCGAAAATCTGGGGGTGAAAAAGCACTTTTTGGTCGAGTTTTCAACCTTCCTATGTCCGATACTAACTCCGGTTATGATGTTTTTAAAATGTTTTCTGACAGAAATGTAGAGCGGATGAAGGGCTACATTCTGCATATAAGCAAAGTCTTGTATGCTCTATGGTGAGTTAGATCCTGGGGTTTAAAGTTTACACTCTAGTGGATGGTGTAAAAAAACGGATTTTAACTAAGATTTCTCTGCCAAATTTTTCCGCTTATGAGTCAGTGCAAATCGAAGACAGCATTAATAAAGTGCCTTACAGGGGCTAAACATCGCAGCAAACCGCATTTAAAAAAACGCAATATTGAGTTATTTATGGGGGTGTAAAGTTCGAAATCAGAGGTAAAAAATGGGCTAAAAAACACGTTTTTTCCGAAGTTTGATTGATAAATCATGCCAAATAATTTTTGCAACAGAATTTCGGCACACAGGAATGTACTACGATTTAAAAGCTACAAATTGTACCAAACCGAATTTCTTTAAACTCAATGGGGAGTTCGGTACGGAATTTTAAAGTTTACAGTGTTCTAAATGATGGAAAATACGTTTTTGTTGCGTTTTTTGTTCGCCACTTTCTCCGTCCAGAAGTCGGGATAAGTCTAATAGAATAAAAATAAAGTGCTTTATATCGGGTGCATGTCAAAGCAAATTGTCTATACATTAATATTTAGCGAGTGTAAAGTCAAAAATTTGGAGTTTTAAATGCGTTTCTGTCTTGTTTTTTCTGCCTGCTTCTCCGGTTACGAGTCAGGGACACGTTTATCAAGTCTAGAAATGGACCAGGAATCAAATTTGATATGCCAGTCTGGCGCATATGTTTACACTCTACGGTGTTGTAAAGTAGTTTACACCAATTGTTAGTTTGCCCATAGAACATTATGTAGACTTAATTTTTTCATAAATATTAATCGTAAGATCGGAACAATATCAAAATTACGAATCTGACTAAAATCTTCTTTACACTAGGTGTTTACATGAAGTTTACACTACATATATATTTATCTTCGTTTTTGAGCATTCCTGAAACCTAATTTTTTCTTGGAGCCTAGAAGTTTTCAAAGGATCAAATGTGAGACGTCACGTAGGCGCGTTTGTTTACATCCAACAGTGATGTAAAGTAGTTTACATTCATTGTTTATATGTCCTCAGACCATTGTAGAGACATAATTTTTTCATGAATGTTGATCATAATATCCGAGTAATTTTTGACACTGCATGTTAGCCTTTGTTCTAGAGCATTGCAAAAATCGAAATTTTTTCCTGAGATATAAAAATTTACAGGGAATGAAATATATACGTCAATTGGGCGCGCTTGCTTACACTCAGCAGTATTGCAAAGTGGTTTAAACCTAATGTTTATTGTCTTTAAAACAATATGGAGACTCATTTTTCCATAAATGCTGAAAGAAATATCGGAGCAATATCAAAATTACGAATCCGACTAAAATATTCTTTACGCTATGTGTTTATGTAAAGTTTACGTTACGTGTTAACCCTAATTCGATAGACTTGCAGAGACTTTGTAACTGAAGTCAAGAAATTTTCAAGGATTCATATGTGAGACATCAATTAAGTGAGTTTGTTTACCCTCAAAAGTAATCTAAAGTGATTTAAAAATTATGTTCAAGTGTCCTTAGATCATTGAAGAGATGTAATTTTGTCTTAAATGGGTTGCATTAAAGTTAAATCTTTCTTAGCCGTGTTTATAATATGTTTCACAAAATCTTGCACATGGAGAGCTATTGTTTAATTGATGTAAATTGCCTGCAAGAGTGGTTTAAAATGAACCAGCAATCACACTACTGTGCACAGAAGTCGACAAAGATATACAGCTTTATTGTAATCATGTACATTAATAAGCCGTAAACTGTTAGTATTCTCTACACCTAGTAGTTGTGTAAAGTTTGCACTATTCATTTGTTGTTAATATGTAGTCTATACTACAAATTTATTTTACTACCAAATCAAAGCGTTAGTGTTCCTTACATTTGATATTTGCGTGAAGTTTTTGAATTTTTGCCGAAAATCTTTGCCTTCTAATTTACCAACATCCCGCCTTTTCCATTTTCTTGAAGTTTAAAATCTTTTATAATTCTCTCATAATTTAATGGTAGGTTTTAACTTTAAGTTTCTCTTGGTTTACAACTCTCGCTTAGCAAGCTCATTTTTCAAAACTTTTTCATAGTGATCAGATTAGTTGCGTTTAGTTTGGAATTGGTGGACGGTCGTTATTTTATTACTCGGCTTAAATAAACCAAGTGACTATCTTTTGATTATTTTCTTCATCGCAAATTCAAACACCCAATTTTCAATTTGAAAATTGACCCAATTTTCAATTTGAAAATTGATCCAATTTTCAATTTGAAAATTGAAAATTGGGTGTTTTCAATTTCAAAAGTCACAACACATTGTGCTTGTGTATTGATTGAGTGAGGATTTGCAATGTGAATTCGTTGGTTAAATTTTTGTGCTTGATTATAAGTGAACTGCACATTAAGAAGAAATAACTTAATGCAGTTTTAATTTGAAAATGGATGGTGTCAATAAGGTTGTCTTGTTTAAAAAGGATAATGCTGATGTTAAGAACAATATTGTTTTCCGCGTTCTTGGACTGTTGTCATTATTGTGGCATGTTACTGATTGTGTTTACTGACTGATGTACTGAAATCACGCTAATTAAAAGTAGTGTACTAGCAAAGAAAAATGCTCCGATGGAACAAAAAAGATGAATATACTTGGAATTGTGGATTATTATGGATGTAAAAGGAGGGGACTAGGAAAAATCTACCTAAAGTCGGAAAATCTGCTAAAAATCACACTTTCTCTAAGCAACGCAAAAAATCGATGTATATTCTGCGGCCTCTAAAAAAGTGTCTTTTTTAAATAATGTTCGAAGTTTCAGATAAGAGTGTATAAACGAAATCTATCAAGGTTACTTTTTTAAATTGCTGGCACCTGATTGATAGAAAACTAAGAGGTATTGTATTTAAAGTTGTTTTGTTTTATGAGCATTATAGCAAGCAAAGCAGGAGCCGATTGATTAGTGCACACAATCGTTTCGGGCATGCTAGTGTATCTACATTAAGTCTGTTTCAAGTCAACTTACGTGTTTCCTACTGTTTTTAACCAACCATGTCTTCAATTGTCTTCGATGTTTGCTATTTCATTCAATTGGCTTGGAAGACTGTTAGTTTACTTAATATCATTTCCCATAGCTACTGCATAGCTAACGTGCTGCTGTTTCAATCATTGTTATGGTTGAATATTTATTTTAATCTGTTGGCCGCAGAATATACATCGATTTTTTGCGTTGCTTAGAGAAAGTGTGATTTTTAGCAGATTTTCCGACTTTAGGTAGATTTTTCCTAGTCCCCTCCTTTTACATCCATAATAATCCACAATTCCAAGTATATTCATCTTTTTTGTTCCATCGGAGCATTTTTCTTTGCTAGTAGTGAGTTAGCTGACGATTTCTGGCATCTTAATTTTTACTTTCGGACCATGGTTGTTATTTATTGATAACATTTTCTATTCTTGTCACTTTGCTAGATCAGGCCATAGGTGGGCAGCATCAAAACTCTGGGGGTGCAAGATTTTTCAAAGGTCAAAAAATGGTCTTAGCATGGTGGTATGGCGAGAAGACACCATTTTTCAGCGTTTCTCATCAATCGAGCACTATCCACTGTCATCAAAAAATTGCGAAAAAACAGAAAAAAAATCAAAAAATTGAATTGGGGGGTATTTTGGTTCCTGGGGTATTCGGCCTTCTGGGGGTGCATACCTCCAAACCCTCTCCCCCTCCCCTACGCCCACGTCTGGACCAGACCAAAACTGAAAACCGAAAAAACGTAATTAAAAAAATTGGTTTTTGCTTCTGTGATGTCTCATTTCTTCACTTTCAATAAAATGTCGTAACCACACGTGGGCGTGTGGGTTATGCCCCTAGAAGGCCGAATTGAAAAATGGTGTTTTTTCGCCATACCACCATTTTTAAGACCATTTTTTGACCTTTGAAAAATGCACCTCTTGACATTCTGGTGCTGCCCGCCTATAATCGCAAATTATCTAAATATTGCGCACGACGAGAGTTCATGCCACAATAACAAAATGGTAAAAAAAACTCCAAAAATTTGCCTAAACGGTTAAAACTGATTCAAAGTATGAATGAAATAGAATGAATGGAAATCAAAGTAAATCTTTGAGACGTGAAAATTACTTCGAGTTTCTCGCCTCACTTATTTTTAGTCGACGACAATCAAGTGTGGTTCTTTTATTTGTGTAGAAAATTCGTTGCTTTCATTTTTTACTGCAAAAAAAACTTGAGAAGCAATTTAAGATCATTTTGTAAGAAAATATTTCATATTTTAAACTCAATTCATTATACAGCTCATTATTTAAAATTAAAAATTTTCAAATGTACGTAATGAATAGTATACCAATTTTGTAAACAATCGAATATTTTTATCCATTATGAAAAAATGGCGAGGGTATATAATTATATTTGTAAAACTGAGGCAAAAATACGCCGTTACCCGAGCTACGTGCGAAACTGCCTTACGCTAAGCGCAAACCTTTGATGAGTCTAGTCTCTTCAGGAAGGAATTCAAGCAGATAAGAGATTATAGCGTGATATTTTAAAATGCAACAAAAATTGAGTTATAATTAATTCGCGAAACTGTAAAATCTTTTAAACTTCCTTTGAAAAAATAATTCGAAATCTGATTATGATAATGCTGAGATAAATGGCGGAAATAAATGTTTAACTGAGAAGACATGAAATTAGTGGGCACAAATAAACATGAAAGAGATAACATAAAACGCACAGAAATGGAATAATTCAGAGAGCAAGTAACAAACAACGGCATAATCTAGTTTACTTATAATCGGTCATGTCGTACATAGCAAAATATGCATTTGCTTTCTAAGCTCATTTTAGCTTCTTTCGACTACGTGCTCAATATTTTTGACTGGGTTAAGCTCTATCGGCAACTAAGCGCGCACATGCATTCTCTAAAAAAGCTGAATAGAATAATAAATAATAATTCAGGCCCGGGCCCGGTCTCTAAAGCCGGGCCCGGGTCTGGACGCCTAGAGACCGGCCAGGCCCGTGTACCCAGCATACATGGGCAGCAATAAAATTCTGGGGGTCAGGATCATACGTGGGCAGCACCAAAATTATGGGGGTGCAAGATTTTTGTAAAGGTCAAAAAAATGGCCTTAAAAATGGTGGTATGTCGAAAAAACACCGTTTTTCAACGTTTCTCATCAAGCACTATCCATTGGCATCCAAAAAATTGCGAGAAAAAAACAAAAAAAAATTTTAAAAATTGAATTCTGGGGGGATATTGGGGTATTTTGGTTTCTGGGGGGTATTTTGGTTTCATATGGGTGCATACCCCCAAACCACCCCACGCCCAGGTGTGGTCAGGATGAGTCAAATCGCCAAAAATGTTACTAAAAATATGATTCTGGGGTTCTACAGTAATCTGGGGGGTTTTTTCAACTTCTGAGCGACGCTTTGATTTCTCGTAAGTCGAGGAATAGACTGTGTGATTACCGACATTATATCTAGGGCTGATTTATGGAAGTGAAGAATAAATTGCCGCTGTTAGGCTGAATTCATAATTGTTTTTTAAGGACGTTTCGTGTCGGGGTGAAATGCAAAAGTGCCTTTTGGACCCAAACATGGTGGATACGCGTCAAAAAAATCGTTGGTTGGCATTTCTGACGACGCTCAAACTTCCTTAGAGCATATAAAAAGTCGAAAAAATCAAAACAGAAAAAGTTTGAAACTTTGAAAATTTGACGCTTCTGCGCAAATAGTTAGCTAAAAAACGTTGGATAAATTTTAGGAAATTTTGTGGAACTTTCGAAAAATCTCGAATTCTGATGATGAAAATTTGTCTGGGGTGAAACTGCCCCACCCTCTACGCAAACCCCCTTCCCAAGATCACGTATGGTTTTTACATATTTGTTTCCATAACCGCGTTGCTTCAAAGCGCCGAGTACACTACTGAGTACACTGTCAGGGGCAAGATTGCATTTCCGCTCTTGTGATCGACTAAGCGTGTCTCATTGATGTTTAAGATTTCAAGAACTCCTGTGGTGTATACGTCTATTTTGTAGCTTACGCTGTTTCCTATATTAAATCCATTGATTTTCTAAGCAAATCATTTTGAAGAAAGATCGCGTGCTCGGATTTTTGCGATTGATTATTTCTAGTTTGAATTTTTCGTATTCCGTATTGTCTGCTGTCCTGATTATCATTCCAGTAATGTAATGAAAAAACGATTTCCTAATTTCGAAAAATTGCCCCAAGATTACTCGCTCATTTACTACGAAATTGCACTGAATGCCCATGAGCTTCGTGCGAAGACAAGGCGATAAATTCGTCGAGACATTTTCTGTCAGCCGATTTTACTAAGAGACGCAAGCAAGGTCATCCTTTCTACTCAGTTGGCGTATGTAAAGAACTATTTTTATTTAATTACAGAGTTCAATCTAATTACTCGTTAAGCCTATCACCATTTCTCCAGCAAATCACAGTTTTATTAGAAATGAGCTAACTTTTCTAAAGCGAAACTATCTGTTTTTTACTTTTGAGGGTATAGTTATTACCTACATTTACGACTGCGCGCGAATGGCTACCGCATTCCAGCAATTTATATCGAAAATTCCGGATCAGGTTGGCTTCATCATAATCAAAGAAGATGGAAGCATAGCTGCGGTAAACATTTATTGTTTGAGTACAGATCGGATAAATTTTTATTGGTCCGTCTTTCCGTTTTCGCGTACTTTTTGAATTAGTAGAATCATTCGTTTCCGTTGAAAATCGTTCTTTAGCGGCTTGAATCCGTCGAATTTGCTCAGCATTTTTATATATTTATAGTTCAAAGTTTTCATTCGATCTATCCGGCCAGCTTAATGACTGATCTCTCGATTATTTTATTAAAAGAGGTAAAACGTGCCTGAAAAAGGCTAAAAAAGCGGTCGGACCTAAGTTTGAGGACGATGTAGCGTGTCACGAACCATAGGCGTAGCCAGGGGGCATTGGAGGCACATGCCATCCCCCCGAAATTTTTCAGAAATATTGTTGATTTTTCTGTTGCAATAATGCGTGTCCAGAAAACTGAGCTCAAGAAGGCAAGAACGTCAAATTTTTGCGGCGCTTCGCGCCGACTCATTATTTATTGTTATATAGATCTAATGAATTAAAAAGCTTGAATCAGCTAAAGTAATCCAGCACTTCACATCACTTTAGGAATTTAATGCACTATTTGTTCGTTGATCTAAACTGCGCATGCTTGTTGAGCCTAATAGTAAACAGTGCGAAAATGATTGTGTACCAGTTTGTCTATTCTCTGCTTTGTTTGTCTTTATTTACAAGGACACATAATCCCATTTTAAATGGAAGGAATGGCTAAATTTTCTTATGTTTTTGCATATTTCCTGTTTTCTGAACTGCATCTTGTTTATAAGAAGGCCACAATGGGCCTGAAAACGGTAAGAACAAAAGTTTCATTGATACATTGTTCTATATCTTATTGGCAGCGACTTGTTGCTGCGCTACGTAATTATCAGTGGTCGAAAAACGCATTTCAGAATCAGAAGTTTTGTGCAATGTAGGGGTTCATCAATTTTAAATGTTTTTGGGCTTGATTCAGAACCGAGATTTGAACGATTTTGCAAAAATTTCAACGTTACTATTTAACATTAAATTGCTATCTTTTACAAAATTTTCAGGTTCTCTGCCCCGGACCCCGCTGGGAACGCTTGAGCGCGCCACCCCAGACCCCCCCGCAGTCGAAAAATCTCCATGTAAACGTGCAACGAGATTTTAGGAGATCGAGCCACGCGCCGGCATTAATTTGTCTGTTTTGTATGATTTGAGCGGTATAAATTGAATTTAAAGGTCAAAAACGTTGAAATTTTCGGCGCATAGCGCCGCTAGTTACTGTTCTTTCTTTTTGTAAAGCTCCGGCATTGCGTTTGGAAGGCATGAATCATTCAAAATATCTTCAGACAAAGTTAGTAATTCGCATTTTTCTTGTTAGAAGCTTGAACTATCAAAATTCTTTTGTACAAATTTGATAATTTTCTGCTCTGTCGGACTATTAGTATTCACAGAGCTACAAAATGTTAAGGGCGGTAAAAAACGACTAAATTTCTTGGCATTTTGCGTCACTTATGATTTCCGAACTGGCTGTAAATTGAAATTTTTTTCGAACTGACCGTAAATTTCGGAACTGGCCGCAAATTCTACATGGAAGCGGCAGAAATTCCAAAATTTTTCGGCACTTCGCGCCGCTTTACATCTTTTGTATTTTTGATCGTCAGAAACCCATAAATTAGCTAGGCTTCACTACTGAAGGTCGAAAAACTCAGTTTTATTATACATAACGTTACTGGCATTCAATGCAAAAGTAGATCTTTAAAACATTTTTGTCTATGCCCCCCGAACCAGAATCTTGGCTGCGCCTCTGTCACGAACAGGCACGTAGCTGGCCCTCCTATTTTGGGGGGACCAATACCAATTTTGGGGGTCTAAGCCAAAAATAGCACAAAATAAGGTTTAAAACATCCTATTTTTCCCGTTTTTTTCTGAATTTGAGTGATCCAGACCCCCCATTCCTCCCCAGATCTACGTGCCTGGTCACGAGACGATGGGGTATTTATGTCTCTGGTGGAGTAAACTCCATTTTTCCATGCTGAGAAATATTCGTATTTGTTCTATTGTGTTTTACCTCTCCGTCATTAGACTGGCGGCGATTTGACGAATAATGAAAGACTCGGACGTCGAATTTATAACATGATTCGCCTGGCCAGAGCCGGCGTGGCCGGCGATGATAACTTACGTCGTCTTACGAGTACGGTCCTCATTCCCCAAATTTCGGCTTATTCTTTATGAATTCAAATATGAAAAGATTTCAAACGTACGTAATGTTCTAAAAACCATGCGTTCTACCGAAAAATGTTTTGTGGCTTTTTCGTTATTCGTCCGATTTTCGTCAAATGCCTTTTTATAGTATCATTCGATACGCACGCCTACGTGGTCGGCGTTTGCTGCAAACAAATAATTGTCGTGAAAAGGAAACCAAGAAACGACGACTTGAATATCTTTGCTTGACACAATTTTGCCGCATATTCATATGTAGCCTTGTTTTGTATTATATCGGACCGTTTATACTCATTTCATTATTTAATAAACTACTTCGATCTTGCGTTTGCTGTGTCTACTTGTTCGACCTTGTTGAAGTGCCTGCTTTAATCCGACCTGCGATGTTTTCGAATACGTGTCGAAATAGAGCAGCGTGGGAATTAGGGAGTAACTGAAATATGCGCGTGGGAGGTTTCGGGGTCTAGCTAGACCCCCAGCGTGGAAAAGTAGGAAATTTTCTGTGAAAAATGAGGTAAGGTGAAGGCTCAAGATCAATTAAAATGGAAATATTCTCCAAAAGTGCTCGAAATCGACCAGAAACAGTGAAATAATGTAAGTTTTAACTATTTTAGCACTTATACTAGTTGTCGAGGTCATATTATCCCAAAATAGCTTGTCAAAGGACCTCCCCAGATCGGTCGTATTGTACGTCTACGGTCATCCATCACCCTGAAGTTTCCTAAATGCATTTTTGGCTCAAACGGGTGCTAACGGGAGGACTCGCGGGTGAGGTTTGCTGGTCTCACGCAGCATGGCCGATCTGAAGGCGAAACAGCTGGTCCGGACGATCAAAAATTGAGCTTTTTACGGGGCAAGAATGAGTTCAAAAACTAATATAAATGATAAAATAGTGTTAAATAACGTTATTCCACAAAGTATGGGCAGTTTCGAGCACTCTCGAAGCAAATTTTTATTTTTAGACTTTCAAGATTTTCATCTCATTTCCTTTTTGGCCTCCATTCTGCGTCATTAAAACAAGTTTCTTATTTTTTCATTCTGACGCGTCTAGACCTGCTCAAACTTACCTCGCGTGCATTTCTGGTATCGACTTCCCCAGTAGTAGGGTAGGATTTACGGGGATACAGCGGCCACCGTCTCTCCTATTGGTCCAACAAAGTTGGCGAGGTAAAGAATTTTTTGTTCGCAGTTGAATGTACATAGTCTTTCAAATTTCTTCAGCGCTCCATGCCGAATAGTAATAATTAATGTCTTTTATTTGCTTTCTTGGAGGCTTGAGCAGTTTTTCGCATAAGTTTGCCTGAAATCTGAAAATTCTAACACTTTTGCACCAGAAGTCGTTTCGAATAGAGGTAGGCAATTGATTACGGAGGAAAAACGTCATTCTGAGCATGAATAGCGCATTTTTAACCATTTCGGAAAAAATCAGGGTTACCGTCCCCCTCGCGAAAATCATGCCTGACTGTATGATGATAAAATTAACATAAATGAGTTGATTTTATTCTCAGAAATGCACTTCGTTCTAATATCTCTGACCTGAGTTTGTTTTAAGCGTTAACGGCCGTGAATTATATGTTATGAAAATAGTAAAAGTTTCGTTCGCCATTACAATCTCAATTCTTCGAATGACCTCAGATGGAACATTGTTCTAAACATTCTAACACGAAACATCAAATTTAGGTTTTATGATATACTTTTTCCTATCATTTGTCTTAGCTTAATTTTATCTTAGTCCGAAATCTTTACCTGTCGCTTAGAATTCGTAATTGGTAAACTAGAACTAATGTTTTTAAAGGGAGTACAGTACAGATTCAAATTTTTCCAAAGAAGTCGAGGCTGTCATCACAATTGAATGTCATGATTTAAAATAATTGCTCAAATGTTAACAAATTTTTTTGATTCTACGTTGTTGTCGCAGGCCAACGATGGAAGCATCTTGCGCATCTTATCCATTAAAGATGAAATGAAAGTTAAGGCTTTCACATTTGCAATGATTTCCTAAACTAGCGTAAGCGATAAGATTAGATTCAAAACGTTTGTTCGTGTAACGATTTGCAAATGATTCCAAGCACGTCAATTTCATCTCATTCTCCAGTACACGTCCCGTTATTTTAGGATAGGTCTACATCATGCTAGAGCAGGGAGTGAGGATGGGGTATTACCCCCTCCATGACCTTTAGCCTTTTTGGGCTCAGAAAACTAGCTATATAGTTTTCTTGAGCTCAGAAATGCTATTTTGTCGTCTTTTTGAGTTTCAAAACTATATATAGCTATTTTATCGGATAGTTAGTTTTCTGGGACCAAAAAGCTATATAGCTAATTCTCTGACCCCGAAAGGACTAAAGAGCATACCTGGGCGTGGGGGTTATGCACTCCCTCCCCCCAGAGAAACCAAAATACCCCTTCCAGAAATCAAAATAACCCCCTCCCCAGAAATCAAAATAACCCCACCCCTCCCCAGAATTCAATTTTTGAAATTTTTGTTGTTTTTTCCGCAATTTTTTGATGCCAATGGATAGTGCTCGATGAGAAACGTTGAAAAATGGTGTTTTTTCGCCATACCACCATTTTTAGGGCCATTTTTTTGACCTTTGAAAAAATCTTGCACCCCCCCCAGAAGTTTGGTGCCGCCCACCTATACTAAAGAGCCGTTTTACGAAGTACTGCTATCAAGCATTTTTTGTTTTTCACCCCCTCTTCCCCCATTAAAGTTGATTAGGAGTCACATGGCCAGCCGGGTTCACTTGGCCAGCATATTCACATGATCAGCG
Source organism: Mermis nigrescens (assembly GCA_036768485.1). Classification (NCBI taxonomy): domain Eukaryota; kingdom Metazoa; phylum Nematoda; class Enoplea; order Mermithida; family Mermithidae; genus Mermis; species Mermis nigrescens. Next base: position 187,228 of record JAVLUZ010000283.1, read on the forward strand.
TAGTCAGATGGCCAGCTTAAGGCTTAGCGAGTAATTGGCGGGTCGGTGCCAACTGCGCCACCGTGTTAGTGTGCTACTAGATGCACATACATTAACACGTAAAGGCTGGTCATCTGAATATGCTGGCCAAGTGTATCCTACCCTTAAAGTTTGACCTTGCACACCTATGGTCGATATACATAGTTAGATCACAAATTTCACAAAACTCTGTTATCCTAGGCGGTGCCTGGTCATTAATCGTGTTTTCTTAGATGAAATTAAAGCATGGCTGGCCTTCGTTGTAAATGTAACGTTATTCAAAAATCTTATTTACGTCTGCTGAATAGTTTTCTGACTATTTACGTGTTAACTTAATTTGACTAGATTTTACTTATAGTCAGTTTCGTTCAATACACATACAATGATTCAAAAAACAAAACAATGCATATTTGGCATTCTACTTTGATGCATTTTGTTCGCGAGCGTTTAAAAAGTCCCTTATAACTAAATAAAGTGTTATGCAATACGTCGTGATATTCTGCAGTGAGGCCACTCTCGTCGTCTAATTCATCTGAATCAAATTTAGTGAAAAAGTTCTCAAATTCAAATATGACTCAGCAAGCCGAGACGTCGTTCGCGCCCAAGCCGTTCGTTCAGGGCACTCGGCTTTTGAATCAGCTACGTTTGAGCCTTTTTCATACTTTTGATTTTATGGCTGATGGATTGAAGTCGAATCAAAGCGTCGACGACGCTAAAAAACAGCCGGCTGCCGAATCTTTAATCCCGGCGAAGAATTTTTCGAAGGAACTGAAGCAAAAGCTGAGCGTCGTTATGGAATCGTTTGAGTAAGCTATTTTTATTTAATTGAAAGTTTGCTCGAAAACCCAAGCTAGGTCGCAGAGAAGCCCGTTATAAACGACTGCAGTGGTTTACACTGCCATTGATTCAGTGCTGATGCGTCTCTTTTTCAGCCAGTTGGAGAAACTAGTCGCGATGCTACCTCCTCAGAAAGGTCAACTTCAATGCGGCCATCTGAGCATGATGATGCATAATTTTATTTCGGATCAAAATAATCAATACCGAGACTCACTGGCTACTTTTAATTGGGCCAGAAAATTACAAGAATACTCCAATTTCGCCTTCCGCTATTTAAGTCCTATGGCGAGCGTTAATCAGTCTTCTTTGAAACGTATTTCGCCTCCGACGAATACGGTTCCGGACATTGAGTAATTTCAACAATTAGCAGTTTGTTTTTCTGATATAATAGATTGCACGTGAGTAGGATTCGATTCCATCCTCCAATTAGAAAAAAATGATGATTCGAACTTTGTTCTTTCCGTTTGAGTCGGCTATTTACCCATGCGATATGATGTTTAGTAATTTTTCTAGCATTGCCTCCTTCCTGGATACTGTAATTTTGAAGGATTCGAGCGTGGTACTTACATTTGCGCAGTGGGGGATGTTGGTGTATGGGACATTGATGCACGACGGTAGGGTCGGCAAGGGGAACGAAATCCCGGAAATCTGAAGTAGTAAATTTGGTGTTCGCAATTGTTTCGTTATTCAAACGACGAAAATGGTCAGAATAGCCTTTATTAAAACGCTTCCCAATGACAATACGGATTTTTAAGGACTGTTTAATGAGTAACATGCACCCGAAAGTATCAATAGAAAAAGTTTGGCATTGATATTGTTTTTGTCCTCAAAAGTGATACAGAAAATATTCCATCAGCTTAGAATCGCCTCACAGTACCTATTTGGCCGACCCTTCAGGAAGGGGAATACTCATACGTGTGCGTGGGCCATTAGAATCCGATGAACTTCCTCAAATCGGTAGACCCTCTAGAATTGAATTTTCGGCGCCATTTTCAGCAATTTTGCTTCATCAGATCCCTCCCCAGAATTTGGTCGCTGCCCACGTATGGTAATACCCACCTCAACTCATATGCGCAGTGCGCGTATGGTATAGGGCTGTCCCTTCTACCAGAACTTTTCAAAAGCATACGCCCCTCGGGCTTTTTTGGACCAAAACCTATTGCTTGAACCATGAAAAAGCGTTAAACGACGTCTAAAAAATATAATTTCAAGTACATAAATTCATTATTCGAGCATCAAACTTTTCAATTCATTCACCCGGACACTTTTCTTTATTTCTTTCGTATATATTTAATGTTCAGATTACCCTTATTGTTATTTGTTCTCATGCAAATTTAACCACAAATATTCATGAATAATGGAATAAATGAATGAAGTATAGAAACTTGCACATCAAATTGCGAGGAAATTACTCGTTTACCCCCCCCATCGTCCTGCTGCTTACGAAACTCAGTTTATCCCCATCCCAGGATTTTCGACCGTGTGCACGTATGTTGGTACTTTAAGACTGTTGCTCGCGTTTTACATTCTGAGACTGAAATTCATTTTTTTCTGGGTGATTCGTTAACCGTTACGCAACGGATGGAAAAACGGGCAAAGATGCGATAAACAAAAGGCAACAAACCGCGTAATAAAACAATTAAGCCGCAGCGTGCAAGCTAAACTCTGCCACATTTTCTTGCTCAATTATTCAAAGTAACTGCTGTTTTTCTAATCGCATTTTCATTTTGGCATTCCAGGGCCAGAATGCTCGGCTTTTTGTCGAAAACGTTTCCCGGAATGGAAGCTTCGGTTGTACAGCGAGGGAAGAGCAGTTTTATCTTGTTGGTGACGTATATATCGAGTCTCATTTTAGATCGAGATTTGGAAATATTTGTTGCTACGTACGTTTTAAGTCAGATTTCCAGCTTTTGTTAAAACATTTATGGATGTAGCATTTTATTAAAAAGTGCAGAATCTGTCTGATTTTGGTTTGAAGTAGCTTTGAGCCGCACATGGGCATAAGTGGTGTGAGGGGTACCTAAGGTTTTGGAAAATCAGGTACTGTCGGGCGATCAAGGCCATTTTTGAGATTTATACGGAAGATGTCGAAAATTCTACCAGAAATGGTAATAATCACACCTGGGCGATACTCCATCCCAGCCCGTCCGTGGAACGGGCTGATAAGTCCAATCGGATAGGACTGATTTTGAAAAAGTGTGAGAAAACAATGGCAAGTCGAGGAAAATTGTCTTTTTCAACCCATGATCAGCCCGACTAGGACCATCCAAATTTTGAGAGCCTACAGTTGGACGGGCTGAAGCTTTGGCTATTGCTAAACTATGGTAATAATGTCCTATTTTTTCGGCGCTTGGCGCCGTATTTATAATTTTTTGTATTTTTTATCGCTTGAAACCCGCAAATTGGCTAAACTTCAGTGATAAGGTCAAAAAACCCGGTTTCTTGCGCATAACGTGCAGCTGTACCATTTACATCGACTGTTAGTGACCGTATTCGTCAATGTACAAAGAGACCGCGTAAAAAACGACGATTCTTGGGTTTCACCCCTCTGGCCACCTCTACCTTGCCCATGTATGCTTTGAGCTATCATAAAATTTTAAAATTCAATCGGTAGTAAATATGAAATTTTAGCCCGAAATTGGACGGATTGAACCGAAAAAAGATTTTTTGTTAAATTTGTGTGGTAATTGGGCTGGTCCGTTCGGAAATAAATTTAATTACGTGTGTCGAATTCGCAATGCTTTGGTTATTGTCGATTTATAGGTGACGTCTAATATTTTGGCAAACGTCGGCGGAGGAGAGCAGATAAAGTCGCCTGTTCTTAAATTTGTCGTTTTAATGAGGGCGCTGAATATTGAATGGGTCGGCGCCAAGGGAGTCGACGAGGAATTTTTTGACGACTACGGAAAAGTATTGGCTTTAACAGGACTCGTGCGCAGTGGCGGATCTAGGATTTTCCTTAGGGGCGGTACCCTAAGGGGGGCGGGAACTCTGACTTGGGCGGAAAAATTAGCCGTTTTAACCCAAAAATCGCTAAAAAATGCTCAAAAATGCTTAATTTTGCGCATCATTTTGGGCCAACCACCCCCCAAATCCGCCCCTGCTCGTGCGATTGATTTTTAAAAGTATTTTATAATTAAAAAAATTTCGAGTCACTTTTTCATGAAAAACGCTAGCTTTTATTTTACCCATGAGCGTGCTCGAAGTTGAAATTTTGATTTCGCGTTTAATTTGGAAAAACTCGACTCAATTATCATGGTCCACATTTTATTGTTCTGCCGCGCTAATGTCTTTTTATCAATGTGTTTAAATATTTCTGGTTTTTTCGAGCTTGCAACATTTTATGTAAATGGTCCTAATCAGGCACGTAGCTGCGGGGGATAGGGGGGGGGTACTAGTCTCTCCCAAAATTTTGAAACTACGGATATTTCAAGCGGAGCAAAAGAATTGGAAATTCATGAAGCAAATTTGAAAGGCCGCCAGAATGGATTTCAGCATACTTTTTAGCTAATAGGCCCAAAATTTTGGGGCTCTTCGCGCCCAATCTAATTCTTTTGTATTACGTTCTTCTTACAAACAGCTTAAGTTTGCGTAAACATGGTTAATATGTCAAACTTTTCTTACGCTTCGCGTGGAATTCTTGAATTTTTTTATTGCTTTTCTTTGGAAGTACGTATCAGAATTGAGTGTAAAACGAGTTACCTACAGCGCGGTCGAGCTTAGTTATAATGTTGAGGAATCATTTGTATGGCCACTTTTGGCGACCGGCTGCATGAAGACAATTGAAATCGAAATGAATTTTTTAATTTTTAAAGTTTTTTTTTCGTCTTCAGTGTGTAGAATTAACTGAGAACTGAGAAATGCTCAAAACATCATTATTTCTGTTGAGATATCTGACTTCAAAATTTTAGTCCCCTGCAACCATACATATGCATAGTGGGATGAGGGGTATTACCCCTGAAGGGTCACGCGGACAGGTACTGTCCGGCGATTTTGAGCTGATTGGACGTTCCTTGCATCATTTTGAGGTCAAAAGCAGTGAAAACGTCAGAAGCTTTCTCGGGCGCTTCGCGCCGGATTAGTACTTTTAAGTACCTTTTACTCACAGAAGCGCCCAAAATTGATGAGCTTTTGCATTTTTAGAGTTAAAAGTGATATAATGCGGTCAAATGGACTACAAAATGGTTTTCAAATGCGAGATTACACGAAAAACGTTTTATAGGCTATTTTGACCGTTAAAACAGCAAAAAATATCGTAAAGGTTAAATTTACCGTCTTGGATTTTCGGGATTTTACCTCACCCCCTGCCGAACCTGACCTTGCACACCTATGCCCGCAACTAATATTGCGATTATTATGTCTTGCTTTTTAATATTTTGATTTTTGTTTTACTATTTTTACTATTTTTTGCATTTTAAGCTCGATTTTACGGCTCCTTCGCGACACGTGATTTTTCGAAAGTTGTCCACCTACTTGAAAAGTTTCTTGCTGAGCCTGAATTCGTCGTTGCTTTCCGGAGGCCCTTCGCCGGCTCTGCAGCAAATTGTCAGGCAATTTTTTGTGAGTGCTTCGAGCCCTTTGTATTTTAATTTACTACGTTTTATTTATTATTCACGATATTCTCTTTTTGGAGTCGACCGTAAATCTTTTGCAATATTTTAGAGCGCGCCTTGTTTTTGGTACGCTTATAGTTGCGCAGCTTTTGGCTTATAAAGACATTTCTTAAGCGAAAACGTGTGTAGCGATTCGAACAGTTTTTATATCCTTTTCAAACTGAACTTCTAAAAGTTTTCGGTGCTTCGTCTTTTTATTCTGGTCTTCTCCGCTATATTTGAAACTATAAAGAAAGGACTGGATTGCAATCGTTATATTTACATTCGGTCATCCTTTAATCTAGAATTTCCTAGAATTCCTGCCTATTCATTTATTGACATTCTAAAACACTATGCAGATATTTCTAGAAATCCTGGAACTTGTAACGATATTTCATGGGAAATGATTTCGGAGACGGGAATAATACGAAAAAAATCATTTTGCGTGCAACAACGGATTTTCGAGACTATTATGGACAATTTTGCGAAAAAAAGGTGAATATTGCCTCGTGACTACATTTCCTACATGCGCATAGTGAGGGGAGAGGCGCGCATGGGCGCGGGGTAGGGTTTCCGGAGGATGAAATACCCGTAGATTACTGTAGAACCCAGAATTCTATTTTTACATGACATTTTTGGCGATTTACCTCAACCCGACTCCTCCCAAAATTTTGGTGCCACCCATGTACGGTAAGAGGATATTACCTCCTTTCACTGAAGAGTCAGAAAAAATGGGTACCGTCGAGTGACTTATGTCGAGAAAATAATGCTTTTTCGTGCGTTTTCGAACAGATATACCTGATAAGCGTGCTTACTGCTTTAAAACTCTTGAATTTCACCCCTCTGGCTACCCTAATCTTGCGCAACTGCGCTACAGATGTCCCGAATACGCCACTGAGTGCAGCGTCAGGAGCTGAGCTTTTGTCTCAAAAGTAGCGTAAATTTTAGCGATCATAGTTTTTATAACATAAACGTCAACAGGGTGCTGAAAATGTGCCATACATTAAACGGGGTAAGGAGATTCCCTCATTAAAAGTTGGCTGTCCCCCATCCCCCAAAGCCGGTAAATTTTGCCTTCTCCAGATTTTTGGAATAAATCGAATTTTTTGGCCGTGCTTATATGTTTCTGGTCGTTTTAGCCAGAAATCGAAGTCATTTACCCCTCCTCGTTGAAATGGCCGTTGACTTCTGACCCAAAATTTTGAGCCGTTACATGTATGCTTACTGCATGCAATTTTTTATTCAGGTGTTTTACTTATTCAATTTTTTTAATTTTCGTGTTATTTAACACGATGAAATGGATACAAAATTACTGATCTAAGCCGGATCTCACTTCATTGCGTACTAAATCTAATCATTTACGTATCGTCCATCGACATACATATCATAGACCTCATACTTATATAGATTGCCCTTGGTCTCGGCGAGGCAAGGATTTTAAACTGCCTTAGTTGAGGCCGTGGTCCAAAAATTTTGACCGTGGTCCTCGGTCCGATCACAGCGCCCAAAAATTTCGAGCTTATTAGCTCAAAAATCTGCCTAAATCTATTTTAGCGGTCTTCCAGATGCCCTTTGGAAAATTTTCAGTTTTTTATTCGGGGGACCCTTTTAAAAAAATAATCATAATCGCAGAATTTTGTGGGACTACTCCCCTCTGCGCTCTTAATAGCTAAGCCCCTATATCTTGATTAAACCTGGGTCTCGCCATTGCCCTGCAAATGGATCGATCGAAAAATGAAGGCGGCTGATTTTGATTATGCGATTCCGCCAGTTACGGCCGTCAGTGGGCAGCAACCGGGAATTTGGAGGATCTGTTGGGGCAATAAAATCATAAAAAGTACCTAAAATTCAATCTTGGGGCCCATAATTGGCTTTAAGGGATCTAAATCAGAGCTCAATGCGGAGGGGATTAGGAATTCTTGACAGGCGGGCTTTATTTTTTTCAAATTCGGGGTTTTAAACTTATAAGATAAGTAATGTGCAGTTAAAAAATGAAGCTTTATGCTTGCTGGAAAATGAGCAAAAGGGGGACGGATTTTCTGAACTAAATGAAAGTAAAAGCTTTTGGTTTCATCTGATTAATACGATTTATTCATAATTTAAACTATCTTGGTTCGATTTGTGACGAATGCGTAATAATACCGCCATTTAAAGTCAGTTAAGGCGTTATTTCGCTTTGCTCGACTCGGAATCTAAGCTTTTTGTTAAAAGCGCTGAAACGGATATTGTAGAATATCATTATACGTGTGGTCGTGTGTGTGCCGGGGATGCCCCCCTCGGCCTAGAAAATTTTTCAAACGTACATAAAACGTTAATGCACGGTACTTAATATAAATTTTCGGCGCTTCGCGCCAGAAGAAAGTATGTTTACAATTTCGCTCTCAAACTTAACCATTAAACGACACTTTTCGTAGCCTACTGAGAGGAAAAGGAAAGTATTTAGGAATAAGGCAGAGTGGCGGCCGTCTCCCTTGGCTGAAATAATCTTGATAGGTAAGATTAATGGGCGAATAAATTGAAAAACTGCATCTCTGCGCTATATAGTCCTCAAATTTCAGGTGCTTTGCGTTTTATATAAAGTATTTTCATAATTTAGCCTTAAGCGCGACAGAAAAAAACGACTTTTTCATTGCTTTCAACATAGGTGCGCAAGTCAAGATCTTTCGGGGGAAGGGGGGTGAAAATCAAAATTTTGCAGATAGTCAAGCGCTTTGTTAAAAACCATGATATCGCCTCTAAACTATTGTTTTGAGCATTTGTGACAAATATGTAGCCTTATTGAACTCACAAGTGTAGATAAATAAGCTTTGTGGACCGAAAATAGCTGTTTACCGCTTTTTGAAGTCGAGAAAATAGCTATATCCTTTCAAAGCTCAGAAAAAACAGGAACATTTATTGCAAACACGACTGTTCGCCATGAAATAGTAGGTTTAAACTTTAAGTTTCTCTGGTTTACGACTCGCTTAGCAAGCTCATTTTTCAAAACATTTATTGCATTTCTGAACCTAACGTTTTCGTTGAGTCCAAAATAAGGTACAGCAATGTTTTTTCAGCCAAATGCGGCTTTCACAAGCCATCATCTCAACGAAGTGTGTGCACACGTGGGCGTGGGGGTTTGGGGTGCGCGCCCCCCAGAAGTCGAAATACCTGTCCCCCAGAAATCAAATACCCCCCCCAGAATTCAAATTTTGAAAATTTTTACTGCTTTTTTTAGCGATTTTTTCCGATGCCATTGGATGGATAGTGCTCGAGTGCTCGATGAGTAAATCGCTCGAAAAGTGGTGTTTTTTTCGCCTATACGACCACTTTAAGACCATTTTTCGACCTTTGAAAATTTTTCCACCCCCCCCCCCCAGAATTTTGATGCTGCCTTCTATGAGTGTGGATATACAGACCAATTTCTCCAATCTGAGCCTTGCGCAAATCATGGTGGAGAGAGAAGAAGTTTTTTTCAGGAAATTTTCGAATTTTGGATCTGCGTGGATGGAGCATATTGGAAAATGTCGTCAATTCATTCCATGCATTCACTAGCTCAGCCCTCCTACCGATGTTTTTAGCGTTGTTTACAACAATCAAATATTTTGTGATGTTCTAACGCGAAAATAGTTACATTTCCTGTTCTTAGTTTATTTTCTTTGTTTCAATACTTAAGCTGCAAAATTGAGATTGGAAGGATGTGTACCCTGAATTTTTGGTGCTCTACATCAGATATACATCTTACGCATTGATTATCTTCAAAAGTTGTAAATTTGAGCGTAAATGAGTGAAAATGTTCACAATTTTGCCAAATCACTCATTTTATTTTTTAAATACCACAAGTTTAAGGAATCGTGAAATGCTAAGAGGCCAAATTTTTACGCCTGAGATAAAACGCTAAAGAAAACCTAACTTAAAATAGCGTGAAAGCTATATTAGTGTACAGTTTATGGATAATTTAAGCATTTTGCAAAAAAATGCCAGTTTTCTATTTTCGTCCCTAAATGTATCTGATTTTCCGGCGAAATCTCTTCTTCTTTATTTTTTCCTGCGTGGTTTTCAAAACAAGTCGAATCGGCCAACTGCTTTAAACGAAGACGGTAGAAGTAATATTCCGTAGTTTATCGAGCTTTTAGAGGAACTTTCCATTAAATGTGCGGCGTTAGTGCAACAGACTTCTTAATCGCTTGCGTATGAAATTCATGTGAAAACCGCACCCTTACATATACGAGTAATATATTAGTTCTCTGTCAAAAACCATAAATGCCTTCCAGAAAGAAGTCGACGTTAATAAATGAACATCATTAAAGGTGTTTTTTGGGCCTAACAATTACGTACAACGAAGAAAAACTGCGAACTGGAGCAATCTCATTTTGGCAACAAGGCTGGCTGGGCGGATTTTATATTTCGATTGGCGAAGTGGGCTTAGAAATTTCGTCCCGCGCAGGACTCCGATTTAAACCTCTTCCCCTCCCTACCTTCCTCACCCGTGTGTTTCGGGCGAATGTTCCGCTTACCTTATTCTATTATCATTATTCTGTTATGTATTATGATTCCATTATATCTATTCAGATTATATTCTAGTAATTCTATTAAATTAGCTCGTAAGATGCTTATTATTGTTAAGTTTACGCTAATGTGGCTTACGCTTCTGGTTGACTTGGCACTAAAAGATGCCGCGTTCTTTCAGGCTCTACTCCATGCGTACCGACTTTTGTTTAGCGAGCCGTGCAACGTCTGCAAACTTTATCTCAAGGACAATTTGCCCGCTTATGTTAAAGATATTCGATCGTTGCCTGTGAACGAAACGTGCAGATGATTTTGCATTATTTTTTATGATGTGACAAGGACGCACCTCCTCATGTTTGAAGTTTCTTATATTTATGTATATAACTAGACAATTTTGCGATTGATTTGCTGAATATCAATTAATAAATATGGTTTTATGGAATTATTTTACTTCTTTTACTAGGATTCCTGATGACAGAGGCGTAGCCAGGATTTCGGTTCGGGGGGCATGAACAGAAATTTTTTAAGACTACTTTTGCATTGCATGTCAGTAACGTTATGTATAGTAAAACTGACTTTTTCGACCTTTAGTAGTGTAGCCTAGCTAATTTATGGGTTTCTGACGATCAAAAATACAAAAAGTGTAAAGCGACGCGAAGTGCCGAAAATTTTTGGAATTTCTACCGTTTTCATGTAGAATTTACGGCCTTTCTATTAACAAACACTTCGGAAATCATAAGTGGCGCAAAGCGCCAAGAAATTTAGTCATTTTTACCGCCCTTAACATTTTGTAACTCTGTGAAAACTGATAGTCTGACAGAGCAGAAAATTATCACATTTGTACTGAACAATTTTGTCACTTCAAGCTTCTAACAAGAAAAATGCGAATTAGTAACTTTGTCTGAAGATATTTTGAGTGATTCGGGCTCTTAAAACGCAAACAGAAAGAACAGTAACTGGCGGCGCTATGCGCCGAAAAATTTTGACGTTTTTGCACTTAAAACTCAATTTATACCGCGCTTAAATCATACAAAACAGACAAATTAATGCCGGCGCGAAGCGTCGGAAATTTTTAGAAATTCCTAACCCTTTTACCTGGCTTCGTTCTCCCTAAAATCTCGTTGCACATGTACAACGAAATTTTAAAGCTGCGGGGGTCTGGTGGTGTGGCGCGCTCAAGCGTTCCCAGCGGGTTTCGGGGCAGAGTCCTGGAAGATTTTGTAAAAAAAGCATTTCAATGTTAAATAGTAACGTTAAAATTTTCGCAAAATCGGCCAAATCTCGGATCTGAATCAAGCCCAAACACACTTAAAAATGATGAACTCCTACATTGCACAAGACTTCTGAGCTGAAATGCGTTTTTCGACCTCTGCTAATTTACTTAGCGCAGCAACGTGTCGCTGCCAATAAGATAAAGAAAAATGTATCAATGAAAATTTTGTTCTTACCGTTTTCAGGTCCATTTGTGGCCTTCTTATTAACAAGATGCAGTTCAGAAAATGGGAAATGCGCAAAAACATAAGAAAATTTGGCCATTCCTTCCATTTAAAATAGGATTATGTCACCTTGTAAAGAAAGACAACAAAGCAAAGAATAGACAAAGTGGTACACAAAAGACAAATTAAGCAGAGAATGGACAAACTGGTACACAATAATTTTCGCACTTTTACTATTATGCTCAACAAGTATGCGCAGTTTCATTCAACGATTAAATAGTGCATTAAATTACTAAAGTGATGTGAAGTGCTGGATTATGTTAGCTGATTCAAGCTTTTAAATTTATTGGATCTATATAACAATAAATAATAATGACTCGGCGCGAAGCGCAAGAAAATTTTGACGTTTTTGCCTTTTTAAATTCAGTTTTCTGGGCACAAATTATTGCAACAGAAAAATCAACAATATTTCTGAAAAATTTCGGGGGGGCATGTGCCCCCAATGCCCTCTGGCTACGCCTATGCCTGATGATCAAAGCGTGAGCCAAAAATTTGAAAAATTCGAATCGCGTACATCATAGAAACTAGTGTTGTAAAAGATAAGGATTTTTTGCAGGATAAAAAAGATAAAGATAAAGTTGAAATGTTAGAATCTAGAAGATAATGATAAAAAATTAAGAAAGATAAAGATAAAGATAATTTGCAAGATAAAGGATTCAAAAAGATAAAGATGAAGTGTAAATATGGTCACTTGGACCTAGGAGAATGATGTATGTGAAGTGCAATAAACGAGAGAGGATGATGCAAAACAGCCAAAGGCATTAAGGACACATAAATATGGGTTTGGGGGTTTGCCCGTGGTATCTGACTAACACACGTACTAATTACTACTGGCTGACAGCAATTCACTTCTTTCTTTTCACAAGCATCAAAACCGTGCTCTGTGCGCCTGTATACAAAGCATAGTCGCCACAGGCTTAAACTCATAGTCTGTTTCATTTATTCGAGAGCTTTTTAGTAAATTTTTTTAAGGGCTACAGTAAACAAAACAAGACGAATTATTGTGATTCGGCAGATCAGCTTAGTGAGGGCGAGTGGCTGGAATTCTTCCATTTTAAATGCACTAATCCGCCCATATAAATTGAATTTAGGCATTTAATCAGTGCTTTGAGACATACTGTAGTAAGTGCGCTAAACAAAAAGTTATCGGCTGGGATCGAATCCGGGTTGCTTCGATGTCAAGCAGACGTTTTACCACTGACCTATACGAGAGTTCACGGCGGTTCTTAACATCTTAGTCTATCGTGTTTAAAGTGTCAACTTAGGATAAGCTGAATTGGCGATTTTTATCTATAAGTTGATTTGTCTTTTGGAAGACAAGAATAAATTATGGGGGGAACGATGGGTAAAAGCCGGAAACGGAAACGACCAAAGCACCCCAACCCCGTTTGCGGCACTTTGGACTACCCCCAGGGCGCAGAAACCCCGACGGAATCTGGGTCAGCTACAAATATAAATCCAGGGCCTCTTCCGAGCCCCTAAACCCCCTTCAGTGAGACAAATTTTGCCAGAAAAGGGGTTTGGTTGGGATGTTGACCACACATGGGCTGGGGGTTGGAGGGTATGCACTCCCAGGAGTTGGAATACCCCCCCCCCCCCAGAAATCAAAACACCTACCCCCAGCATTCAAGTTTTTGAAATTTTTTTTGCTTTTCTAGCGATTTTTGATGCCATTGATAGTGCTCCGATGAGAAAATTCGAAAAATGGTGTTTTCTTCGCCAAACGACTACTTCTTAGACCATTTTATGACCTTTTGAAATTTTTTCACCCCCAGCCCCCAGAAATTTTTTCACACCCCTTCCGCCAGAATTTCGGTGCTGCCCACCTATGGTGTTGACCCTGGATGTGCCCTACTTGGGGAACCCCGGTTCTGGCGGTTTGGATCGTTTCCGTTTCCGGCTTTTACCCATCGTTCTCCGTTTCAGTTTCTTGCTTTCGCCCACTGTTACCGTTTCCGGATTTTACCCATCATTTCCGTTTCCCCTTTCCGGGTTTTACCAACCCCCTAAATTATGCCGCAAAAATGCTATTGAAAAACCCTCCCTTGCTTCGTAGATGTAAGAGTCTCGCAAAACTGGGCAGACCCGAAGGTCCGCCACTGATGATCAGTGTTCGGTCGCTTTCGCAAACCGAACCAGCGCTCAAACAAAAGCGAGGATCGGCTGAGTTTTATGCCCACCTGGAGCATAAACTCACGGGTTAAAAACCGACTGCATCACTGTTGAAAAGGCAGTGTGCAATACCGATCGAGCAACATCAAGAGAGCAACGCTCTATCGATTGGTAAGCATGATGCAACCAAGAGAGCAACTCTATCGATTGGTGCATAATGATGCAACTATGAGAGCAACAGATGGGCTCTATAGATTAGTACATAATGGCCTGGTGAGCGTGCTAGGCATACTGCTATAGCCCGTCTTAGCTCGTCATCGGCATGAATGAAGCCTGTTGGGGTATTACCTTCCCGTCATAGGCGTTTGAACCGGAATTCAAAAAGGCGTGTAACTACTGACAGCAGTTACAGTAGCTACAGTGAGATCTAGCGACTTACAGTACATAAGAAAGAAGGGATTACTGTAGTTACTGAAATCATTTACTGAAAAAGCGTTCGGATAAATGAAACAGACTATAGATTAACGTGGTTGCTAGCAGTAGTACTCTCGCTTAGATTGTTATCACTCCCGTTTACTTAGGTCAATATACAGGCATTAGTTTGGGCCGCACTCCATAGGGTTTTAACAATCGTTTTCTTTTCTTTTCTTGTATTACAGTAAAACTTGAATGCGTCTAAATGTATTTCACGTCAAACCTGCATTTTGGATTACATGCTATCTTATGTACATACTTCATCTTTTTTAGCAAGATAAATTCCTATCAAAAGATAAAGATAAAGATGGCCTGTGATTTTTCCAAAAGCTAAAGATAAAGATAAAGATAAGATAAAGAAATCGTCAAGATAAAGATAAAGATATCTTTATCTTTATCTTTATCTTGCTAAAAAGATAAAGATAAAGATATCTTTTACAACACTAATAGAAACGTGTTGAATCTGTTTGCTTGGCTCATTCCTCTGCATATGTGTACAGTGGCGGATCTAGATTTTCCTAAGGGGGCGGTACCCCTTAGGGTGGGGCGGAACCCTCACTTGGGCGGAAAAATTAACCGTTTTAAGCCGAAAATCGCTAAAAATCGCTCAAAATGCTTAATTTTGCGCATTATTTTGGGTTAATGGGAGGGGCGGCCGCCTCCCTAAATCCGCCCCTGTATGTGTAGTCTGTTGTAATATCACCGCCTTAGACTCCTTGTCTGAACAAGTTGGTCGACGTTTTTGTCGTTAGACTTTGCACATAAGCAGTAGTTTTTATCCTGTCCTTCAACCCTGGCCATCTTTGGTTGTCCTTCTTCCATCGTTTTCGTCTTGCGATGTAACGCATAAAGTTTATCGAATATATAGGTACGTACTAAGCGAATATATAGTACATACTAGCAAAGAAAAATGCTCTGGTGGAACAAAAAAGGACAAACATACTTGGAATTACGCATTATTTAGGAGATAAAAGGAGGGACTGGGAAAAGATCGCCTATGCCTTTGAAGTTGTGAGAATTTGGTGAAAACTGGACTTGCGGTATAAAACCGAAAAAATCGATGTATATTTTGCGGCCTGAGAAATGAGTTGCGCTCATAGATGCGCAACATGGCCGATCTGAGGGAAGATGGGGTTTCCCAGTTTCGTGCTCAAACTAAGCTTTCTTGGGCTAAAATGACTTAAAAACCTGGTATAAGCACTGGAATAGTTTAAAAGTATAGTCTGTTTTTAACCTATTGCATGACTCGCTCGGAAAAATAAAATCTTAATTACTGTAGTGCTCAATTCTCCCTTGCTCGACGCGGAGTCTGTAGCGAATTTTTTCATGGGTATGGCGGGTCGAGCGATGAAGGGATCGGGTGTTGCAGTAATAAGCAACTTGGTTTACTGAGCGAATTCATGCACTGAGGTTAAAAAAGACTACGTTGTTACATAGTTTCTGGTCAATTTAAAGCTCTTTTAAAGAAATCGAGAATACTTTTTTCTCCTGGAGGGTCAGCGACACTCTAGATCCCCCAAGTGCATTTCCCGTTGCGCCTCTGTCGTAAAACCAAATAGCATGACTACTAGCTTATTCCAAAAAGTGATTACTCTAAAAATTACTTAATGTACAGTTTAACGCGAGCATGGCATGCATTGCTATTAGACTGCAATTAACAACATGGTATGCCATGCCAGCCATGTTGAAAAAGAAATTTGATTTTGATAAACTAAATCGCTTATTGACACACGTCACAGCGTTTTCATAATCTCTTTTTCTGAAGGTGCAACTTTTTTGGGCGCGTTTTTTCAGAGGCCATACATAGAATATATTTCAATTTTTTGCATTTCTTTACCGGAAGTCCGATTTTTAGCAGATTCTAACAACTTTCACTGGAATAGGTGACTTCGTCCCTCCTTCTATGTCCTTAATAATGCGTAATTTCAAGTACGGACAAAAACGTATTTTCTAACATCTACCGCATTGTAAACTTTAATAATCTGAACCTAACTCCCCATTGAGTGCAAAGAAATTACGAGATTTTTCGCCCAATTTTACACCGCCAATTTCGAACGTTACACGCCCATAAATAACTCAATATTGCGTTTTTTAAACGCGCTTTGTTGTGACGTGTAGTACTTTACTTCTGTTTTATTCAATTCATTCCGACTTACGGAGAAGTTGACAGAGAAAAATTAGGCAAAATTTGTTTTTTTACATTGTCCACTAGAGTGTAAGGTTTAAACCCCTAGATCTATAGTCTGTTTCACATGACTTCGTGCATAAATTCTAAGAATTTTCATCGACAGTAAGCCGAGGGTTACGATAATTATATATCAGATCAATGCTATAATCGTAATCTGTCCGCTTATTGTCGGAGATAATTTTAAAATTAAGGACTGAAGTTGTGTGCGAAACAATATATGTAACTTCGTATTGAGTGTTAAAAAGTTTGCTGGTAACCGTAGTACATTTCTGTAAGAAAAATTTTCTTGGGACTAACGGAGCTGTTGTCAGACATAAACAAGTCGAAAACTCGACCAAAATGTGGTTTTTCATCCGCTGAATACTTGTGTACAACACTACGCACTTCAGTTCAGGTTTGATAAAAACAAATGAGTTTTTTTACCACTTTAGACTGGCTCTCACACGTCAGACAAAATAATTGTGTCCGAAAATAGATTTCTCGTCGCCGAGAGCTGACTTGTAGGTACTTATCTCATTTTATAGCTAATTACAATTTATTTATTAAATACTACATTTTTACAACTTCTCGACTAGAGAAACTCAGCCATTACAAGAAATGTAGAGTTTGCAACATTACGAACGAACGAACTGAAATATCACTTCAATTTAAAAGTAATAAGTGAAAATGGCAAGAGAAACAATTGATGGCACGCGCAACATTGAGCAAAGCATTCAGTGAATTAGCACCAATCATATGAACAAAACAAAAACGGCGGGAAATAATCTCGTAATTACAGTGAGCTGTTAATCAGTGAGCGTCACGTAAAAAAACGTATGATCAGTCTATACCAATACACGGAGAATGCTCTTTGCGGTTTAATCATGAATTTTTAAAAAAAATTTGATAGAGCTGAATTTTTTACGTAACAGCCATTATCGAAGTAATTATTGAAATTTCCTCAAATAAGAAGTTGAATACTCCTATTAATCAGAAATGCCGAAATTAGCGAAAAACTTATTATTATACGGGCGGGGCATAAGCTTTTGTGGTTATAATGTCTAGAAAGAACGTCAGACGATAAAGTACAAATACTAGCTTCTCGTACCGGGACGTATCCAGGATTTTCTGATAAGGGTGGTGGCGGAACTTCAAATTTTCCCGATACTGTCAAAAATTGACCAAAAATACCAGTTCATCATGCTTAAAGTATTGGCTTTTTGGTATCTTAGCAGACAGAAGCGTTTGTGATCCGAAAAGAATTAAAAAATTTTTGAAGTTTTCTACGACAAACGCGAAATATTAGTGCAAAAATAGACAAAAAGCACCAAAAATACTAGAGGAATCAAAAACTAAAAAATTTCTGTTCTGTACATAAAATAAAGTTTTGAGTGCGCCAAGAAAGTCAGAAAACGTCATTAATGAGTAAAATCGTGATGAAAAATGGCCAAAATCGTCAAAAAAATTCACAATTCTTAATTACTTTCAACTATTTTTGACGATAAGGGGCGGCCGCCCCCCCCCGCCTCCCTCTAAATAGGCGCGCCTGTTCTCGCACCACTTGCTTTGGTAAACTTTTTACTAGGGTTCAGCATCTCATTTGAGGAGCCCATACATTGACATCGAAAAGCCCTTTTCGTGGTCGATAAAAACCAGATATATTTATACTAGATTCGGGAGGCCGCAGAAAAAGTATTCTGCGCAAAATATTTAGAAAAACGTATTGAGGCGTACCTAAAATGATAAATTATTGATCATTTAATTTCATTCAGATATTTCAAATGGTTATTATCGACGCGACTACTCAACTCAAGCGTCTGATTTTGCATCAGCATCAAAAGATTATCCCATAAAGGAAAGGAATAAGAGGAACAAATATTCTTGCTTTACTTTATAACGAGTCAAAATTTACATAACTGGAGAAGAATGGCCGGAATCGCTACTACTGCCCGACGAATATTTAGTAGCCGGCAACGAAATAGGAGACGCAGAAGTGACTGTTTCGGCGGTTCCGTCGGCCGGTTGTCCGCTACACTGAATGACCGATTCCGCCGTAACGTTCGCGGGCTCAATCCTTTCATTCAGATCATCGTTCAAGCAGCCGGAAAATCGATCGGCGCCCAAGTGCAACAAACTAGATGCGTGATCGGCGATTAAATTTTGTCGATTTCGATCAACGAAATAAGGCGATTGATGGGGCTGCGGGGTCGCAAAAGTGCTCAAGTACGTCGATGGGTTGGCGGCAAACGCGTCGCTGGCGTAATCGGACGAACAGAGGTTGGCTGGAGACCAAGAGGCGACGTCGCCGTTCGCGTTATTTCCGGCGGTATCGTAAAAGTTCTGACTTTGAACGTGCTGCTGGCTGTCGCCGCTCAAGCGCCAAATGGCCTGGGTAGTGGGAGTGGCATTGTAGCAGGGGCCGAAACCGTTCATTAAACTCAAGGCGACGTTTGAATCGGGACAGGCGGCCTCAGTTTTGGGCGCGAAATACGAAGACGTATTCGACAAGCCCATATTTTCTGCAATAGTCATATTAAAAATATCCTGCACGAAATTGATTGCACAAAAAATGAAGAACCGTTTGTTCGAAGCCTTTATCCTCCAGCTTTAAGCCTTAAAATTCAGTAATTTAGGCATTAACCCGCAACCTTCCTATTTAACACATTCGCGTAAATCAGAGTTTTTGATCAGAGAATATCTTTTTTTGTATCCTCTTAAGGAACGTTACAAAAACTTAACAACCGTTTACCACTGCGCCATCGATGCACGGTCTAGAAGTTCCCCGAGTATTTCTACAATTTCAGCGTGGTAACTTTTTGTGTGCAAAAAAATTTAGTTCACACATTGTTTTATGATGTTAAAAACCTGAATTTTGCTTAAGTACACCAGGGCCACCAAGGTGGGCGGCACCAAAGTTCTAAGGGGGTGCAAGATTTTATCAAAGGTCAAAAATGGCCCTAAAAATGGTGGTATGCACACCTGGGCGTGGGGGGTTTGGGGGTATGCACCCCCCCCAGAAACCAAAATACCCCCCCCCCCCAGAATTCAATTTTTGAAATTTTTTTTCGTTTTTTTTCGCAATTTTTTGATGCCAATGGATAGTGCTTGATGAGAAACGTCGAAAAATGGTGTTT
Organism: Mermis nigrescens; assembly: GCA_036768485.1. Classification (NCBI taxonomy): domain Eukaryota; kingdom Metazoa; phylum Nematoda; class Enoplea; order Mermithida; family Mermithidae; genus Mermis; species Mermis nigrescens. The sequence continues at coordinate 206,543 of JAVLUZ010000283.1, forward strand.
TTATCGCCCTACCACCATTTTTAAGGCCATTTTTTTGACTTTCAAAAAATCTTGCACCCCCCAGAATTTTTTTTGCTGCCCACGTATGGTGGTATGGCGAAAAACACAATTTTTCAACGTTTTTCATCGAGACTATCCATTGGCATAAAAAAATTTGGAAAAAAATTTCAAAAAACTGAATTCTGGGGGATATTTTGGTTTCTCGGGTGGCGCGTTACCCCCCAAAACCCCCACGCCCAGGTATAGAGGGCCACCCTTTTAGCTAGAACCAGCTCGGGCCAAATCCTCGAAACCTACTACCTTAGCATGCGGGCATTTATTATTAAATCTCGTTCAACTCTTTCGCTCACACTAAAAAATCGCACATCGCTCTCAACACATTTTTAAATTTGAAGCATCTGCAACTATCCAAAATGAGTGCAAAACAATTTTCAGTGAAATGTAATACATGAATCAAACAGATTCAACATGTTTAAAAACGAACAAAAATCGTTTTTTGTTCTACGAGAATTTGGTCCGATTGCCTGGAGCCTTGAAAATGGCATGGTGTGCTGATGAATTATGTACATTGCTCACGGCTTATATCTTTCCAGATACCTCACACTTTTCTATAATTTCTACTCTTCGATTTTTCAAATAACAATAGTTACATATTTTTTAACGAATTTCAATATTTAAAAAAAACGAGCTGAGGAAGTTTTGATCGACGCAAACCAACATGAATACAACCACACATGGGCGTGGGGGTTTGCGGGGGGTATGCACCCCTCAGAAGTTGGAACACTCCCCAGAAATCAAAATACCTCCCCCAGAATTCGAATTTTTGAAATTTTTTGCTTGCTTTAGCTTGATTTTTTGATGCCATTGGATAGTGCTCGATGAGAAACGTCGAAAAATGGTGTTTTTTGCCATACGACCATTTTTAAGACCATTTTTTGACCTTTGAAAATTTTTTCACCCCCTTCCCCCCAGAATTTTGGTGTTGCCCACCTATGGATACAACAGTCAGCTTACGTCCGCAGTAATGTGAAGACAATTCTTAGTTCAAAAATAAAACAAAAATTCTTAGAAGTTAGAATCAATAGTGAAAACACTATTCTACAAATATCATCTTTATAGTCTGTTTCTCATACGTTTGAGCGTAAATTTCAGAAACCATCTCAGACAATGAGCCGACAGATTGCGAGCGATTAGTAGCATTGATTTGATATATAATTATCGTAATACGTCGGCTTACTTTTTTCGAAAAAATTCTTAAAATTTATGCTCAGAGTTATGTGAAGCAGACTATAACATATACAGCATGTATTGCTGATCTTTGCAGTTATTTCAAACTTCAGCACATTACTTTGTGCATAACGTGGGCGTGGAAGATTGAGGGGTATGCACCCGCAAGAGGGCCGTATACCCTCCCCCAGAAACCATAATACCCGCCCCAGAATTTAATTTTTGAAATTTTCTTTTTGTTTTTTCTCTTAATTTTTTGATGCCAATGGATAGTGCTCGATGAGAAACGTTAAAAAATGATGTTTTCCGCCATACCACCATTTTTTAAAAATATTTTTCGACCTTTGAAGAATCTTGCTCACCCCTACCCCCTCGGAATTTCGGTGCTGCCCACCTATGACTGTGTGCTGTAATATAATGATAATAATAGAATAATAAAAAATAAGCTTGTATGAAATAAATAATATACATATGAGTAACCATCCGTCAAAGTAAAGTCACACTCAGTTAAAAAGTAAATGTCAACTTTATTATTTGTAGTTGTTATTATTATTAATAATGATAATAATAATAATAATAATAATAATAATAATAATAATAATAATAATAATTAATAATAATAATAATAATAATAATAATAATACTAATAATATTAATAATAATAATAGTAATAATAATAACTAATAATAATAATAACAATATAACAATAATCATAAAATCAAAATCTTAATCTTAATAATAACAATAATAATAATAATATTATTATTATTATCAATGGTCATTTCAGAACTGTCCTCTTTATCAAGAAAGAATGCAGAAACAATATACGGAATCTTAGAAGGAAGACAATTTAAAGGGATACAGAAGAAATGTATATTAATTTGGAGTTTCTTCGTGTAAGTGTGTGTGTGTGTGTGTGTGTGTGTGTGTGTGTGTGTGTGTGTGTGTGTGTGTGTAAAAGTTTTTACTGTATAATGGAGTGCTCCTCATATTTTGGCCTAAGGGGTATTCCGGACCCCTGATGTCAAATTTTGCATCAAAATTATCCGATCAAGCATTTGAAACTCGAAATTGACGATTTAGTCAAAAAAGGTTTTGTCACCATTATAGGCGTATATGATTACCGCAGGACAAATAATTCAAGCAGCCATAGACAAGTTTTTGATGCGCTATTCAGTGGTGTAAACCACTGCACTGAAGTGTAAACTGTCTAAAAGCCGTAAGAAAAATAATTCTTAACAGTATGTTTTGCAAAATTACTAAAATCGCAGCGATTCAAATTCAACTGAATTCCATGCATTTCTAATCACATCCCTGACTGGCCAAACTGTAGAATTTCAGCAAAATTCACGGATTGGCTTTTCGAGATACAAGGCGCCCAAACATACCCTATCCATATTGTGGAACTTTGAGTTCATGCATCTTTGCAGAAGCACAGTTCGGAGTTTACTCACCCTATTCGGTCCCGGGGTTTATTCAGCCCCTGATTCCGAATTTACTATTCAAAGTCCCCGTAGCTGCTTACGTAAAACACGTAGAGGACGGGTTTACGGAAAACTTAGGGAAGTCTCTGAGAAGCAGGGTTTATCGTAGGGATCTAGATAAGCAGCAGGCCAATATATCAAATATGAATACTGTTCTAAATTATGTAAACCAATGCAAGCTAAATTTGGTGTAAAGCAACCAAGTTTTGAATGCATGGCTTTCAAAAATGCTAATGCAATTTGAAATAGGTACCTCTGCTTCTAGCAAATAATTTTTCATAAAACTTTTTGCCTTTGCTTACAAATGGGACAAACTTCAATTTAAATCGCTGCGCAGTTTACTGTTCCCTTAATTGTGCCGTAAGAATGGGAAAATGAAGCAGAAAACTCTTAATAAGTAAGCAAAATATAATAAGTCGGTGAAAGTGACTACAGAAATCTCTGAAACTGCGCATTCTGGTGAGCGTGGTAGTTTACATAAATATTAAAAACTAATTTAAATTGTAGAGAAGTTGATAATTTACTGAGTTTCTGTTGACAAAAAAGCTTAAAAACCTGCAGGTGTCGTTATTATTGGATTATACAGGATGAGTGCGAGAAAGCAGTAAACTTGGAAAGGGCTAAATAAGGATAATACAAAACATTAGCAAATATGACATAAAAATTTCTCGACAGTTCACCGCATGTTGGTTGTTCAATTATTGCCTACTTACCTTTTTTGCAAATGGGGAGCGAAACAACCATTTAAATTGTACACAAAATCTAAAAAATACGCCAATTTATGGTTTACATGCGTTCCTTTTAAACTGTTACATACGAGAAAATAACTCGATTGATCTTCAGTTTTTACGATTAAGGGTAATATAATTCGAGTTGTGTGTGTGTGTGTGTGTGTGTGTGTGTGTGTGTGTGTGTGTGTGTGTGTGTGTGTGTGTGTGTGTGTGTGTGTGTGGAAAAAGTTTTTACTGGACGATATAGTGTTATTCATATTTCAGCTCAATTGGTATTCCGGGCCCCTGATACCGAATTTTCTTATCAAAATGGCTCGATCGGGCTCCTGAAACCCGGACACGGCACAGTTTTTACGGCTTTTGCTCCTTATGCAGTTATCGTGAAGCAAATTGTTAAAGCTACCATAGACCAATTTTTAATGTGCCACTGACTGATGTGAACAACTTTACGCCGCAGTGTAAACTGACGAAAAACCGTAAGGAAAACGTTTTTTCGAAGGTGCATTTTTTTTGAATATCTCTAATTGCGGTTGATAAATTTCATTTGAATTTCAAGTATTTATTAATGCTGTTATGGCTGACCTTACAGTAGAATTTCAAGGAAATTCAACGAGATTGATTTTCGAGATACAGGAGCCCAACCAGATACATAATGTAAAATTGTGGATTTGGTCATTTTGCAGGAGCACAGCTTGGGTTTTATTTCATAATTTTGAGCCCCGTAGGTTTACTGGACCCCTGATCCTGGAATGACTGCTCAAAATTACTGGACTAGTACCTAAAACGGGTTCACAGAAAATTAAGGAAGGCGCTAACAAAACGTGACAAATTAATGAGAGCGAGCTAGCAGTGGACCACAATATCAACTTATGAATGCTGTTGATGTAAACCACCGTCGTGCGACACGATGCAAATCGAATAAAAACCCGGCTTTCGAGAAGACTTACACGGTTCCAAATTTCTCCACTTTTATTGATTAATTTTAGGTGAAACTTTGCGTTTGTTTACAGTGCGGAGAAATTTTAATTTATTTTTTGTGCAGTTTACAATGCCCTTCTATTGCCATTCTATAGTCTGTTCCATTCCGAAGGGTCCATTTTCGCTTTACGCCTTGTTACTGTAGCAGAACATTTTACGGGTTAGATTATTAAGGTAGTCTTTTAGATGCGTCACATGTTAAGTTAAGCACATTAAGCATCGATAAAATGAGTTTAAAGCAACCAGCTGTTACGAGAGACTGAAGATGTCATTTGTGCGTTGAATATATATTACAGTAATAACTACTTCAGCGAAAAATGAGCCGTTTGAAATCAAACAGACTATAGCGGAAAAATGGGGCAGAAAATTTTAGTAAATTGAGCAAAATGGAATGATTCGTTGTAAAGTTATTGAAGTGACATTGTAAATTTTGATGAGCGTAGTGATTTAAAATAAGAATAATTCATTTATACTTATAGTTTCTTTTATCTAGTTTTTTTTGCAAAAGAGGAACGAAGTGACCCATTTGCTAAAACATTGATCTAGCAAAAGGGGCAGCGAGGCGCCCCTTTTGCTAGTAAAATCTTAGATATTTAACCTCTGATTTGCCCAATAATTTAATTACTATCAAAATGCTAAGTGGTCATACATGGGCGTAGGGGTATAACCCTTCCAACCGCTGAAGTTGAATGAATCACTCCGCAGATTACTGCAGACCCCAGAATTCTATTTTTAGTAACATTTTTGGCAATTTTGGGCGATTTCACCACCACCTAGAATTTTCATTTTTGACATTGCTGACCACTTTTTATCTTCTGTGTTGTTTTAACGCGATTACGCTCAACAGTTTTTATGCCGAAGCAAACAAAACAATTTGATTGCAGTTTCGAAGAATTATATTGGCATTACCCGAATATCCTTCTGCTGATCTGGTTTCAAATTTTAGTCGATTCGATGTGGCTTTGCTTTTCGATGTAGAAGGATGCGATTTCGAAGCTGAGTGAAGAGCAGCACTCTGCTTGCTAGTCAATAGTAAAGCACCTGAGCTGTTCAGAATAGGCTTTGGCTTTCTCTTTCTAGTTTGAATACCTTCTTTCCGCATATTTCGGGGCCTTTCCACCTTCAACGCAAACGCATTTGTAGAAAAATAATTAATAGCATGATTTGTTTCGTATGAATATTCTGACTCGTAAATAACCAGCTTCGAAGCATGTAAGACTTACAAGCTGCGTCTTATTTCTAATTCTTTTGCATCCTTATTATTTTCTTAAATTATTGATTTTAGTTTCTTTAACACAAGTTCGATTCCGCAAGTCTATGTTTAAAAACGGGCAGAATTTTCCATTAGTACAGAAATTAAGTGAATTCTATCACAGCCTAATGAATTTTAAGAAACGCTTTTTTAATATCACTCGTTTTCCATGTTATTTACAGATTAAACTTTACTAGCCGCGCAGTTAGTTAGTTATATTGGTATGTTGGTATGTACACATAAAAGATAGAGCAAGCAAACATGCGAATGTTCCAAACAAACGCAATTTGTTGTTTACACTAAAAAATAATTATTCGTAATTCCATGCAGCTCTTCGCTTCAAAGTATAAAAAAATTAAAACATCAACATTCCTTATTATCTTGAGCTTGTTCGATTATTCACATAGTTTTATTTTACTTTGAACTTTCAATACGAAATTTTTCGACGGCATCGCACTCATGTATGGGATAGGATGGAATATTATTAATCGTACGCTTAGATTATGATGGGCAATATTAGACTTAGAATGATGGATAGTACGTTTATATCGAAAAGACGAACCATGAGGCATATTTGCTTAAACCAAACTTTTCAACCTTTCGTTCAAAGCCTTCTTCATTGTTAGAAAAAAATTGCAAAAAAATCTTCAAAATTCAATTATAGAATTGTTCAAAAAAGAACATAAAATAAATATCAGTCAAATTCTTGTTTTGCTAAAAAATGACTTAATTCAATCATTTTTCATTTCTGCGCAAAATGCAGAAAATTTAAGGTCAACAATGGATAAAATCGTGATATTTCTTCAAAGGCGCTTAAAGCTGTAAGCTAGTCTTTGCGCTACTACTCTAAGGTTTACAACAATTTTTCAGGTGATTTTAGCCAAATGCTCTTAGGGCAAACTTTCAGACGGGGCTGACCCTGAGATCCATGGGGCTATATTCCCATGATTGCGACTACTCTAAAAAATGCAATGATGAATTACCATGCGTTTGATGTATATTTTTGTAGCGATGGTTATATTATACGTGACTCTAGACTAGAAATACTAGATTCAATCAAAATATCGAAAAACACAGGTTTCGGGGTCACTTTAGTGCAAATTAGTGTCAGTCCGTTTGCACCAGTGTAATAAACACTAAATCGGTAAGCATCTTTAAGGGCTTTCTTGCATTCTAAAGTTTTCGGGAAGTCATAATTACACGCCGAAAAAAGTTGTTAGACCGGTTTATGCAAAATGAAAATAATTACTCTGTGGAGCTTAAAATACAGCCCACATGCGTTGCAGACTGGCTCCCCGTCACCGTTTCGTCGCCAAAGGGTCGTTTGAGTCGTTTGACAATTGTAGCATTGTAATCCCTGCCTTTTACTGGCGCTTGCCTTGAGCGAAAAGGAGAGACTTCGATAAAAAGATGAAATACCTATCGCTTGTTGATTCACTTTGTCTCAATTTATTTACTCGCAGTTATCGCTCGCTTGTTTCTTATGTACTCATCTTTTAATTTATTTGCTACGTTACATGTTTGAAACGATCGATAAATTGATCAAAGAAGATACATCACTCAAATTAACGTCATCTTGTTCAAAACGGAAAATTTATAGTCAAAAAAATACATATTGCAAACATAGGTGGGCAGCACCAAAATTCTGGGGAGAGGGTGAAAAAATTTCTGGAGGGGGTGAAAAATTTTTTAAGGTCAAAAATGGTCTTAAAAGTGGTCGTATGGCGAAAAAACACCATTTTTCGACGTTTCTCATTGAGCACTATCCAATGGCATCAAAAAATTGCTAAAAAAGCAAGAAAATTTTTTTCTGGAGGGGGGTATTTTGATTTCTGGGGTGGGGCATTTCAACTTCTGGGGGGTGCATACCCCCCCCCCCCAAAACCCCCCACGCCCATGTGTGATTGCAAATCTATACCTCACAAAAGTCCGCTTCGGGATATTGGAATTAATTTAAAGCAATTCATGACTGTTTCGAGGATAAATCTTATAAATAAATCTTAAAAACTTGAACGGCGTAAAAATAAGCAAGGAAAAAATATTCTTCTAAAACTTCGAACAACACTGAATAAAATATTCTAACACGTACGTACGTACGAGTAAAATTATCATCTCGCGTTTGCATAATCTACTTAATCAACATCTACATTCCAGCTTTGTCGTTATAAATTCTGAATTTTCAAATCTGTTCAGAATTTATATTTTTGAAGCCGTATCATACATGAGCAGCGCCTATAATCCGGATTTGGGTCCGATAAGACTATTTATCGAAGTTTTTAATTTTTCATTACTTTTTATATTTATTAAAGACAAAAATCACGGAAAAACGAAAATTCAATTTTATTCTGGAAATCATTTTGGTTCTGAGATTGATCGTCGGGCTCCGCGGTTTAGACCTCACGTCTACGCGTAGTCGTTATATTTCACAACTTTTTGAATCGAAAAATAAAATCTGAAGCTCCATAGTTAAATACTGGAGAATCCCTGCTATTATAGAAACAATTAGAGTCACTTAGCTACCCGTTTAAAAAAATTAACATTCAAATATAATAAGAGCAAATGTCTTTGCTAAATATCAGTAACTCTGTATCATTTGGTAACAACGACTATCTTTTCCTTTCCTGTCGTGAACGAAAGCGCTATGTACATATAGTTTACAGTAAGCCCGCCTCGACATTTAATTTACGGACAAACCAGTTTTTGTTTAGCAAAAAAACAACGAAGCTTATCTGAAAGGCGAACGGAATAGCTCGGAGAAAAAGTTTAAAAATCAAATGGGTCTGTGATAGTGCGCTAGTTTGTTGGGCCAAAAAGTTTATAACGAATAAATTAGTTTGAATGTGAAGAGAAGTTTAGATTTTCGAAACTCGTAATTATACCAATAATGAGTGGCTTGCGCGCAAAAAGCGTAAGGAAAAAGGGGGAATTGTGTATAATTGAAATAAAGCTTTCCGGCGTTAAGCATCGGAAAACCTGACCTTTTAAGACAAAAGAAAATGTCTGAGAAAACTGAATAAGCGAAAATTTTATGATTTTTCGGCGATCACGGGAAATGCTTTTCGCATCTCAGAGGACCAATCCCTTTCTAAGACGCATTAGGTGTTAGGTGCGTACCGATTTCTTCGAACTATTTTTGCCACTCGAGCATTGCAAGATTAAAGTGGAAGAGTTGGCTTCGGACGAATGCTGGTGCTGAACCTTTGTTTTGCGCAAGCAAGATTCCGAGCTAACTGATCCGCTCGAGCAATAGAAATCGGGAGCGGCGGTCGAAGTGTCAATGCACATGCCGGCGAAAGCGGACGTTTGAGTACCCAAAAACTGGTTGGCTCTGCAATAAGGATCGCACGAGTCGCACAGGTAGTGACCAGTCTCGTCCCGTCTCCAGTTGATGCTCTGGGGTGAGAGACCATCAATTTAAGAGGAGTCGACAAAGCTCAACTTCATTATACAGTTTTACTATAGAATGAAGAAGCAAATTTTACAGTTTGCATTTGCAGAACGCATCAGCTAAATGCATAGGCGGCGGTCGAGTCCTGAGCACGTTTTTTTGTATTCGGCATAGGATTTTTCCCGCTGTACAAAGACTTTTTAGGACCGTCTTTGTACGTGTACAAAGATTTTTGAAGATTAAAACTGGAAAAAAGGTCTGAAATTCGCAAAAATTTTCGGCGCTTCGCGCCGAAATGAGTAATTGTGTGTTCTATATACCTTTATAATGGCAGATATTGCATTTCAGAAGGAAAAATGTCAAATTTTTCGGCGCTTCGCGCCGTTTTCGGACGATCATTAGTGATTTTTGCCCTCAGAAACCCAGAAATCAGCTAAAATACACTACCGGTCGAACAACTCTGTTTTTACCACACTAAAATCGTCATTGTACCATATTATAGTACCCAAAAATTTCTGCGTACAAAATGTACAAGGACTTTTAGGGACCATCTTTGTACATGTTTTAACGGACCTTGTACAAAAAGAAAAAACACTGAGCGGAAGGAGTCCAAAAATTATCCACTCTAAAATACGGTCTGGAAATGGCATAGGCGACAGAGACACTATGACAATAGGTATCTCTCACGTTTCTCATTTATGCTTTATTTATTCGAATCGAAAGACTGAGATGAAAAAATTTTGAAAATATATTCCGGGGTCTGCAGTAAAGTTTTGAATTCAAAGAGTCGAAACCCGCAGCAACCAAATTCTGGGGTCCGGTGACGCAAAATTGCCAAAAATATTAGCAAAAATTCAATTCTTGGGGTCCCGCTGGATTCTGGGGATCCAGAAGCCCAGGCCAACCTCTTTACGCCCATGCGCGCTTGGAACTCTTTAGCGTAGCAAGCAATTCACGCAGGCAAGGGGCTGGCCATCTGAATCGGTATGGGGGCTAAACTATTGAAGTCAGATATCTCAACAACTACTTAAAGCAAAAATAATGATATTTTTGAGTGTTTCTCAGTATGATGTACACATAAGAGATATTTTTTAAATACTAAAAAAATTTAAATGGATTTAAATATCAAAGGAAACATGTATAGGATGACCACTTAAATAATTTCTAAACATTATTCAAGCTTGAACCCGCTCGAAAATTGTTGAACTTGTTTTGTACTCATTTCCGGCACGTTGTAAAGAAAACCGAACCGGTAAAGAAAAGTAAAGAAAAGCGAAAAATCCGTCACGTCTCACTCGAATATGGCTTGTTTGGAAGACAAATCTTATGCAAAAACAATATATCCGATACGAACCGCCAATAAATTATGCGCTTATTAGTTCAAAAGTGTGCAAAAATCTATTCCGATAGACTTTAAAATGTGCTACAAGAATTTTTACTTTTTTGAGGCACCCTTGTAAAGAATACTCGAACTTCCAAAATTTAGGAAGAGCTTTCTCCCTTCCTATCACCTCACAGCTACGTGCCTGAATTTACGTAGCTGAAAACCTTTTAAAGATAAAATTAACAGTTGCGAGAGATAGAATCACGAAGACGCGACAAAAAGAATGCGAGAAAATTAATCGCATAATCAATGTGATTAGCAATATTGCTTAGAACTGAAAAGATATGCGCACGACGTATAAATTGATGAAATAAAAAGTATAACTCATTATGTAGTCACTATCATCATTTCCAGACAATCCATGCGTCTACTGGAGCAACACCTAATTCCTTTGTCGAAACTTATATGAATTATCAAAGCCGTCTGATTGAGAGGAGAAAACTTTTCCGCATAATCGTAAATCGATGAATTTATTTTTTGATAGCCTGCAAAAGCCTTGATGACACGGTTCAATATGAGTCGCATCATAAAAACTCTTCTAATCTCCTCATTATAAAACTTGAAACCGAAGTAAAACACAAAATAATGGATATTGACGCTTTGATTAAATTGGATTTTCTTATTCTTATATTTTTTATTCGATTATAAATTGCGAACTTGTAGACATTTAAACAAGACTCTCTAGTCATGCAATTTAAAGTAGGTGAAGTATAGTTTGAACGAAGCGTAATGCGTAAAATACAACGCGATCAGTAGCGGATTCAGGATTTCTGGTAGGAGGGGGTGAAATTCTATTTTTCACTACAACTGTCATAAACCTCGAACCCATTAAGTATGCACCAAATTGCGTTTTTCGCCATTTGCTAGTAAATAAAATCAATTCTAGTGTAATTTTTTCTTTCAAAAAGTAGAACTTGAAATTGTCCGCTGTAAAAACCAGAATAGGTTGTTTGAATACCAAACGTGAAGCAAAGCGCCGGGAAATCGGAAAATTGAGACTAAAGCATGGCCAGACAGTCTAAACTTTAAGTAGTTCTGTTCCACATATTTCATGTTACTGAAGTGTAATAATTTCAAAACAAACTTTTCATGATTTTCCCTGAGAAACTGGAGAAAATTGTGCAATTATTATTATGAAATTGTGTAATTGATCATCAAAAAATCAGTGTACAAGTAGGAGCCAAAAAATTTTAACGATTTCAAAAACTAAATTCCTAGCGAAAGCTAAGGCGCATTAAAAGTCATTGCTTACTCATAAAGTGATGGGAGTACGGTCAAAAGTGTCAAACATGATAAGAAAAACACATTTTTCGACGTTTCTCATAAAGCTCTTTCGATTCTCATCGAGAAATGTTTGAAAAAACGGAAATATTTTTAAAATTTTATATTCTGGATGTTATGAAAGCAAAGAAAAATGCTCCGATGGAACAAAAAAGACGAATATACTTGGGATTGTGGATTATTAAGGATGTAAAAGGAGGGGAATATGATAAGCTACCTATTTATATGCCTGAAGTCGCAAAATTTGCTAAAAATCAGACTTTCTATAAGCAGCGCAAATAAAATCGAAGTATATTCTGCGGCCTGCAGTTTAAAGTAAACTAATTGAACCAAAAAACGATTGAAAAAGCAGCGAAACCATGCAGTCAGATTCGTAATCCTGACCAAACGGAGCATATTTTGAGAAAATTCGCGTTTTGCAACGCTCTGGAAGTAACATAAATTTGGAGTGTAAACTACACATAAAGAATAAACTTTAAACAACTACGGTGCGCAGAGAAAACCTACAGTCAGATTCGTTAAGCTTCCACAAGGCTATAGAACTAAAGTTAATTTTTGGTGTAATCTTTAAACAACCACAGGGTGTAAAGAAGATTTTAGTCGGATTCTCAATTCTGATATTACTCCGATATTACGATAAACATTTATCAAAAATTTAGGTCTCTACAATGGCCCGAAGACACATAAATATTTTATGTAAATGACTTTACACCACTGTTGAGTTTCAACAAACGCGCCCAACTGGCGTATCACGTTTGATTCCTGGTACATTTTTAGACTTGAGATCATATCAAGAATCATAACCGGAGAAGTTGGCAGAAAAAAACAAGACAGAAACACGTTTAACACCAACTTTTGACTTTACACCTCCCGAAAAATCTAAACATTGATGTAAATAAACGCAATGCGCTGTGACGTGTACCCGTTATAGAGTTTTTCATTCTATTCGAGCTATCCCGACTTCTAAATAGAGAAAGTGGGGGAACAAAAGAACGATTCAAAAACGTATTTCCCACCATCCACAACATTGTCAACTTAAAAAATTTGATATCTATCTCTCCGTTGAGTGGTAAAGAAATTCGGTTTGGGCCAGTTTCTAGCCCTTGAATAGTAGTACGTTTGTATAGGGAAAACTTCTGTTTCTCAACATATTCGAGATATTTGTTAATCAAAACAGGGAAAAACATGTTTTTCACCCATTTTACACCCCTGTGACTTCGAACTTCAAAACTCCCACAAATAACTCAATATTGCGTTTTTTATACGCCGTCTGCTGCGACGTGTAGCCCTCAAGAAGTACTTTATTTCTACTTTATTCAATTTATCAAGACTCATAAGCGGAAAAGTTGGCGGAGAAATCTTAGACAATATCGTTTCCTACACCATGCACTAAATTGTGATGTTTAAACCCCCTAGATCTAACTCCGTATTGAGCGTAAAAAAGTTTACCGGTAAGCAGAAACTAGCCCTTAAGCCGTAGTACATTTCTATCAGAAAAAATACCTTGGAAGACATAACCGAAGTTGTTGGCAGAAACAAGTCGAAAACTCGACCAAAATGTGTTTTTTAACCTCTGCTTTTCACACTCTTTAAACTCCCATTTGAGAACTAATGCGAAATTAAAACAAAAACAAGTTCACCTGAAATATCCCTTCCTCCACAATTTAAATTATTAAATTGTCTGAGGCGTCAAACTGAGTATTTCACAAGCCGCTTAAAAATCACCAATATTCGCTATATGTTATAGCGTTAAACAAAAACTTTACACCTTCTTTACACAATCGGTATTGAGTGTAAAGAAAAACGAAATAACACGGGCAGTAAATTTTTTATTATCTTCCTTTCAAAAACACGCGCCTCCCATATATGTCCCTTTTTAGCTGTGAGGGGGCTTATGTTAGGGTACCCAAGTATATCATAGGTACGCGCTAATGCGCTACCTATGATTAGAGGAAGTCTGAATGCTAAGGGGACGTCTAACCCACGCCTATATTTGTTTTTAGTTGTTCAAGGTAGAATGAATAGTTTAAAAAAATTCAAAAAATCAGGACACTATATAATGATACGAACCACACCAACTCTGAGGTATCTTATTAGCAAGCAAAATTTCAGAAGCAGTTAAGATCGCATTAAATCTCGTGCGGTATTCTGAGATGGCCTGCTAGGAAATCAATAGCCTGCAGTGACGCGACTCCATTGTAGAATAAACAAATAGATTGATCATTGCATAGTTTCCAGCACTTTCACTAAGTTTCGATACCAATGATTTTATCAGCCGAATCAGAAACGTAATTAACTTTTTCTATATCTACTGGTACTGATGTTTGCGAAGAAAAAGTGTTCTGGGGGAAGGGTTAGGGGGTTTCGAACATCAGAATGGCGGCTGACTGTTCGTAAAATGTCGGTTGACCAATAGAATTTGTCAATTTTCCTAAAAACAATCGTAGAAAATGCGCTGTTTTTAGCGTTTTTAGTTATATTTTGGGCTCAAAAATGTCAAATTTTAGGTGGTTCGCGCCATACACTTTTTCAGCTGTAATTTGTTTAATTTACTTCAATTAATATCTTTATGTTTTAGAAAGAACCAACGTCGCCTGAAGCGTGGAAAAACAATTTTTTGACAGCGTACCATATTTTTAATACCAATGCCGAATATTTTTAGGGTTGACGCCAAGAATTTCCACGCTGTACAGTTAAGGTGTAAAGCTACCAGATTTTCAACTTTCTGTCCATTTAGCTCGTACATAACACTAATGAGACCAATTTTTCATAAAGTTGAAACAAACGCAGTTCATTCTTTTCAGTTTAAAGTTGAATCCTTTATTAAAACCGATAAGTTCTGACTGTAGATATAGAAATTATATACAACTTCATTTTGGTTCCCGACGGACGTAAAGACTTTTATGTTAAAACCGGCTCGCGTAGAACATCTGGAGTAGAAGAGGCATCATTCCTATCATATTTCACGGTGCCGGTGACGTTCAAAACAAAGAGCACGAAAAAATGTAAAATTGAACCATTAAATGAAGCAGTAAGCAAATAAATAATAAAATAAAAATAATTGAAAACACACCAGCGAACCCTGTGGCGAGAGTAGATAAACAGTATTTCCACACGCCACACATTCGCGAGCAATCGACTCATCGGTCATCGCCTGTTGCACTGTACTGCCGTTGTCTGCATATGCCGCGCTTATCGGCTGACCACCGTCGGCTACAAAAGTTTATAGACATAAAAATTTCAAATAATAGTGACAATCGGAGAAAAATGTTGATTTCGATTTTTCAGTCGGCTAAAAGAGATAAATAAATGAAAATCAAACCCTTTTGTAAAAGGGCTTCAAACCGACTAATCGAACTAAATTAGTTTTTTTGCATTATTAAGACATTTAGGTGCAAAAAGTTCTCTGGCCGACACTTCTTTTGCACAATGACAATGTACGAGTTTATGAAAGTCTGCTAAAATACCGAAAGAACTTTTCCTGACAGAGCAAAAAATGCTTGCCCGAGCATGTTCATCGGAGATTTCAATGTCTTAGAAAATGAATCAAAAATGCACATACGTGACAGTAATGATTATAATCGAGCGTTCGTGCTTGAAACACAAAAATTGCAACGTCGTACAGTTTTCTTTTATTCTTTGAATGTTGCAGCTTTGGAGACTGTTCCATAGATGTTTTTTGCATGGGAGGAATATTTTGAGGCTCGTACAAAGGTTTCTGGAGCCACAGCTGCGCAAGTAATTGTGATTTCGATAGTTTTTCCGCATCTTCGGCTAAATTTCGAAAAACTTTTCGGCTCTATCGTGATTACCGCCTTGAACGTATGCATTAAACACTCCGAAATGAATCTTTGTACAACGTTAACCCAAACATGTTTTGCATTAACGTCATATTAAACCCATATGCTTGATTGTGTTAATTCGAGATTAAATCAGTATATTGGAATCACAATATAATTTTTGAAGCTTTCCGAGTGCAGTTTTATGCCTAAATTTGGCTGAAAAATAAAAAAAATTAGTGCTTCGAACCGCACTTTATTATTAACTGAATAAAGGACTAAGAGCGCATTTTGGACAGCAATCGGGTCTCAGATTACGGACTAATGTAAAAATTAGTATATTTACGATAGGAAAATAAAATTTTTGACTGATTCCTTTTCTCCGAAATATGTTATTGCGACTAAACTCATGATTAGTCGTATTAAAAGAGATATATTTAATTGAATTCAAAAACTTTGACTCGGAAGGCTAGGCACTTTAAAGGTACCCATAATAAAAAGGAATAGAAATCGTTTTTTATAACAAAAGCTATAATTTGAATTTATAAGTCATTGTAATGAGCTAGAAAAATTTATCCTATACGTAAACGGATGATAATTCGCTAATTACAACAAATAATCGCAGAAAGAAATAAAGAAAAATGCAACAACGACGTTTGTCCCTACCAGCTGTTAGAAAAAGGTGAAGCGATTAACATTTCGCACGCAATCCATTTACCGATTTACTGACAAAGGTTTAATGTCGACTAACTCGGATTATTTGTAAATAATCATTCCCCCTTTTGTCTCTTCATCAGGCACACGGCTATGAGGGATTGGGGAACTTAGTAGTTTCCAAAAATTATGGGAGTGCGAAACTTTTTTATACGCGTCATAAAAAGGAAAAAGTTAAAAATTGTTGAAAAGCATTCGAAATATTGACAGAATAGATTTCAGCACACTTATGAGCTAATAAGACCAAAATTTTTGGGCGAATCACGTCGGATTTATTGATTTTGTATAGATTTTGTCTTCTGAATAGTCAAAGTTCGACTTAGATGCCGCGATTATACCAAAATTTGCTGGCGCTCTGCGCAGAACTATTTATTTCATTGTTTTTCTTTGCGACGTCGACATTTAGTTTAAAAAAAGTTCAGCAAGTTTTCAGCAGAGTTAAGCACATTTGCGCGGCCGGTTGTATACAATATATTTTTGAACACGATTAAAATAAGCGTTACAGTTCGCTGGAAAACGCTCGAAACAATATTTTTGACCGGGGCGGATTTATGGTAAAAGAGGGCACTCCATATCGACCCAACATATTTGGTGAGGTAAAGAATTGATACGTAACTTGCAATTTTCTGCCGTTATTTATCATAATTACTCAAATTTTTCAGACGCTTCGCGCCGGATGCTACCTATTAATGACTTCCATTTACTTTCTTTGAGGCCTGGACGCAAATAAGGGCAGCAACAAAATACTGGGGATCCGATGTGGCTAAATTGCCAAAAATAGCACCAAAACTCTAATTCTGGGGCTCTATCGATTTTTGAGGTTTCTTCAGATTCTAGGGAAGGGGTCAGCAGACCCTAGGTCTTTCACGTCCATGTGCGCATGAAAGCCATGCCATACGTTTGCGCAAGGAATATATTTGAAAATGATTCGAAGAGCAGAAACAGCGATTGCAACATAACTTTCTTCTTATTTCATTCATAACTTTTAAAAATGTTCGACTCTCCGCGTAAATTGCTACAAATACAGGAAATTGAGCAGTATTTCAAGCTTCTACGTCCTATCGCCTTAATTTTATAAAGTTCTCAGCGCTTCGCCTTGAGTTTCGCTGAAGTCAAAGAAATCTTAGTATTTTTTTGCTCAAAATCCTTAAAAATGTTGGGTCAAATGCGAATTAAACGAAAGTAGAAAAGCGTAAAACGCCGAAAAAAACGTAAATTTACACGTGAAGGGCAAATTTGTGAATGTAGTTTTGGCTGTTTCACGATAATCCTGGATACAATGTGACTTCTAAATTCTAGTTGCCATTTAGTTTAAAAAAGTTTAGTTTTTCAGTTTTTAGTTTTTTTTCATTTAGTTTTTCATGTGTGCGAACTTCATAATCCAACGAAAAACTAACGACTAGTTCTTATCATAAATGCGCAGCATAGTCAATCTGCGGGTCAAAAATTGACCTTTTTTGTCAAACTGACCTCAAAAACTAGTTTGAATGTTAAAATAGCGTAAAACTACGTTATTCTGATTCTAACGCACCTTGCAGCCTCAGGGTTTCTTGGTAGTCAACGGCATCACATACTGAATTCGGATCATAAAGTCCGGACGACGACGCGTACTGATTATACAGTACGGAAGCATACTGAGGAGCACCTCCATCTTGAAGCGGCAAAGAGGGCGTCGTCGGAGCGGGCGCCGCCGAATACTGGTAGGCGATGGGCATTGTAAAGGCGCCGTATTGCGCTGCCGCCGTCTGCATCGGAGACCAGTCGCCGCCGTACGACGTCGCCGCCACCGCCGCCGCTCCCGCCGTCGAATAAAACGCCGGCGACAGGTTGACGGCGGCGGCCGCCGCTGCCGCGTAATCGAAAACGGCGTTGAAAGCGGATTCGGCGGCTTGCGAGGAGAATTCCGAGCCCAACGGTTGCAAACACGCGAACGACGACGCGGCGGCGGCTGCTGCAGCAGCCGCGGCGGCAGAGGACGCCGTAGCGCCGCCGTCACTGATGTTGTCGAGGGCGCCGGCGTTGGTAAGCAACAAATCCTTACCGCAATCGATCGTTTGCTGAGGTAATGCGACAAATGAACTCGATTCGTGTTGGCGTTGGGCCAAAGAATCACCACTGGACAAAAAAGAAATGTATTTTCTGCGCTGTGAAGTCAAAGGGTCGTAATAAGTTCAAGTTTCCTTATTTTAAAAATGAACTACTGCCGCTTATGCAGCACCATTTTAAAATTTTTAAGCAGTAAAAAATTTTATCGACCGAAGTCGTACTTGCCCCTTATATCTACTTAAAAATTATTAAAGAACATCGAATGTGCTAACTTGACATATTACATCAATATTTGGGAAGTAGATGAAACATGCTATTATTAAGAATGCAAACACAGAAAAACCCTCGGCTCGAGTCGCGACAAAACCCATCGTCGTGTCTTAAAAGCAGATTTATATTTATACCAGGCTTAAGCCCTGATTATCGATTGTTAATTTTAATTTTGATACCTATTTTTCTCGTATTCTTTCTTCCGGTCACACGCATAGGTGCACAGCATGGTCGATCTGGGGGAGGGGTCGAACATTGAGCATTTTTGGGCCAAAATGACCTCAAAAAGTGGTATAAACGCTTAAATAGTGTTAAAACTACGTCATTACACAATTTTTGATCAATTTGAAGCACTTTAGAAGAAAATTTTCAATTTTCATCCGTTTCTGGCCTTCATGTTACCTCTTCTTCCCCACAAAATTTTCCATTCTTCCATTCTAGGGAGTCTACCCCCAACCCCCTACGTGCGTGTCTGGTCGCACGTACATAAAATGTTTTTTTATGCTCACAATGAAAGCAATTGGGAAATGTGAGAACTTACTATAAACCAGATGTTTGGGCTGCTTCATTATCATTATTATCAGACTGGTTAGCGGCGATAGGCCCAGCGAAGTGGAGAACAGTTGAGAAACATGACTTAGTGTACTCAAACGGCTGACTTGAAGAAGGAAGAGCTTCCAAGTTGGCTGCGCCGCATTGCTCTATCACCGTATTACGCTGCTCGTTTTGGTCTCCGTCTGACGCAAAAGGTGGCGAAAAGACCTCTTCTTCGGGAGTGAGGTTCTCGTGGTTCAATTCTGGCTAAAATATATGTTATTAAATGATGCGTATGAGTTATGTACAGCAAGAAAAATTGCTCCTTCAAATTTAGATAAAGATCCAACAGCACTGCATAACTTGTGACATACAAATATAGGACTCGTAATCGATTGTTGCTAAGATGTATGATACTTAAGAAAAATAAGCTTTAAAGCAACTTCACGCTCAACATAAAATGATCGGGCGTTTGTATTGAATGACAGGTTTTTTCCGCCATCGTATTTACTTTTCGAACCCCGGGTCTCAATCAGACGAGAGCGTACTGCTCTAGGGTTTGCTGGACCACAAAATCTGGGAGAGCCCCCAAAATAGGACTTGTGTTTGCAAAAGTTTTCCATTTTTGTGATATTTTAAATGACAATGGCAGAGCGTCACGAGAGATGTCGAAAAATGATATCTTAGCTTTCGCACTTTGTATTTTAGAAAATTATTTAACCTTCCACCAGAACTTGGTTGCTAATTGCTCATGTGCGGTCTCAGTAGCAGCTGATTTATGAACAATATTAACGATCGACCATCGGCAGATCTCTATGATTAACGCATTCAGAAGAGCTTAATGATTAAAAGGTGAAAATGGCCTTGAAATTATGACATATTCGAGAGCCAGTTGGTTAACCGCTTTTTTGAAGTGCTTATCTTGTTAATAATCTTTTCAGTGTTTAATTCCATGAAAACTTGCGCATGGATCACAATTTCTAAATCAATGCGGATGTACTTTCGAAAGTGGTTTAACAAACAAAAATCATGACACTCTGCATAGCGAGCGACAGATAAGCGTATGAAGCTTCTACTATACAAAATCGTATTACAGCAGGCTGTCTAGAAGTCACTTTTGAAACTACTCATTTGAATGTCGAAAATTGATTTCTATGCACAGGGTTTCGTAAATAGACTAAAAAAGCAACTGAAGCTAAACATCAGTAACAGGAAAAGAATGATTGTGGCCCACATGAGTGATAGCGCTGATGCAAAGGTAAAGGTAATGAAAATATGAAATTTTGATAATATAATTTTTATCTAAAGAAGGCTAAACCTTCGGATTCCAGCAAGCCAATGCATGAATAAAAATTACGGATACCTACCGGAAAATTTCGCGCGATTCAAATGTACAAAGAAACCTAATTGAAAGCATGCATGGAACATCCTTCGTGTACAACTTGAATTAGCTGGTTGAACCATTGTTAATTGGAGCCACAAAATCCGTTAGTGAAAAGTTTTGTGCAGTGCCTCAGGACGATTTTCTTAGGAAGCGCGCACTCAAACCGCTTTGAAACGCACGGGTGGATAAAGATTGCCAATATAAGAGCATACATAAATCAGCCGTCAACATAAAATGTATGTTTCGGCTAGAATACGAGCTAAGTTATAAAAAATGAAAATATTTAAATCAAAAATATGAAAATGAAATTAAATTTTTACTCTTTGTGATTTTTTCAGTAAACCGCGAGATGGATTTTTAGTGCACATATCGCTTGAATCAAATTTCATTCGAGCTAAAATCGAGAATTAAGAGGTTTTGTCGAAAATTATTGTGTTTTTGGCACATACCAATCGGAGGAAGTTTTCTAAAGTCAGGAAAATTAAGGGCCAAAAAAGGTCAAAGTCACAAGTTTCTGTAAAACGCTGGAAAATGATCAGAATTTGCAAATGGACATAATTTTTACACTATTTTAGCATTCGCGCCAAATTTTGACTTTAATTTGGCTTAAGAGAGCTCTCTAGCTGACCCTCAGATTTTCTGCCCTCCTAAATTGGTCGTTTCGTGCACCTAGGGTACCCAGGGGCGGATTTAAGGGGGGGGGGCGGGGGCGGCCGCCCCCTCCATTGGCTAAAAATGTTGGCGAGATAAAGAATGGATATGCAATTTGCAATGTGGCCGTCAATGACCATAATTTCTCCATTTTTCAGGCGCTATGCGCCGGATGATACCTATTGATGACATTTATTTACTTTCTTGGCGACTTGGAAGCAAGGTTTTCTTTGTATTCGGCAAAGATTTTTCCCGATGTACAAAGACTTTCCAGAACCGTCTTTGTACATGTACAAACATTTGTGGGAAGACCAAAACTGCAAAAAAAGGTGTGGAATTGGCAAAAATTTTCGGCGCTTCACGCCGGAATGAGTAATTGTGTTTCTTATACATCTTTTAATAGCAGAAATCGCATTTCGAAAGGAAAAATGTCAAATTTTTCGGCGCTTTGCGCCGTTTTTAGACGATTCTTGATGATTTTTGCCCTCATAAATCCAGGAATGAGCTAAAATACATTACCAAAGGTCGAACAACTCCGTTTTTACCACACTAAAGTCGCTATCGTACTGTATCATAGTACCCAAAATTTTGTATGTACAAAATGTACAAAGAAAGAATTTTAGGGACCATATTTGAACACGTACAAACAGACCTTGTACAAAAGAAAAACACTGCCTGGAAGCCATTTCCTGTTCATGTAGGTTTCAAAACAATTTTAAGAGCAGACAGCTTGCATAGTTTTCTTCATATTTTCAATAAAAAATTTCGATAATTCGCATCAAATGCTATAAATACAGGAGAATCAAGGACGATGAACGGGTAAATCATGCTTCCAGACGTCTATCCGCCATAATTTCACAAATTTCCGGCGCTTCGCGCCAGATTTTTGTTAAAGTCGAAGAAATTTAGTGATTTTTTTCGCACGAAATAGTCTACAATTTTAAAATTTTAAGGAAAAATATTGCGTCAAAAGTGATTTTATGTAAAATATACAACGTAAAATACCGAAAAAATGCTATTTCGCGCCTAGGAGGCAAATTTGTGGACCTATTTTTGACTGTTTTTGGAAAAGCTTGGGATACCGCCTCCTTAGGATACTCCCTCCCCTTAGGAAAATCCTAGATCCGCCACTGAGGGTACTCATCGTTTTTGAGCCCAAAAAAGCGTTCAACCAATGTTTTTGAGTTAACCCTTAGTGTCCTTTTACTGTAATATTCAAATTTTATTCGAAAATTCCCATGATTCTTGCGTAAACTGTAATGTGTTCTATTGCGCCTTGTCAATGGAAATATTCCTTAGCGGCTGCCGTGGGGAATACGGGAGGCTAGTCCCCCGAAATCCTGGGAGGTAATTTTTTACAAGGTTCCATCATAATAAAAGATTATGAAATTCTTGAATGCACTCGAAAGATTTCGATTTTAGCACACTTTAGGCTAATAATTATAAAACTTTCTGAGGCGCTCCGAATAGCAAATTTTGAGAAAGAAAGTGAATATTCCAATTTTCCTAGTACTCCACGCAGAATTTTTATTTTCAGTATTGCTTTTATTTGCAATTACAACAGAGTAAAACAAGTAAAACGATCTTCCGGCAGAGTTGAGCTTAGATTAAATATTGAGTAAGACTTTGCGTGGCCATTTTATACGATTGGGGTGCACAACCGCTAGTACACTACCGCTAATTCTTAAAAATGATCTAAACAGCATCTAAAATAATGTTTGAGTGTTAACAACATGTTCATTCAACTAAAGAAGAGCATGCATGAATAATGTGATTAAATAATTTTATTATAAAGACGATGAATTGTTTATTATAATTTGTAGGTAATATTTTATTCGTCACACGGCAACTACATAATGCATGCAGACTGAGAGTGCTAATAAACAAATCTTACATAACTTGATAAACTCAAATCGCAGCTCAACTAGACAAAACTCGAGGTCTCCACTTTACTGATTGATCGACGGATTGTTTTCTTAATTTCTATCTTTTGTGGTAAGATCCAGTAGCTGCCTAGTTTTCACGATTAAGACTTGGCGTTTAAACGCCTGTCTCACATTTTTTATGCGAATTTTGCAGCAGTTGAAACAGATTTAATGAATTTTTATTGCCAAATACGTGTTACGGACTTATAAAGTCGATTTAAGGGAGTCATTGTGGTGGTTCGTTTCATCGAAAGCCCTTTATTTTTTACTGAGAACCTTCAATCTGATTAACTATACTAATGAATTGAGAATTTCAGAACACGAAATTGACAATAAAGTCGTATAGCTACTTAGTTAAAAAGTAACTCTCTCATGCATGTAAGAGTGGAGGATGGGGGATCCCCCACCCAAAGTTGGACGTGCGCCCCTCTTCCATCTCCCCAGAGCTAGGAAATTTTTCACCCCCTCCCCGATTTTTGGAAAGAATCAAATTTTTTGGCTGTTTTTAGGCGTTTTTTGGCCGTTTTCAGCCAAAAATTAGTGGTCATTTACCCCGCCCCCTAAAATTGGACCCCCATTTTTAAGCCGTTGCATGAATTTTCTGTATAAAATGACTTCTTTTTCAAACTTTAGACACATAAATGCAAAACGAATGGCATACCTACTCGTACATCACATGGCTTTAGATTGATATTATCGTAACGTTAGCGATTGAGCACTAGTTAGCGGTACCTAGTGTACTAGTTAGCGGTTGCGCTCTACTCGTAGTTAGCGGTTGTGCCACCTATCCATTTTATACAGCACATTTTGTGTATTTGATTAATTTCGCATTAATTTTTGAAATTTTCAAAATTTTTCCTATTCTTTAATGTGGTGAAAGGCTAAAAAACCGTCATGTTTGCCGTCTAATTAAGTAGTTGCTGAGACATCTGACCTCGAAACTTTTGTCCCCTTACACAAATTCAGAAGACCAGCTTTGTGCGAACGGATTATCCAAATAAGGTGAGGCTAGAAACCACCTTATACGCAATAGTGGAGAGATGGCGCCGCACTCGAAATTTTTAAATGTCGAACTAAAATTATGACTTATAGATACGTGCACATTAAGCATTCTTTTAAGAGCCATTGAGTTTCCATCTTCGAACTAGGAAGTTTTATAGAGCAACATACCGCAACTCGTACAAGAAAGTTTTTTTTATCACAAATGAGATCGTGCGGAAGTAAAGTCAGACCTGTCGAAATATGCCGTTGATAAGTTAGTCACTTACCCGACTGATAACGCCGGCGCCATCGCGACCGCCGGGTGTTTGGGCGGACGACCGCCGAGGCGCCGGCGACTCGGGGTCGCTGCGGGCGTCGCCGGACGACGCATTATCGATGAGCCAGGCGTCGCAAAAAGCAGTCGACTGAGCGGCGGCGGCGTTTATCAGCGTGTGGCCTTCCATCGCGCAAACAGCCGCCGTGGCAATTATCTTTATTAGGCTCTAATCACCCAAATTCAGATAAGATTAGAAGCGCGCTTCAGTCGCTATTCCACTGCGCAATGGCGGCAGATAACAAAATTCATTATTTTCTTATTCACCACGGCCAACGTTCGCCCCGCTGAACGCAGTAGGCCACGTTGCTAAAAAAGAGGAGCTACGATTTTCGACAGAGATAAGAAAAGTTTGTCGGTTCGATTTATAAATTATAAACTAGTGGGACGCGAGTTTTTAAAACAAGCTAACGAAAATTGGTAAGAAACTCGCTCGATAAGCGCACATCGTCGTTTCGATGGCCCTTTTAGTCAAACAAAAATCAGCCATCGCTCAGTTTTATTGCCCGCTTCACCGACTACGCTAACCCCGTCTTATTACCTTTGGCGTTTGTTACGGGAAACGACGGTCTTACTGTAGTTTTGAATAAGTAGGTAACAAGGGCGGGTCACGCGCCGCGCGACAATAACAATTAACTCGAGCTAAAAATGTCATCGTGGCGTTGTCGCATTACTGTACGTAGTCGCGCCGTTCTCCGCCCATTTGTCTTAGACGAACGCAAAATTAAAATGAGAGGAAAAACGTAATAGGAATCAATTCAATTGACGGAAATCGACTGCAAAAATATTCGCACATAACTGATGGATTAATCGATAATTAATCCGGCGTACATACGTAGTTGGAAACTCGGCTGCTACATTTATTACGTCCGTTTGGCTTTCTCCGGCCCTAAAACAACGGCGGAATGGTGTCCAGTGGCCGCGCACCAACGGTTCAGTACTCTCGGTCATCGCTTTTTTTTACGAATATTTTAAGCGCGCCTCGGCCCGGGAAATTTCCTAATTTATGCGCATACGCTCACAAACGCTCCGACTCACGCGAAACCTTTTGCATAAACACCCCGATTCGTCGAAAATGCCTTTTTCGGTTATGCGCACCTTTTCAACGTCAACTTATTATACGTAGCTTTACCGGTAGCTCAACAGCGCCCGGATGGCCAAACCTGACGTTTTCGGCGCAAAAAACTTTTCGTGTGGTTCGTATTTGAGATGCAAATCAGTTTTCGTTTTACTTCAACCGAACTTATGTAATACGTAAGCGTTTATAAAAATATCGGTGCCCCGGCGTGCGTGCGTTGCTCACTATTTTTTTGAATCCGACTGTGCGCGGCTTTCGGCCGTTTTATGCGTAAAAAACATCGAAGGCATTTTTGGACGAAATGGCCCAAAGTAACTACAGTAGGCGAGCGCGAGCGCGTGAAAACGCTTTGTTGACTCTTTAATACGTGTATAATTGTTTCGTCATCCAATTTACGCGTAATAAGTGGAAGAGCGGAGCTGAAACCTATAGTCTGTTTGAATTTCAAACTATCTTTCTTAGAATTAACTGACGGATTGCTATTATATATAATTATCGTAACCCTCGGCTTATTGTCATAAAAAATCTTAAAATTCATGCACGAAGTTATGTGAAACAGACTATAAGCACCGTGGAGCAGCTACGAAGGCTTTCTCGAAAATATGAACGATAACAAATGTGCAAATTTAATTGCGGTAGACATACTCGGTTGTATATTTTTTTAATTTTTAATTTTTCTCTAGACTTCGGCGCGTGAATTTTTCCATTTTTGCTTAAATATTTTATATAAAATTTTTGGGCAATTAATCGTACCTGGGCTATACCGGGCGAGTTGTTTATATATATGTACGTATGTCGACGATATGTGTACGAGTAATTTATTTCTCAGAACGCGTAGTTGGTTAACCCTTTCGCGAAGAATGGTCCAAAAAGAAGCCGTGTATCGATAATAAAAATGCATTTTGCTTATAAATCGTGAAGGGCCAGTCGATTATCTACCGATCTTGACCAATGTACGTAATGGTCAGAGACGAAAAAAACATACTCGACCGTATATAGTAAATACGTAGTTCTATTACGCATAGATGATCGATAAGAGTGAAATATGGAGGTTTGTATGCTTGGAAATTACTATACGCGATGTTTACGTGGGCAAAGGTAAATTAATTATTTTGTTTCATGCAAATATACATGTATCGTGCAAGTTTTAGGAGTAAATCGGAGCCGGAAAAGCTGAGCCCAGTTTAGTCAACCGGAATTGTCAATACAGTGAGACATATGCCACACACCTACATATGTACGCTACTCGTACGCTAGCCTCTCCACGCGACATCTTGTTTTGCGCATAGCATAAGAGCATCCACGAAACTAAAAGATTACGCTCAATGTACTACAGTACTGGCGAAAAAAATGCTGCGATGGAACAAAAAGGGCAAATATACTTATAATGGCGGATTATTAAAGACGCGAGCAAAAAATCATAAGAAGCTGCTAAAAATTAGACTTCCTCTAAGCAACGCAAAAATCGGAGTATATTCTGCGGCCTGCAGATAGTAGTTGTGGCTTTGGTTTGAGACATAAATAACGCAACATTTTACTCTCTATAAGAAGTGATCAACCTGAGTTAAAAAGGGCAAATCATTTTGTTTACTTACCTCAACTGAATGTAAAGTCCGGACGACCGCTTTTGTAATGGTAAAGCGCGTTAAGGCACTAAACATGCGCAAACAGATTAGCATCAAAGAAGTCAGGACATCGCGGAAGAATAATGAGCGACATACAAATAAATGCAATAGTGCGTAATTACAGACCGGAAATCTTAATGTGTATAGTATGCTAAAGTAAGGGGAAATGTACCTATATCACCTCATTTCGCTAGAAATGTACCTATGTCATAATTTTTAATGCGCGTTACTGTAGAACCGCAACATACGGCGTGATGCGAATGTCATAATTCATCTCTTGGGTCATTTAATTGAATATTGATTATATCATCAAAGTGCGATACTGATATCCAACTAATTCGGCCATCGAGCACAAAGTCAAAGTTACCTTCTAAACTCTTCGGCAAACATTTAAGAAATGTTTTGAGAGGACATCCTTTTTTTCAGAGGCCGCCTAATATACTTTGATTTTTGTGTTGCTTGAAGAAAGTTGATTTTTATCAGATTCTTATGATTTTTTACGCGCAAAGGTGACTTTTTCTTAGTCCCCTCCTTTTATATCTTTAATAATCCGCTATTCCGAGTATACATATTTGTCCTTTTTGTTCCACCGGAGCATTTTCCTTTGCTAGTGCCCTACTTTTGATTATGAACAACGCAAGAAACAATATTTTCCATTCACATCAACATCTACATCGCAAACAAGACTCTTTCCCTAATTCGTAATCATGTTGTTATTAATAGCAGTTTAAAAAAAGTTACCTTCTACAACGCGTCAAAATTAAAATTAATTCTCAGTTTAATCTTTACACAGCCATTGAATCACATCACAAAAACAAAGTCAGATTCGTAATCCTGAGCTTACGGAGAACAGTTTGTAAAAACGTAGCTTGTGCAGTCTACAACGTTTTGGGCCTGAAGGTAAAGTAAAGTGTAAAGTTAACACAACTAGAGGGTGTAAAAGAATATTGCAGATAAGATCTTGATCCTGATAGTACGAAGAAATCCAAATCTTTCAGAGAATTTGAAAAAAAACCTAATCTGGGCAATGCTCTGTAGCTAAAGCCAATTTTTAGTGTAAACTTTACACAACCGCTGAGCGTAAAGACTGTCTTAAATATGATTCGTAATCCTGATGTTACGTATACCATTTTATAAAAAATTGACCCTCAACAATACTCTGGGAGCAAAGTCAACCTTTAGTGTAAACAACACTACAGCTCCATCGAGTGCAAACTAATCCGTCCAGTAGAATGTGCGATCCCTAAGCGCAAAGCATTCTTAGAGTTAAAATCACTCATAACGGAAGATTGTGAACAAAACAGACGCAGAAACGAGTTTTTTACCCCAGACTTAGAACTTTCAACCTTCAAGACTAACTCAATATAACTGTAAGGAAATGCATCTAGTGTTGTTATCGTTAATGGAAAAAAATTTCGTTTTCGTTCAACGGTATTTTCCCAAAAAAGATAACGTGTCGTTAACAAAAACGGCACCATAAAATATCGTTAACGATATTATTATCGTTCTTCAAACAATATTTAGCATTTTTCCTATTTTCATCTTTTATCATTAGTCTTGTTGTGTTTCTAAATTTTGAACGGTTTTTTTATCGATTGGCTAATATTTTGAACAACGTGTTTTTCCCCACTGTGTCCTAGATGTTAAGACCATATATGAACAGCAGCTAGCTAAATCCTAGGGGTCAAAACCAGCAAAAATCCCTAAAACATGCCGATGATTCACTTCTGGGGTTCATCGATTTTTGCGGGGGTTTTCGAGTTCTGGGGGTGTAAGCATACGTGGGCAGCACCGAAATTTTGGGGAGGTTAGGATGTGTCATCGCGAGAAATGTTACTAAAAGTGGAATCCTGGGGTCCACAGTAATCTGCGCGGGGTTTTTCAACTTCTGGGAGCACAGCCCCCAAACCTCTCCCCCACTATGGGTGCAAGCCATAGGTGGGCGGCACCAAAGTTCTGAGGGGGGTTGCAAGATTTTTTCAAAGGTCAAAAAATGGCCTTAAAAATGGTGGTATTGCGAAAAACACCATTTTTCAACGTTTCTCATTGAGCACTATGCATTAGCATCAAAAAATTGCGAGAAAAACAAAAAAAATTCAAAAATTGAATTCTGGGAGGTATTTTGGTTTCTAGGGGGTGCATACCCCAAACCCCTCATGCCCAGGAATGATTCCGGGGCCCTGATGATTCTTTAAAAATTGAATTCAGAAAATTATGACGTGAATAAAATTCTTAAAACTTAAAATTAAAATTATAATTGTTAGAAAAAAGTAAAATTAAGAAAATAAATTTTAGTGAAAAAATTGAAATTAAAAATTGAAATCAAAATTAAACATCTTCAATTAAAATTATGACTGACATCATAAGCTGTTATGCTTTTATATGCACATTTGTACTTGCGCATGATACATATATGCTATGCAATTTCACTCACTCACACACACACACCCCCCCCCACACACACACACACACACACACACACACACACACACACACACACACACACACACACACACACACACACACACACACACACACACACACACACACACACACACACACACACACACACACACACACTCACACTCACAAACACACTGACAAATGACGTCACATATATAAATGTAGGTAGGTACATATTGCACTGTTCTTCAAAGGTCGCCAACTGAGCTCGAGCTTAAGCTCGAATCTTAAGTTCGAGATCAACTGAGAGTAAGCTTAAGCTCGAGCTTGGTTGATCGCGAGATCGAGAAACATATTGCAACCGGTTTCTATTTTGCGATCAGCTGAGCTCGACATGTCGGGCTTAAGCTTTAGCTCGAGCTTAAGCCTGAGCGTGAGGTATTGCGACCGGGCGGGCCCATTTGAATGAGGCTAACTTTTATTATTAAGCCCCGCAAAAGTTAGCCCCTCCTTAAGAAGCACGGGCTGAAAATTAACAGACATTTAGCCCTGGGGCTAACTAAACAAGGGCTAACTTTTGACACTTAGCCCCGAGCTAGCTAGCCCCTTCAATCAGAAACTGGGACTAAAATAGTTAGCCACATGTCTGGTGACTTTGCCTCAGGGCTAACTTAGCCCCCTCATTTAGAAATCGGCCAAAGATGAATTACAGTTGGATTCCCATTTTCTGGTTATCACACGAGACTAACTCTTTAATAATACAACAATTTTTTGTGCTTGAGAAATGAGCTACGCAATTACACATTTTGCTGCTATTTGAAAAAAGGCGCAACGTTTGAATGCATGCAGTGCAATGAGATTTCACCGGACACCTATTTTGAATAAGTAGGTACCTTAAAATTTTTCATAACAAAAAAATTTTTAAAACATGGCGGATTTTGTATTTGAAAGAATATGGAAAAAATTGGCATTTGAACAATGTTGCAGGAGCGAAAATAGCGTCACGGCATTTAAGACCATAAACACAAGGAGCAACTATCTTTCTTTGTTCGAAAAATTTATCAGAAAATATTCAAAATTTTCTGAGAGAAATTTGATTAGGCAAAAGCATTGCGCATTGACCTTTCAAGCGTATTTTAGAGTACAGTTGTACATCGTATCGCTAGTGGGAGCAAAATTGCTTACACGATCCACTAACACAGTCCATGTGGGATAGGTACACATATGCGCAGTTCCGTCAAAATTTTTCTTGAATGACCTCCCGCGTCATTCCTAACCTGCAACGCCTCATGAAGTTTTTTCGTTTTTTATATATTTTTGATACCAATAAACATATGTCGATGAAAGAGTTTTGTCTCAATGAATGCTCCATCGAATTTTGACTTTTGAAAAGTTTTGGATTTCCAGAGTTCATGCGCTGCACCTGTTTAGGTTATTTCATAAAAGAATGATATACCTACTTTTCCAGAATTCGTACAAATTGGGTTGCACTCTTGAGCATTAATTTTCAGTGAAAAACGCGCTATGCACAAAACAAGTCGATGACAATTCCAAATGAGCGTGTATAACTCAGACAAAGTTAATCGCAGTTTTTCTCCCGATACCGCGATTTTATGAATATAAGATCTCGTATTGACTTTCATGCGAATTCCGCCGTTGGCGAATTGTTAAATAAAATTACAGCATCGTCTATGAACCCGGAAAGTGATCACAAGCGTCAAAATATATACTCGTAGTTTGAGTCGTCGGATCAGAAATTCGGCTTGTGTTTTTAGGCGTCAGAAGCCAACTGCTCAGTTCTTCATCCGAGGCGGACAACGCTGATCCGACTCTGGTCGACGCTTCGTCGTAAGCGGTCTGCTGAGCGCTTATCGATCGATAATTTTCGAATTTTTCCGGAGGCTTCAAATGAGTCATCAGGCGGCCTACGGTCGATTTGGATAACCAAGTTAAGCAGCCGGTGAAATTTACTTTTCGCATTTGTTTGAAGAAACACAAGTCAAATATTTCGACCAGCGACAACATGCTAGCGCCGAGCCAAAGTCCTATACTGCCTCCAACATCACCTAAGAATTGGCTTTTAATAAATAATAAACATGGATTTTTTTTGCGGCTTTGAGGTGATTAGGAAAATGACCGCAGTTTTACCGTATGAGCCATCAGTGCAATAAATAGGTCAATCGGTAAAAAATTATAAACTTTACATGTCCGATTCCTTAAAAACAGCGTAAACAACTAAATAACTGAAAACCTATCCTACATAATTCTTTAAATTTTCAATTTTTTTATCTGATTTTGGTTCGGATTTTCATTGTTTATGAATAATACTTCCTTTTTCCTAGAGGCCAACGATCCTTTAACGTTCCTTTTTGGTCATATCAACTGAGCAATGCCTTCCCTTTATGGTATATCGAAAATGCTTATATCGGAAATATATCTACGTAAGATTACATTATTGAATTATTAATTTAATAAAGTTGTGCGTAATACCTCGTTGATTGTCCAGCATTTAAACTGACATAAAATTGTACGACTCACGGCCGCCGATATTTATACACACACGACAAACATATGTATAATCGTACCTAGGTCCACATCCAGGAAGTAAAGGGGAATTCTCCCCTGAAAATTTTTAGAATTCGCAACTAAGAAACTATATAGCATTTTGATTATCTATTACATTTTTTAACATAAAATTTTTCGCATTATAAAATTTTCTGTCGTTCTTCGAAAATTTTGATGATTTTCCTGTGAATTTAAATTCTGGATACGGGGCTTTGTGCACGTATGTACTTGTGCCTATGTATGCAAGAAGGTATAAGAATGTTCAAGATTAGTATTCAACTTCAGAATGGTCTTTTTTAAAATATCAGTGCTAAGTTGGCCAAAATTGTTTTGTTTTATTTCGCCTCAATTTCCAAAGTCGTTTTGATTTTATCGAGTTAAGCTTCAATTTTTGGAGCATCGACAGAAGAGACTAGTGTTATAAAAGATAAAAAACAATTAATTCAATACAAAGAAAAAAGCCGAAATATATACTATGGTTAATTGCTTTTTCGCTCCATTCGGTCACTCTTGCATATTTTGCATACGAGAGGAAAACGATAATGAACAAATTACAAATTATTGAACACTTACGATACGACTCTTTAAAGATAAAGAAAAAGACATGAAAACTTACACAAGAAACTTAATACGTCGTAGGCTCTTTCCTGGATGATTTCCTTTACTGCTAGATCCCGATAATATAAATTCACAACTGCTAAATTATCCCTGAAAAAGGAAACCAGTTATCGCAAATTAATCGAACATCTGGCTAATCAGAAAAAGTGAAAATTATGAAAATTTAGTACCAAATAATTACTAGTACCTTCTTCAATGTCACTGTTACACATAAAATTTTGTCTTCGTGTGTGTGTGTCGCGCGCGTGTGTGCGTGTGTTGATGAAACAGTTTATACTCGTAAGAAATTATGCTTGTAAAAATGAAATGTTTCGAGAATAATAGTAGAATAAATACTGCAATAATAGAATAAGAATCATAGAATAGAAAAATAATAATAATATCAGTATTAATAATGATAATAAGGATAGGAATATCCCTATAATCACAATAATAATAACAAAAATTATATTAACAATAAAAATATTAGTAATATTAATAATGTTAAAAAAATATTTTTAAAATTTTCAACTCCCCACCCACAAATAAATTTTTAACACGATTCAATTAGTCCGACATTGTCATACAACGAAATCAAGAAAAAATAATAATAACAGTAATTATATTAACAAATTTAATACAATCCTCATATTTTCACATACCATCGTTAATAAAACCTTTTTAAAACATTCTTTCTAATCTGAAAATTTCGAAATCAAAAGGGGAAAATTTTTCCAACACTAGCACTCTCTGAACCATACCTAGGCGTTGCTGGGAAGGGGTTGGGGGTATGCACCCCCAGAGAAACCAAAATACCCCCCAGAATTCAATTTTTGAAAATTTTTTCTTTTTTCAGCAATTTTTTGATGTCAAATGGATAGTGCTTGATGAGAAACGTTGAAAAATGGTGTTTTTTCTCGCCGTATCACCTTAAAGCCATTTTTTGTCCTTTGAAAAATCTTGCTTACCCCCCCAGAATATTGGTGCTGCCCACGTATGCTGCTAACCCAATTTATTCAATATTTAGCGCAAGAATATTAGGATTTTATTTTCAGAATTAGACTAGTCTAGACATATTCAAATCAATGCTTAGAAGATGGTTTTAAAAATTCTGAACATTTCATTTTCTTTATCAAAAACGCAGCATACAAAGATGACCATTTTTTATGAAATTACAAAATTACTTCTGTTTATATTGACCGAAACACTTTGCTTAACAAAATAAAACGGAAAGCTAAAAAGACAATTCCATTATACTCTTCTACGGTTCATAGGTATTGCGCGTAGTCAATTTTCGCGGCTATTCTGCAGCACAGGAAAATAACGAGACTATTTATTGAAAATGATTTTCGACATAAAAAGACTAGCACTTCATTAAATTTTTAACACGATTTAATTAGTCCGATATTGTCATACAACGAAATCGAGAAAAATTAAAATTATCATATATTTGATTACTTGACAAAAATGCTTTTACGATGCTATATAAATAACACTTCAAAGATTTTCGACCGACTCTCGACAGTACCGGAAATAAATGAATTTAATAGAAAATATCGATCGGTACACTTTCTGCGCTTAACTTTTTACCGCGTAATGTTCCGTCAAGTTAGCAAGATATCCTGATGAAATTTTCAGTTTAATTAAAAAATGTGTTCCGCAAAAATATAAGTTTGTCTTACTGATAGAACGATTTCAAAGTAAGTAAATCGTCCGTATAAGATTTGAATCTCGCCAAAACATCCTCGAAGATTTTCAAATGCGCAACCAGATTGTCTAATTGGACTCTATCCTCAATGTCGTTCACCACCGATCGACACGTCATTAAGCAATACAGCTTGTCTGCTAATTGAGATTCATTTCGGATCATGTTTTCCTTATCAGACGCATTTGATTCTTGCGCGTTCATCCGCGTAAGCAACTCAGCTAGGCTCTCGGACGCGCTGCTTTGCCAAGTTTTGCTAGATGATTGCGATAAAGCTTTTGTAAAATTCAGGTTAAAACCAAAACTTGATGTGAAATCAGCGGCAGTCAGTGGTTCAATGTAAGCTTGAAGGAATGAATTCATCGTTCTAAAACTGTCAATCGCCGTGGCCTTATATAACTGAAAGAAAAGATGAAGGCTCAATTTTCACGTTAGCTAACATAAGAGAAAAGAGTCATAGAGCATAGGTGGGCAGCACCAAAATTCTGGGGGGGGGTGAAAAAATTTTCAAAGGTCAAAAAATGGTCTCAAAAGTGGTCGTTTTCAAAATTTGAATTCTGGGGGTATTTTGATTTCTGGGGGGTTATTTCAACTTCTGGGGGTTGCATACCCCCCAAACCCCCCACGCCCATGTGTGGTCATAGAATGAGGAATTTACTGACGGGCCCAGAGACGCATAGTTCGTTTTGTAGGTTGGCGTCAGGTAATAACTCGAATTAATCATGTCTTTGGCCGGTGAAACCTATCTCTATTCTCCAACTAACCCCATTTCCAAGCGATTCCAATTTTTCACAGCGTTGCGAAGATTTTGTATATGAAATTTTTCTTGTTAACTATCATCAGACATGCGCAGCATGGGCATCCTTGGGGGAAGGGGAGGGAGAGATTTGAAATTTTAATTTGCTTTTTTGTCTTAAAAATGGTAGGTAATGTGTCAAAAACACAATTTTTTGGTGCTTCTGACTATGCTCCATCTTTCTGAAGCATATAAACGTAAACAAATTTCTAAAACAAATCAGAAAAAGTCGAACAAATTGAACAAAATATAGTCAAAACATGCGTATAATGGCGCAACGCGCCGAAAATTTCGACACTTTTAAGCGAAGCTGTAAACACCTTCTCTACAAATTTTTTAGAAAATTTTTGAGAGCTTTCGAAAAATCGTTAATTCTGGGGGAGGTGAATCACTTTTTGAGGGAAGGCGGATTTTCGGCACTTATGCACTTTAGGAGGGACAGAAAGTTTTTTGGAATTTTTTTCCAAAATTACAATTCTCCAAGGTGATTTTGTATCTTGATAACGAATCCAGCATTCATTTTTAATTTCAGACAAAATTTTGTTGAAAAATCAGGTTTTTTGCCATTTTTTGTGAAAAATTTCCAAAAAACTTTTCTTTCATATTTTTTGCTTAATTCTAGGATAATTTTGCATGCTGATGACGAATTCAGCATTCATTTTATACTTCCGACAGAATTTGGATAAAAAATCACGTTCTTCGCCGTTTATGTGAATAATTTCAACAAAAATTTTTTTTCAGAATTTTCAAAGAAATAAAAAAAATTTTCTTGAATTTATGGACAAAAATTACAAAAACTTAGATTTATCACCCGAATTCTGTCGGAAATAAAAAATGGATGCTGAATTAGTTATCAGCATATAAAATTACTTCAGAATAAGCAAAAATTCGAGAAATTTTTGTGTTCAAATTTTTCGCAAAAAAATGTCAAAAACCTGATTTTTCACGCAAATTTTGACGAAAATAAAGAATGATTGCTTAATTCGTCATCAGCAGCAAAATTACCCTAGAATGTGCAAAAATATAAAGAAAATTTTCTTTTGAAATTTTTCACAAAAAATGACAAAAAAACCTGATTTTTCACCTATATATTGTCTGAAATCAAAAATGAATGCTGCATTCGTTATCAGGATACAAAATTACCCTAGAAAAATGGTAATTTTTTGAAGAAAAGAATTGTTTAAAAATGTTTGTCCCCTCAAAGCGCATAAGTGCCGAAAATTCTTCTGGGTGAGGATGAAACCTAGAAGTAGCAAAAGCGTATATGCTTTAAAGGGCGTCCTAGCGTATCGATCCAATTACTGTAAAGGAAATCAAAATTTATTCTAAAATTTCAAACATATAAAAAATTCAAGATATAAATAAGTTAGAAAGCGAAATTTTTAATTAATAATAGAAATAACCTTACATTTGCGCTCTTCGTACTTTTTCAGTCGTCTCAAACATTTTCTTTACGCAGCATGAATTATTTCTTAAAAAACCCACTTAGAAAAGAATATATCTCAAAGCAGTGGAAAAATAATTTACGTGTTCAAGTTGATTAAGTACAGAAAAAAATATTAAGCCATCAGAAGTCAATCAAAGCTAGTGTTTGTGTTGATTACTCACCAAATTATAGCAAATAAGATAAACTTACGTAAAATGTATGCGTAAAAATAGGCAGAGATGCTGTTTTGATAGTCATTTATCCTTGTTATCCAGATCAATTAATATATGAATATGATGGTATCAGAGCCAAATTTAGGAAAGGACGAAAAGAGAGCGACTGACTGCCCCCTTCATTGTCCGAAAGAAAAAATTTTGTGGGCAAGGGAGGGCAAATCGTCAAATTTCCGGCATTTCGCGCCGTACCAAAAAATTACACTTTTCAAAGCCTATTGGAAGAAATAAGATTTTTCGTAAAATTTGAATTTCATGAGCCTAACGGATACAGCGTGTTGAAAAATGTCCGAAAATGCCTTCGAAATCTTCAAGATATTAACCAATTTCCTTCGGGTCCGCCCCATCTCTCGCCTAAATTGGAATTGAGCCTGAATGGTATTATCTATTTCAGGCGGTAAGAGTTGGGAAGACCCACATCTGCATCTTACGTTTTTCTATTTATTCGATTATTTTTTCTTGATAGACCTGTTCTTGAAGGTTTAAAATGTCTACTCCTTCAAAGCAGAACAGTAGAAATAATTTTGAGTTAGACCACAGGAATAGAAAATACAATATCTTGTGACCAAAATTATAAACTGTTCCAAAAGCAGATAATTATAACGAATTCGGTCAAAAGTCCTTGAATACATGATGGATGTTCTCGTGACAGTTTCGCTTCCTTTCTAAGGCCAATTCATTTCCACTTGGAAATCCCAATCCTAAGTTCAGGTTTCCGAAATTCCTAAGTTTCCATGTGTCAGTTTATTTGCTTAGAGGCCATTCCTATGCACTTGGAATCCCAAGTTCCAAGTCCCTAAGCACACGTGGGCGTGGGGGGTGGGTTTGGGGGTATGCACCCACAGAAGGCCAAATACCCCCAGCAACCCAAATACCCCCTCTCCAGGATTCAATTTTTTAATTTTTTTTATTTTAGCAATTTTTTGATGCCAATGGATAGTGCTTGATGAGAAACGTTTAAAAATGTTTTTTCTCGCTAAACCGCCATACGTGGGCAGCACTGAAATTCTGGGGAAGGAGTGCAAGATTTTTCAAAGGTCAAAAATTGCTCTAAAAATGGTAATATGGCGAAAAAACACCGGTTTTCAACGTTTCTCATCATGCACTATCCATTGGCATCAAAAAATTAAAAACAACAAAAAATCAAAAATTGAATTCTGGGGGTATTTTGGTTTCTGGGGGAGTTGGTTTCTCGGGGGGGAGAGGAGTTCATACCCTTCAAAACCTCCCACGCCCAGGTG
Source organism: Mermis nigrescens (assembly GCA_036768485.1). Classification (NCBI taxonomy): domain Eukaryota; kingdom Metazoa; phylum Nematoda; class Enoplea; order Mermithida; family Mermithidae; genus Mermis; species Mermis nigrescens. The sequence goes on from JAVLUZ010000283.1 coordinate 244,555, forward strand.
TGCATACCACCAGTTTTTAAGACCATTGTTTTTACCAACCCCTGAATTTTGGTGCTGCCCACCTATGGTCCTAAGTCTTAAAAATTTCATTTTCTCCAAGCAAATCAGTTCCTATCCAAGACTCGGAATTCCAAGTTCAAAGTTCCAAGTCTTGGAAATTTTACTTTTCCAAGTAAATCAGTTCCTGTGCTTTACGAGTTTCCAAGTTCTAAGACTTGGAATCTCGAGGTAATTTTCCAATTAAATCGCAGGTTTTCCAAGTATTCGTTCCTACGCAACACTTGGAATCCAAGGTTGCAAAATAACTTGGAAAAAAGTAGAATTTTCTCTAAGTGCTTTACTCAATCGGAAAAATTTTTTGCCTTGACATTTTGTCTCAAAATTAGGGATTCTGTGAGTTGTATTGACAAAATACCGCTCAATACTCGAAATTATAATGAGAGATCAAAGTTTTACATGCCGCCCCAAGCTTTTCTTTGTCATAAGAAATTATTTTTGAATTGAATATTTTAGCAAGAATATTTTTTGTTGTACAGCTGCTGTTAAAAGCCGTTCGTTTTGCGATTTATAATCAAAATTTTGTTGCAAGTCATGGACGTTTTAGGTAGAAATGGGCAAATAAAAAATAAGTTTTAAAAATGACCGTCTCCGAAAAGCGCTTATTTGATTGAGCGGCCTATATAATCCTTTTACAAGCAAGAAAAACATTTTTTATTCTTTCAATTCATAATTAAAATGCGTAGTCACTACAACGCATGACATTTATTTACTTTCTTGGCGACCTGGAAGCCATTTTTGCTCATAAGAATAGGTTTCAAAACAATTCAACAGCCGAAACAGCTATTCTAGCATAGTTTTCTTCTATTTTCAATCAAAAATTTTCGATATTTCGCGTCAAAACAGGAAATAAAGCTTTTAAACGTCCATCCGCCTAAATTTCACATTTCCTGGCGCCTCGCGCCGAATTTTCGCTAAAGCCTAAGAAATTTAGTGATTTTTTTCACACAAAATTGTCATGAATTTAAAAATTTTTCAGAAAAATGTTGCGTTAAAAGTGATTTTAAGTAAGATTATACAATGTAAAACGCCGAAAAAACGCGATTTCTGCGCGTGAAGGGCAAGATTTTGGACCTATTTTTGAAACTTTTTTTTGTAAAAGTTGGAGTACCTCCTACCCTTAGGAAAATCCCGGATCCGCCACTGTCTGTTTGCGTGCTTGTGTGTGTCTGTATGTCAATCCAATCAGTGTTGAATACAATGATGAAAAATAAAGCGATAAACAATAAACTCACGTGCTTTTAAAGAAGTTTATGCCTGAATTACGAGTATCATGTTGGAAACAGATACAACGATGCATAAAACATGCTATTTAAAAAATTTTATAATGCTTTTCAATGACCGTTTTATTTTTATGAGGATGACTATCCATCTTAATGCGACAGGAATATTTGTAATTCAATTAAGCCATTTACAACGAGACAAAAAAATTTCGTCATTCGATTTTTTAATTCAATTTTTCGATTTAATTGTTTTAATTTATTTTCTAAATTTTTTAATTTAATTTTAATCCATTTTTAATCCGAATTCAATTGTTGTCTTATTTTTTTTAAATTTACGCAGGTTTTTCTACCAAGAATTATATATAATCAATTGATTTTCCGAAAGTTAAGCTGCAAAAAAAGCGATAATTAACAACGAATTGATAACTTAGAAATTGCTTTTCAACCGAAAATTGACGCGGAAAAAATCAGCCCATTTTTCATGGATTTAGATTCCAAGTCAATAAATTTAGCAGGAAATGAAACGACTCTTGAAAAAATGCACTTTTAATTGGGAAAAACACTCGGAAATTTTAAGTCTTGGAACCTGGATAAACGAGCAGCAAATGAATCAAAACTTGAAAAAACGCCGGTTTTCCAAGATTCGGAAGGTGGAACTTATAATTTTGAGGATTTGAAAAATGACGGAGCAAATAAACTAAAACTTTGAAAATTCCGCTTTTTTCAAACTTGGGACTTGGAATGAATTCAGAGTGAAAATGAATTGGCTATTGAGGCGAATTCAGCTAAAAGTAATAATTCTTTTTTTCTCAATACTGACTAGGCCTAGTCTGCAGCCATGCAAATGACACTAAAACCGAGCTATTGTCTCGTGAAGGAATGCAGTAGGAATAAACTCAGTTATGTGAGATCGGTATTAAATGCAAATTAAATTGACAAGTCCTTTCCCAAATTTGTAAAATAGATTAAAATACCACGAAATTATTCATTACGGGAACGAAAAATTATCACGTGTCTATTTTTTCATAAAATTACTTTTGGAAAACTACTTGACAAATACTAAGATTAAAGCGCACTCTTCATAAATGCACTTTGTATGAGAAATGTGCAACGAGGTTTATGCCTATCGCACAATTCTATACCACACATACTCGTAGGATTCACTAGTAAACATTGAAATTATGTTTTCTGAACATTGCGTATCAATTTTTAGCGCACTTGTATTAAAATTTTAAAATAGAAAGTCATACTGCGATAGTTTGGTGCAGCATCGAACCCACATATATTATTGCTTGTAGCTGAAAAAAATAAAAGACCGAATATTTACCATAAGTCCTTGCTCGTAGCAGTGGCCGAGTTCACTAAGTTTTGCGTAGAATTCTGGCCTCGCTAATCTGGATTCGATCGATTGATCGATATAAGCGCGTATCAGCTGATCAACTCGCTTCGACACACGTAAATCCTTCCTTCATAAGATTGCCATTCGGCGCCTTAGGATAACAGGGACACTTTGGTCCGCTGGAAATTTCGTCCAGGAATGTTTGCAGATTCGAGTCAAAGGTCGTCAGCTTTAGTAGCGCAACGAGAGTGTCGTTTCTTTCCACTAATTTGTTCATCATCGTTTTCATCAGTGAAGACCTGCTAAGCGAGGTAAGCGATTCGGATCCGATAGTTCCGGCGAACTTAAGTTTCAATACGCTACCCCGCTGATCATCGGAATTGTTTCTACAAAAATGGTGAATAGAAAAATTAGCGAGTTTCAAGTTCGTAATAAGCGAGCCGAATTGCTTCTTCGTTATCGTCGTATGATCTTTATTCAAAATTATGTCCGAATAAATGTCGTGCAGGTTTTTTAAGCAAGTGTCTACCCTATTGAGATAGTAATCAAATACGATGGACAGATTTGCGACATCTTCAACTTCTTCCAAATTTGTGCGATTTAACAGCTTCGTATCGGCCGACGGCATTCCATACTTGAAAATATGTTGTTCCTGCAGAATGTATTTCGCAGTTCGCTCTTTCAATCTACTTAAATGACTCGATCGAATGTCTTGCACTTCGAGAAGTTTCTGCTCGAGCAGACGCCGAATTTGCAACAAATCGTAAATTACCGATAAGCCGCACCACACATCTTTGCCACTAAAACAGGCTTGCTCGTACGCTATGCTCAAATTATGCGCCAACTTGAACAACTCTTCAATCTCGAGCGACTCCAGCTTTATTTCTACGGATTTTACGTCCTCGATAAGATTAGGGAGTAGGGTGCGATCGTAGTCCTTGAGCGCCCGATGTCGCTCTTCTTCCCAGTTGCTCCTATTCATAGAATGGAGCTTCAGGATGCAAGAATGTTCTTCGAGGAGCAAGTCGACCAAGGAGCCAAAAGGAGCAATTAGTCGTTGCGACGCCATCATTCGATTGAATGTGTCGTTCAGCCGAATTAGATCCTCGAAATTCGAATCAGATTTTCGAATCCAATTAATCAACGTACCGCTTTCACGTCCCACTCCATACGCGTGCCGTATTCGACCGAAATCGGATCCGATCATCCGTTTAAATACAAAGGAGTCTCTATACGTAGCGTAGGATAGTTCTTTCTCGTACTCTGTGCTCACGCATTCCCCGATGCACTTTGAGGGTCTTGGAGGCGAATTGCCATTGAAGATTATGTCCAGCCGCGTCAGGAACTCTATTGAGTTACGAAAATACTGATCTTTCAGAATGAAAATCATAAAATAAAAAAATTATAATATCAAAAGCAGCAAACTGTAAATTCTCAGCACACGGGCTTAATGCATGAGACTTTATAAAGTAAAATCGATCAAACGCAAAATTCAAGCTTAGGCTGACAATTAATCACGTACGTAGCAAGTAGAGCATTGAATGGGAAAGTCCACCACCGTACATGGGCAGCCACGAAATTCTGGGGGAAGTCCGATGGGGCCAACTGCCAAAAACAGCACCAAAAATAAAATAATCGGGGTCTATCGATTTTGGGAGATATCTTTCAGATGCTGAAGGTTACAGACCAGATATGTACGTGCATGGGGGTTTAGGGGAAAGGACAACAGAATGGAAAAAAAGGAAATTTTGTTTGGGAAAATGAGGCAAAAGGAAGACAAAAAGCGGATAAAATTGAAAATTTTCTTCAAACTTTAAATTGACCAGAAATTGTGTACTGACGTAGTTTTATCGCAATTTTAGCGCTTGTACTAGTTTTCGAGATCATTTTTATAAAAAAGCTCAATTATTGAAACTTTCTCCACTCTGGCTGACTCTCCCCAGGTCGGCCATGCTATGCATCTATGGTCCATCCAGACCCCAACGCCAATGTGTGGTCGGTACCATAAATGAGCAGTTCCCATTTCTGGAGGGGTCCGATGGGGCCAAATCGCCAAACATAGCACCAAAACTTAATCCTGGGGCTTATCGGTACCGAGAGGGTTTTCAGATTCTAGGGACCCACATCTACCTATTCCTAGACCACCTCACCCATGTGTGGTCGGCACCCAAAAATTTTTTAGATTTCTCTTTAGGATCACACTTAAAAACACCATTTTGTAGCATTTCTCACGACGTATCTAAAAGATTAGAAAATTTGAAAGTCTGGGTTCATTCAGTCTAGCAGCGCCTTAAATCGCATGTAAAGTCACGAACTTCGGAGTTAGACGGATGCTTAATTAAAAGACCGTGCTAATTATTTTATGTTTCATAAACTTTTCAAAATCATAATATCAAATTTTTTGCAACACTTAAATAACAAATAAATATTTATCGAATTCGTCTAATTGCTGAAATATGCTTCATGGTCAATTTTATGAAATAATGTGTCTACATCGGTCAATTTTTCAACTTACTTCGCCCTGTTACCCAGTGCATATTAAGTATTATGTAAATAATGATTCTGATTTATCAAAATTTTAATAACTTCTCGCATTAAAAACTGAGGGAAAAACCATTTTTTCCCTCAGCGGGCACTTGCATTCACGCATGGGCGTGACAGGGGCGGTTTGTTTGTACCCCTACAGAACTTAAAAGCTCCCCCAGATTATTGTGGACCCCCAGAATTGTATTTTTAGTAACCTTTTTTGCAACTTTACCCATCCTGACCCCATAGGATTTTCTTGCCGCCCGCGTATGGTTGCATCTGACCCCAGTCGAATCAGTGCCCAAAGGAAACCTTGAAGCCTTATTGAAATAAATAAAATTGATTGATGGTACGCTGTGCACACTGACTTTTTCATGCGAATAAAATTAACTCATTCAAACACATTACTGTTCTAGTCATGTACACGCAATGTCAGATTGGTATAAAATGTTTTGTGAAATCAGAAAACGTTGAATTAAAAAAGCGTAATACCGGGGGTAAAATGTTCGACGCAGTACATCTGTTGTATTATATTACAACTGACCAAACCGCCGATTCGCTGTTTCTCTGAAAATGCTGAAATTTAGTACCAGAACATACACTCTATTCGGATTGAGCCTGCATGTTTCTGTTCTGAATATATGTTCCGCTGGAAATCGTAAGAACAATTTTCAGTCAGGATAGACCTCCTTAATGCTGCACGTTGAAACAATTGTTTGCATTTTTATTCGCAAAAAACCTGTCTCAAAAGGAGTTTGCATGCATTTTTTGTTTTGTTTCGTTTTAGAGAATTTTTAACTTGGAAGCATATATTCAAAAAACCAATTCACATTAATAAATCAATTTGTTAATTCTCAAGAAGACAATTGCAGAAGGCACAAAATCCAATTTATCTGTAGCCCCGAGGAACCCATCGTAAATAGACTAACTCTCACATATCCCTTCACAGAAGTGATTAATTTGCGCGTTTTAATGTTATTTGATAGAACCACACAAAAAAATTAAAGTGAGATTTCAACCATATCATCAATGCATTATTCTTAAAATTTTTAGATCTCAGGCTATTTAACAATAATGAAAATAAAGAAAAATAAATAATAATTGCATAAATACTATTCGATTTGTATAAATTTCCACAAATTGTCAGTTTACTTCTGAAATTGCGATGATTACCACTTTTTTGCAAAGTTATAAAATACACAAGAAAGCTTTAAGTGCCTAAGTGCGTAACCAAGATTGTCGAGTCAAAGACTTAAAAAAGGTTTGAGCTTTTAAGCCAAGGATGTTTCTGACGGCAGCTAAAACTTTTAAGCAAAAATTTAAAAATAACTCTTAGAAATTTGAAAAGAAACTAACTAAATTTAGAAAAATACTCGGAGGAATCTAAAAACTTAAAGCGACCAATCAGTAAGTTTCTTGAAAAATCTTTTTTTGCGTGGTTTCACCAATTTAGCATACAAAAAATGGACCATAATCTCGGCGTATGAGATCTCTATTAGCACAATGATTATTTATTTGAGACTTTGCAGCCATTCGCTTATCATGCTACGCTTCGCACGGAACGATGCGCCCGCTAAAAGATTAATAACTCTATAAATTATAATAAGCTACTTATGGCTTAAAATGAAATGAATTTGTAATATGCTCAATTGACTACTGTTTTCGATTTTGAAGAGATCGCAAATATTAAAATATGAATAAAAACAAATATTGCTGTAAAAATTTCCTAAATTTTTCTACTATCACGTTGGAATTGATGGTTAAGCACTCTCCCTTGCCTGTCAGACTGGCTCGCCTTCCCAAAGTGTACGGGGTGCATTTACATCTTTTCATTGCTTGCACAGTTTTTCGCTCAGCTTTGCACGCTTGATAAGTGTACGAATCGCTGAACTGTAGATTGTTTTCTTTCTGACAATTTGCATGTTGTTTTGTCTAAAAACAGATTACATAATTGATCCTTATTCGGCAGTTGATGTTTTATACGGCGAGCTCACCATAACCAGTCGCATGATCACATTCATTTGGTAGCCAGGTACGACATCATAGCCGCTGGAAAGAGCGGACGGAGTGTGCTTTTCGTGGATAATGAGCTTAAAAACGAACGTGATGCTAACTATTTAGGAATGACGAATCGTCGAAAGTGCGCGGTAGCCTTTATACCAACCGCGCAGTGCAAATTAGTCCTATTTAACATATTGATATATGACTCTTACTTTCAAAGAAGTAGGGCTATAATCCGGTATTCGCTCATACTGAGCCGAGTTCAGAAGCAGCTTTAGGGCATTATCAGGCCCTTTAAAATTTGTTGTGAAAAACTGTCTGGAGAAAAAGACTGCTAATGACGTGTATACCTCCTTCTCGAAGTATGACGGATTTCGTGAAACGTAAACAATAACCGTCGTCCGTTAGCACGACACTAAAGTCGTTGGAACTGCATTTTTGGCCATCCGGTAACTGACACCTGTTGTAAACAAAAATTCGCTTGATAAGAGCATGCGATAAGTGGATAGAAACAAATTTAAAAATATTGTATTACGTACAAAGGATCCAACTGCTTGGCGTGCGCTTGGAGGTTTCCGCAGATGGACAAAACGTAAAATTAAGGAGTAGATGCACAGCAAGAAGGCCGGTCTGCGGGTCACTTAGTGCAGTTTTTTGGGCCAAAATGACCTCAAAAACTGATAAAAACGCTAAGAAAGCGTAAACGACCTGACTTCATATCCTTTTGTCAAGCTAATTTCCGACCTTCGGTTTGCCTAATTTTTGTCTGAAAATTTCTGATTATTTCGACTGAATGTACCCCATACCTGTGCTCAGTGGAAGGTTTGGGGGGTATACACCTAGAAGTTGAAATACCCCCAGAAATCAAAATACCCCCCCCCAGAAAAAAATTTTTTTTCTTTTTTAGCAATTTTTGATGCCATTGGATAGAGCTTGATGAGAAACGTCGAAAAATGGTGTTTTTCGCCATACCACCATTTTTAAGGCCATTTTGACCTTTAAAAATTTTTCACCCCCAGAACTTTGGTGCTGCCCACCTGGTATGCACCCCCAAGAAACCAAAATACCCCCCCCCTCCCAGAATTCAACTTTTGCAGAATTTGTTTTGTTTTCTTTCGCAATTTTTGATGTGCCAATAGATGGTGCTCGATGAAAAACGTTGAAAATGGTGTTCTCTAGCCATATCACCATTTTCAAGGCCATTTTTTGACCTTTGAAAAATCGTGCACCCCCAGAGTACTAGTGCCGCCCATCTATAGTGTACCCCCATCCACCTCCTCCCCAGCGTGCATGTCTGGTTATAATGACTCATGACAAATCATTGCCACTAAAATTATTCTGGATTATTTAAAAAAACGTCGTTATGCAGACCACATAAAAACTTTTCAGCTAATTACTGTATATTTTCCGTTATTTTGATAAATTCTGTTTACAGATACCATCAATAATATAAATTGGTCGCAAATATAGATAAGGAGACGGCTGGGTCGGACCTGGGGTTCAGCTCGTTCTTTGGGTGACATCCGGACATTATTTTACTAGAAGCTGAAAGTGATCTGATGAAATATCTACCAGCCCCAAACCTCACACGCAAGCCTCTTTACGGCCGTAGATGTGTATGAGGTGCAGTATAAAATTCATGTCAACGTAAACAAGTAGGATCAAAGATGAAATCGCGGGTTAATTTTCTTCTGAAAATTAATAACAAGTTTACGTAAGTGTACCTTGCAGGCTTACATGGAAATTTCAAATCGAAATGTCCGCACCTCTTTGTTATGATCAACATAAAGTTGCTAACCATAACTTAGTAGCTCAAAATTATAATAAAGTGTATCTGATTTTCATATACGAGATGTTTGGTCCTAATTTTGTCTCATCTCTACGGCAAATTTACCATTCATTTTGGAAAGGTATTAAAGATTCCTGAACAAATGCATGCAATGCTGAAGCCTAAACCCAAACAGGTGAACAAAATTACAAGGGGGTTAGGGATAAGAGAAAAACGATTTACACCAAAATACTAAGCCTCTTTAAAGAAATCGTTATCTTGACGACTTCGGGACCATACGTGGGCAGCAAGAAAATTCTGGGGAGGGGGTGCAAGATTTTTTGAAAGGTCGAAAATGGCCTTAAAAATGAGTATGGCGATAAAAGCGCCATTTTTCGACGTTTTCATCAGCACTGTCCATTGGCAACGAAAATTTGCGAAAAAAAGGAAAAAAAATTTTCAAAAATTGAAATTCTGGGGGGGTATTTTGATAGCGGGAAGGTATTTTGGTTTCTGGGGTGCATGCCCCCAAACCCCCCACGCCCAGGGGTGCTTCGGACCATACCTGGGCGTTACCTACCCCTCCCCTAGAATTCAATTCTTGAAATTTTTCTTGTTTTTTCGCAATTTTTTGATGCCAATGGATAGTGCTCGATGAGAAACGTTGACAAGTGGCGTTTTTTGCCATACCACCATTTTTAAGGCCATTTTTTGACCTTTGAAAAATCTTGCAACCCCCAGAATTTTGGTGCCGCCCACCTATGCTTCTGACCGCTAAAGCAGACGCGTGCACCGTGCGAGTGGCATGCTTGTCAAAACTATTTTCCTTTCTATTTGAGTTAACAGTTGATGAACAAGTCAAAAATTGCATTTTTATCCTTCCGTAGCGCGTTATTCAGGCTTTAAATAAAAACCTTATAGTTATTCATTGTAGATTATCTCTAATTTTGATAAATTCAGTTCGCAGTCCATCAGTAATTCCAACATTGGTTACAAATATAGATAAGCCGGACTGGGGGCCAGTTCGTTCTGTGGGTCAAGTAGATGGCATTCAGTAGGTTATTTTATAAAAAATTTTGAAATTAGTCCGATCAAATTTTTATCCTACTCCTAACGCTCGGACAATGCTGTTCATGATCAAATTCGTTTTATGTATGAAGTGCAACATGAAATTCATGTCAACGTATATACATATTAGGATCAGCGCTAAACTCGCAAGCATACCTGGGCGTGGGGGATTCGGGGGTGATGCACCCCCAAAAACCGAAATACCCCCAGAATTCAATTTTTGAAATTTTTCTCATTTGTTTTCTTCTTGCAATTTTTTGATGCCCGCATGGATAGAGCTCGATGGGAAACGTTGAAAAAAGTGGTGCTTCGCCACCCCACCATTTTAAAGGCTATTTTTAGACTTTCGAAAAAATCTTGCACATCCCCCACGACTTTGGATGCCACCCACCTATGCTCGCAGGTTTGATTTCCTTTTACGAATAAATTGTAAATTTATGCACTTGGAGTCCTGCGGGCCCACATAGAAATTTTAAGTCGAATCGTTACACCCTCTTGTTACAATCAACAGAAGGATTGCATACCACTTACTTAATTAAAAACTTATGGTAAATTGCACCTGATTTTCGTATCTTCCAGCACGTAGCAGCGGGGGGCAGGAGGTTTTCCCAAAGTTGGACGTCCCCATCCCCCTAAAGCCAGCAAATTTTTGACCACCCCTGATTTTCCGAAAAATCAATTTTGGCCGTTTTTAGGTTTTTTGGCCAAAATGGGGTCATTTACCCCCCCCCTCTAAAATTGGCCGATGACCTAGTCCACCAAAATTTTGGAAATGAAATGCGAGCATTTTCTACTAGGGTCCCTCAAGGAATATGAATTTAAATACTTGAACCGCATTTAAAATATTGCCAGAATAGATTTCAGCACACCTTTGAACTAATAGGCCCAAAACTTCCGGGCATTTCGCGCCGGATTTATCGTTTCCTTTATATAACTTCTTCTTCCAATGAATCCAGTATGAGTATGATGTTGTGAACAGCCCCGTATCCAGGATTTTTTCATGGGGCAATCGTAAACTTTGAAGTCGATTATCTCGAGAAATATTAGGAGATAGGCCGAAATAAAGGCATTTTTGAAGGTTTCTCGATGATCTCTCTACACTAGCGAAGAGAAATTTTAAAAAAATTCAGAAAAATTTTCACTTTATTCGATCAGCATACACGAAATCTATCGTCCAAACTGTCCGCATTACTGATTTCTTATCATCCAATTTATGAAAAACTTTTCAGCTTTTGTATTTATACTTAATCTTTGTATTTCAAAACAGAACAACAGAGAAAATAAATACTCTATCGCGAAGCGCTGGAAAACTTTGACATGTTTTCCATGTCTAAAATTGACTTTGAGCAGTTTTGAGCGATTTAGAAGGCATAAAGTGTACATAATAAATCCTGCGCAAAGCACGGAGAAGTTTTACGTTTTTTATGCTGCTATACTCAATTTCGCACCTTTTTGAAGAGAAGAAATGTAATAAATTTGAATTCACGGATAATTTTATCTCGAAAAAAATTAAATACATAGTTAATAGTAATTTTAATTAAATTAATGGAGGGAAGCGCCGAAAATTTGAGCATTTTTACGATGGAAAACGTCAAAAACAGCGTCATATTTGAAAAAATTAAAAAAAATTTAAGGGGGAGTTCCCCCTTCCCCCATCCCTGGATACAGCCCTGGTTGTGAATAAGTCAAAATTTTCGGGCGTTTGAGGCAGAATTATTTACCGTATTGCTTATCTTTACAATTACCAGAATTCAGTGCAAAGAATTTTTCAGCGGAGTCAAGTTTGAATATGATGCTTCGGAATCATTTTGTGGCCAATTTATACAACATATTTTTTGAATTTAGTGATTATGGGGCGCAGAAGTGAGCAAGAGCCCGATTAGTCGGTTAGTACTGCACACGCGTGTTAGAGCGGAAGATCCGGGAAACCGGTGAGGGTAAAATTTTGTTCACTGAGTAACGTGGTTGGCAGGTTGCCGACGTTACATATTTCATATGAATGAATATAACGGTCAGGAGCAAGGGCTAAGGTGGTCTACACCAGACATGACGTATAGACCCCCAAAATGGAAAAATGAAAAATTTTCCCGGGAAAATGAGACAGAAACGATAAATCCGGCGCGAAATGCCCGGAAGTTTTTGGGCCTATTAGTTCAAAGGTGTGCTTAAATCTATTCTGGCAATATTTTAAAATGCGGTTACATTTTTAAATTTGAAAAAAATGTTATCTTCAATATATATAGATCGCAGAGAAGCTTTTAAGAAAACAATCATTTCTATCTATCTAAAAGTAATTGTTGACGTAACGACTTCATTTGGTCTTAATCCTGCCTCATCTACGAGATAAATTTCTCATTTCCTATTAGAAATGTGTTAAGTATCGAAACAAACAAAAAAAACTGAAACTTTTAGTTGTACACAATAGTGAAGACTAAACCTAAACGAGCAAGGTTTACGAATCTGAGAAAGACGCCATTTACTTGAAAAAACATTCTGACCGCTTTCAAACACGTAAAGCACGTGAAATGGGGCGTAGGCCAAGCCTAAAAATATTTTCTTGACTTTTTGAATTTACGTATGATAGAAGCACATCAAAATAGCGTTTCCGACCTTCCGACAATGGTTCTTTTTGGGATAATGTAAAATTAGTAGATCTCTAAAACAATATAATTTGATGGGAAGGTATATGGTTCGAAGAAATGGCTCATTGACGTGACTTTTGAACCGAAAATTGTAAGAAAATCTAGAATGGTATATCCATCTTTAGTTCTTTTAGGAAAGCAAAAATACTGTTTTTTAGACGCATCTAATCAAGCTATTCATTAGTATCAAAAAATGACAAAGAATTAAACACGTCACAAATTTTCTTCTAGATTGCACGGGTCATTTAGACTTTGAGAGACATAGCTGGAAACCGGCCGGACCTCACGCTCAAGTGAAGTTTAGAGCTCGGCTCTAGCGCTATCATAAACTTGTAAAAAGGAACCTATGTAGTTATGCTTGTTTCGATAGAATGTTTTTTAAGGTTAAGCTCTGATTGCCCCTGCATCCTCTTTACTCCTCTGATGGCCTAAACATTCCTAAACATAGATACAAAGCACAGTCGATCTAAGGGAAGAGTTCAGTCGATCTAAGGGGTGTCAAAAATGTAGCTTTTTCCTAGGCCAAAACGACCTCAAAAACTAATAAAAATGTTGAAATTAGCGTTAAAAGTACAATAATGTTTCCCCTTTTTTTGCATTCTGTGGGTTTAGACTCATAGATGCCCAGCATGGTCAATCTGGGGAGGAGTTAGCCGGTCTGGGGGGTCAGCCGGTCATGGGGTAGGCATGAATTGATATTTTTGGGCTAAAATGACCTCTAAAACCAGTATAAGGGCTAAAATAACGTTACAAGTACGTTATTTCACGGTTTCTAGTCAATTTTAATCCGTTTTTGCCTTCACTCTGCCTCATTTTCCCGGGAAAATTTTTCATTTTCCATTTAGGGGTCTATACGTCAAATCTGGTGTGAGACCTTCTTACCCCTAAGCGCACGTGTGCTCCTGACCGTTATATTTATTCATATGAATTATGTAACGTGGCAACCTGCCAACCACGTTAATCAGTGAGAAATATTTTACCCGCACCGCTTTGCCGGATCTTCCGCTCCTAACACGCGTGTGTAGTACTAACCGACTACTCGGACTCTTGCTCACTTCTGCGCAATATATTCATTAAGAATATACTTCACAACAACATCAACCTCACGGGTTGAATTCCAAAATACACATTTTCCATTGATCCGTAGCTTCCCTGCTACATTCCCTTGCCTTAAGAGGGAACCGCGCAGACAGCCTGAATTCGTCAAGCCCAGAGACCTCCAATTGTAACGTGGCAACCTGCCAACCACGTTACTCAGTGAGCAAAACTTTATCCGCCTCGGTTTCCTGAGTCTTCTGCTCTAACAAACACGCGTGTGTAGTACTAACCGACTACTCGGGCTCTTGCTCACTTCTGCGCAATATATTCATTAAGAATAGAACATGTTTCACGACAACATCAACCCCACGGGTTGAACTTCAAAAAATACATTTTCCATTGATCCGTAGCTTCCTTGCTACAATTATGCGCTAAAAAATATTTTTTAGCTAAGTTTTCTTTGCCTGTAACAATAAAATTCATGAGAAGTACAATAAATGGACATAAAAAAATATCGATAATGTCTGTAACAGATACAGGTCTGCTGGATTAAAAGTTTTATCTCTAAGCACTACTTTTTTGAAATATGTCGATTTGGTAGGCGTAATTTTTTACCACAGAATAGTATCTTCCTTCCTAATCATAGCTCGCTTATAAAACGAGTCGGCGTCCATACGTTCGCCGATAAGTTTTGTGCTAACCAGCTTTTCTTTTGTCCAATTAGACCAGTTCCACTCCTGCGGGAATATGACGTCCACGAGTTTTGATAGGTCTGTATCATTAACTACATACGAAACCCTGCAAAACACCAAAATATTTAAAGGCGGCTACATTCGTGGAACAAAATTCCGAATTACTGTCCTATCCTCCGCCCGCTTAATTTGATTTTTCAAATAAGGTTCTTTTTTAAGATACCTTACGTGTGTACGTTTAGAGAAGCTGATTGATTTTCGAAGCTAATTTTATGTCAAATCATAAGAGAGCACCAGGGCCCGCTTGCACCAATTCACATGTTCATAACTTCACATCTGCGTTCATAAGTATGTAAATGTTCAGGTTCATAAGTGCAAAGTCCGTTCTACAATGATGAAAATTTGGCTTGCACCAAAGTTTTACACTTATGAACTTATAGAAAGGTTATGCAACTGCCTATAAACCTTTCAAAGGTAAATGAGTTCATAAGTCCTCAAATTGGCTCGCACTAAGAGAAGTCCCATTAAAGAATCGTTCGTCGACTTATAGAAAATTTTCGCTTGCACAAAAAATCTTTGTGTTCATAACTTCATAGATTCATGGGCGCGGAGTGAACAAATCTCTATAAGTCGATGTGCTCCTTTGACGGATAGTGTGTGAGTGTATTGAGCTAATAATATTCATTGAAATTGAAACATAATTAATGGAATTGATAGTGAAGACTAGGTAGAACCACTGCTAAAGAAAATTTAGCTCGTCCGCGAATTAATTTTGACTTGGACAATTTTTAACATTTAATATTTTAGTGATTTTTTTGCAATACGAAGCTGCATACAGTCAGTTATGAAAAGCAAGAACAATACATGAAAGTGATAAGTCATGTCGCATTATTTTTGATTTACGTTGGCAACAATATCGATTTATAAGACTCCTTTATGAAAAAATCATAATAAATTTTATAACCAACGTATGTGAAAGTTTGTGGGCGATAAAAACTTTTTAAATCCACTTTTACACTAATAGTAATATTTACCTACATTATTATTACAATTTTGAAAATATGACACATGAAAAACGCTTGGACTTTGCACTTATGAACTTTTTATGAAGGCTCGACTTTTCTAAAAGTGTTTGTTGCAAGCGAACACTTATGAACTTATGGACGAGCCTTTGAACTTATGAAGATTTTGGATGGACTTATGAACTAATAAACCTTCAGAAAACGCCTATGAACTAACGAAAACCACTTTTCGTATTAGTTGGTGCAAGCTAATTTGAAGACTTATGAATTTATGAATCTTTAGAAAGGTTCATAGGCAGTTGGTAGACCTTTCCAAAGTTTCATGTGTAAAACTTGGTGCAAGCCAATTTTTGTAATTTTTTTCATGTGTAGAACTTGGCGTTTATGATGCGGCCCCAGGCGCTTGCTTACCAATATATTATAAGCTTTGCGCTGAGGTGCAACTTGTATTTAATCGGTATTTCTCGAATTTTGAATGCTTTCTGCCAGGTTTTCAAAACTTTACCCACTTCTTAGGATTATTTAACGAACGTCCCCATTTTTACGATCTCCTTCGGGTTTTGTTATGACTCGTGCGGAAAGCAATCGCTACCTGAGCTAAATTTCTCAACATTTTTTACTCTAATGAATTGTCTAAAAACGCAGATTTCTTGGGTACTTTTTGATTAAGTCGAAATTCGGCAAATCGGTAAGCGTTACTAGCTTTTTATCATTTTTTATATCTACACCTAGCTAACTTCTAACTTATACGTCTTTATCTTACATGTATGCAGGATACTGGCCAAAAAAGATGCGCGAATTGAAAATTTTTGTCAGCTGACTCGTATGTATCAAAACCCATTTCTCGCTCACCATGCTGCAATGCAATCCCTTTATTCCATAAAAAAATCATATCAGTAAAAATTTTGGCGTGTATAATTATGATTATTCTCGCCTAATTTACTGCAGGTCTTTTATGCGACAACAGTGCTCCCTCGCTTATCGCAACATAAATCTATTCTAAAACCATCGTTTACCTCATTTTTAAGCTATTGCATAATGTAATAGTCGGAAATTCTAATTTTTCCTTATAGATAAGATTCATGTCGATTGTCAGCGGGTCTTCTATTAATACGTTGAGCTTTTTACCAATCTGATAAATGCATACTAGCACTGCCGCCAGTATAAGCATCGCCCAGCACCTGTAACAATGGAAACGTGATTGAGCATGATTGAATGTGATCAATTCTTCATAATATTTTATTCTTTCAATGCAAGTTTAGGAATGGAAAAACTTAATTTCTTCAGTGGATGTTTAGCGAAGTTTTTAGGAATTCTCTTACTTCCTCCAGTAGTTGCCGATCCAAAGTCGTTTGAAGCCATGAATCGATGTTTGTGCGGCAAAATATTGGAACAAAGATTTCGAGCGGCCCATTTTCAGAAAATAAATCAATTCCAGCGAGTTATTTAGACGGATAAAGCGTGTAGTTAGGTTGATACGCAAGGAGGCGAAACTAGGGGTGAGGTAGTGCCTAAAAGCTAAAATTTGAAATCCGGACATTACAAAATTCGAGTACTTTTAATGACATCATTAAATACGAATGAACGGCGTATTATTGGTCTTCCTTGATTCCTTTATTTAGGGTTCAAATTATACTTTATGAACATATGTGTAACTAAGTCGCTCTTGAATCGACAAGCCTATTAATTTGTTTAGATAGAATGTAAGAATGATTAGAGACAAGAATATCAAATAATGTCCTCAAAACTAACTTTTCAAGAACGCAGGTCACCGATTTCTGAGCACGTAGCATTTGTCGAATTTTGCGTTTTACTGCGAACCGCTATCTTTCTTTTATTAAAGGAAGCAGACAATCCGCGTCTTTGTCCGGTAATATTTTTGTTCGCTAAACTCACTTCTTATTTTGAAAAACATGCGTAAAAAGAGCTGCTACTAACCAGCTGGCGTCAATTAATTTAGCTGGACTCCCGTGATAAGCTAAGAAAAGCTGATTTATCATTCATGCTCTGACTAATATTGACAACCATGGTATACATTTCCGCAAAAGTCGAGTGAATCGGTTTGTCGGACAGAAATGCCTAAAGTTTACATTAATTCTGCATTTATACGTTGGTTTTCTTTATTCGAAAACATCACTATTCCAAGTTTTGATAAGAAGTTAGCTCCAATCACGGCTACTAAATTTCATTTAAATTTTGAATTTTGCTAAATAATTTTCCGGCCGACCTTGCTGCAGAATTTGAAGAAAATTCGCGGATTGGTATTTGAAATAGAGTAGCCCAAACATATCCTATCCATACCGTAACTTTTTAGGCCCGTATTCATGAAAGCATATTAGCTTAATTCGTATTAGGACCTTACTACGGAGTAAGTAATACGCCTTTTACTCCGTAACGAAGTAAGAGCCACTAATACCGTATTAGCAGATAAAACTGTGAAGAATTTTGCGCGTAACATATATAGGTAGGTTCGACCTCTGTATGACTGAAAATTTAGGATACGTTACCCTATATTTTGAGAATTTCATATTATAACTAATTCACATTTATTTGTGTATTTTTATCTACTTTTTGCTATGCAAGCTAGTGACATCGATTTCGAATGTACTCAGTGTTTCTTTGTACAAGGTCGCTTTGTAGATGTACGAAAATGGTCCCTAAAATTTCTTGTATATTTACTCACGTTTCAAAAAATAAAATAAAACTGCCAAGAGTTTTACTGAAAATTACCAAAATCGTGTGTGCAATGAGATTAAATGTTAATTATTTACTTTAACAAAAAAATTGAAATGAAATTTGATCAACCAGATTTTCCTGTGAACAGTACATAATCACACATAGGCGTGGGAGGAGGGGGAGAAGGGGCTTGGGGGTATGCACCCCTTCCCCAGAAGTTCGAATACCTTAGAATTCAATTTATAAAATTTTTTTGCTTTTTCCGCGATTTTTTGATGCCAATGGATAATTCTCAATGAGAAACGTCGAAAAAATGTGTTTTTTCGACATACCGCAATTTTTAAGACCATTTTTTGACCTTTGAAAAATTTCGCACCCCCCCCTCAGAATTTTGGTGCTGCCCACTTATGTGCATAACTCATCTTTTCTTTTGCAATGAGGTAAAAAAGAGCCTACAACCTACTTATTGTAGAATACCTGTAGCATAATCAAATTTTATTCATCGTAAATATACGTTAAATTGCAACGGTTTCTTCGTCATAAAATAGGACAATTTGCTTTTAGTAATTTATTTTACGTGTTAGACGTAGGTGAGCCAGAGGTCGGAAGTCAATCAAATACTTTTGATACAAAGACATCAGAAAGAGCTCGGATTATGAATGAGGAGCACAAGGCTAAAATGGCATACTACAAGACAAAAAATGAAGTAGCAGAAGCTGAAGTAAATTTTATTCAGTCAGACAAAAATACGGAAATTGAACCGTGCTTCATCGTTCAAAATCTATTTAACAGTTCTTCTATTTCGCCTCGTTTTGAAAGGATTCGAAAAATTCTTCATTTGTCGACCAATTTTAGGTATATTCAGATCACGTTCGTCATTTAAATTATCAATTACGTCAAAAAAAGATAACAGATCTATTTGTTTATGAACAAACGAGAAAAAACGCAAGGTTTCGATCGCCTATGTTCCTTCTAATCCTCCTATTTGCAGGTTTAAAAAATGGTAGTAAATACGGTCAACTGTTACTTCGTATTAGCCTAATACGCTTTCATGAATACGGAGTAACGCTTACTCCGGAGTAGACTAATACGCCTTTAGGAATACGGAGTAGGATTTTACTCCGTAGTAACGCTAATACTTGATCACCCTAATACGGTATTAGCGCTAATACGCTTTCATGAATACGGGCCTTAGATTTGTCGTTTTGCAGGAGCACAGTTTTGATGTTACTTTCCAAATATGGCCCCTGAAGTTAATTGGACTTCCAATTCCAAATTGACTACTCAAAATTACTGAACTAGTAACTAGAACGGATAAAAGACGGGTTAGGGAAAATTACGAAAGGCTCTAGAAAACTTGACTAATCAATGATGGTGAGCTCGCAATAAGCCAAAACATCAAGTGCATTCGTGTAAACTGCGTGCGACATTATGTAAATCAAACGAAAGCAGCAAACTCACGGTTTCGAAAAGACTGACACGATTTAAGTCTACTTCTATCGCTTGATTAAACGTAGAAATTTTCACGATTGCTTAATTTATTTTTGTGGTAGTTTACACTGCACTCTAATCGTCACAAGCGAGGAAATGCAGCATGAAACTGTAGTAAAGTGAACAAAATGAAATGATTCGTTGTAAAGTTATTGAGCTGACGTTCAGAATTTCGGTGAGCGTGCTGATTTGAAAGCAGAATAATTCATTTAAATTTTTGAGTGAAGGCAAGTAAAAAGGATTAATAATTCCTGATTAGCGCTCCTTATTTTTATGTTTATGATTAGATTTAGTATCTGTTGTCGAAAATTTTCAGTATCTTGGTCATCATTTTATATACTTCTTTCGCAAATGCCAGAGCGACGTGACTCATTTGCTAAAAATTGATGTAGCAAAAGGGACGTTGTCGTATCTAGTGGGACACTTGTCTGGTCAGCGCTTCAACTCAATTCAAGGTCAATAATGATTACAATGAATGATAATAATAATAATAAAATAATGGTAATGATTAAGTCAAGAAATTTAGTTTTTACTTATAATGTTCTTTTCTAAGTTTGAAATCATTGAGATGTGCTGTAGTCTGTTTCACATAGGTTTCGGCATAAATTTTAAGAATTTTCATCGACAGTATGCCGACTGATTACGATAATTATATATATCAGATCAATTTTATAACGTCAATCTGTCAGCTTATTATCGGAGATTGTTTTTAACGCTTATGTTCGAACTTGTGTGAAACAGACTATACTTATGCATTTGTGTACAAACATTAATTTGCGCACTTGAGATACACAGGGTAGAATGTTCGGAATCGAGGCCTCTCCAAGGGCTAAAGTGCAGTCACACGGTGCCAGTAACGCTATCAAGCTTAGGCGGAATAAACTAAACTTCGGGCTCTAGATGACTGAAATGCGAAAATAGTAAGAAAACGATAAAAACACAAATTTTTGAAGACTTATATATATATATATATATATATATATATATATATATATATATATATATATATATATATATATATATATATATATATATATATATATATATATATATATATATATATATATATATATATATATATATATATATATATATATATATATATATATATATATATATATATATATATATATATATATATATATATATATATATATATATATATATATATATATATATATATATATATATATATATATATATATATATATATTAGTTAGCAGAAGGTGACGCAGGGGGCCCGTGCCCCATCTGAAACCAAATCGAGAATTACTCAATAGAATACACACGTTAAGCGAAAAAATTTTCGGCAGCGCTTCGCATCGATTGATGTGCTTTAAAATGCGTTCAGTTTTGTTTCCATCAGCAATCCTGATCTCCGAAACATGTGCTATGCGCAAATTTAATATTTTTATGCATTTCTTAAGTCAAAAGCTCGAATGTGGGCGATTCGCGCTAATTCAATATTCTTTGCACACTACTTCTTGATTTCATGATTTCAAAAACTTTTTCGGATTGTGCATTTTTTTCTGTCGAAATCACTAAAATTTTGACCTACAAAGATTAGCCGTTTCCGCCGGATTCGATAATTTCAATACAATTTCTGCTATCAAAATCTTCAAAAATCTATGTATTTTATTTTCTGACATTGGAATCTTGATTTTTGTAATTTATGCTGATTTAATCAATTTTTGCCAGTATAGTTGCATTTCAAGCCTAAATAATCGGGCGTTTCATGCGGATTAAACCTCTTGAGTACATTTTCTAATTTGATGATCACCAAACTGTCGCGCTTTGTACCTATTAAAGCATGAAGAAATTGTGTGTTTCTGGCGGCTTTGATCATCTTAATGCATTTTTTCAAAAATTTGAAACAGACGTGCAGCAAAATTTGAAAAAAAATTTAAAAATTCTACTAATTGGCATGAGGTGCGCGATGGTGTTACAAGCGACGGACAGCCATGTCTTGGACATGATGTTGTGCAAATGGAATGGAACAAAAATGCGTCTGATACTTCAAAGACGTTAAACAAATTTTACATGCGAGCCTCCTCTAAACTGAACCCCTGGTTCGACTTTGGTATATATCCAGCGACAGAAAACAATTGCTGCGAAAATAGATAATTACAGAAATAGTATATTGAAATAATTTAAAAAAGAGAAAACAATCACAAAAAATTCATATTTCGTCGCAACTCTAGCACAAAATATACACACGTACATTCAAATATCAATTGCTAATCGATTTCTTGCCATTCAGCTCGAATAATCAAGAAAACTGTTTTTAAGAAGCTCTCAGAACCTGGCGGAATATATGCAAGCTCGTACGCGTTGTTTAGTCAAAAGCAATTTGGTTCCCTTAAATTTTGATTGAAATGGCAAATTTAGTCTTGAAAAGAATGATGGTCTTTATTCTCGGTAGGTTTGCGGGCTAGCCGCAGCGCGGACACACGATCGGTAAGACAATCGTGCACTATGCTGAGATATTTAAGGTATTCTATACTTTGGAACGAAAAATTGTTCTAAAAATTCCAAAGAGACGTTACGAATAAAATCATAGAAGGTGTGGTGTGACCAAAACTGGACATTCAAAACTTCTGGCCAAATGCTCTAAACCGTTTTTACTATAAATATTCACTGTTTTTTAAAATTTATACCTTTCATATCAGTAAATTTTCCGACTGATTCGTAGACATTCCCCCTGCTTTGTGCTTCGATTCACTTAACGACTATTTATCAGCTAAGAAAGTGTGAACTTGTTCGTGGGTATGTATTTATGTGATAAGTTCCGCTTACAAAAGCAAAACTATGGAAGTTCAATGTGGGAATCGGCTTTTTGATAATCTCTCATCCATTAGATATGTTTAACCCAAAGGCGACGAATCTATCATTTTTTTGTAAGGGATGGTTTCCTGACTTCTCCGAAAACAGTCAAAAATAGCAGCGTTTTCTCGCCGCTTTACATTGCCTATTTTTAGTCAAAATGATTTCAGGCGCATAAATTTTTCAACAAACTTCACAATTTTAGGGGCAATTTGTGCAAAAAATGCTTAAATTTATTTGATTTTAGGTGCGCCAGAAAATTGGTGAAACTTAAAACAGAAAGACGTTTGGAGACTAGACACGGCATCTTCGTTATTTGCCGCGCGTCTTTAACACAAGCTACCGAACCATTCAAGGCGAAGCGCAGAAAATTTTTAGATTTTAAGCACATTATTGGAGAAAGCTAAAAAATATCACCGATTGGAGGGCCTCTTCTTAAATCCATCACTACCGGAAGTAACTCGTAGTAGAACGCTGAATATTTTCGATAAAAAATCGGAATGTTAAAACCGAAACTCGTCACGTTATCTTAAAAACGAAACTACTTTCTAAGATTGATGATCAATTAACAAAGGATCGTACACTTTTAAACTTTACCGATATGATTGATATGCGTGTAAATACATATTTCAAAATTGTTAATCCCTTTTTTCAGTGATTCGAAGCCAGCTATGAATCTTTTATAGTTTATCTTTACGTCTGCTCGCGTACCAACCTATAGTACTTAATTTGTCAAAACTATCCTGATTAGCAACTGCGTCCGGAAAATGTCGTTTATAGCGAGAAAACATCGAACTCAATTATATCATTTTCCCGGTGATGTCTCAAGAGCCCCACCAGTCCCAAGAGCCCCACCAGTCCCGACAGCCCCACCATCCCAACAGCCCCACCAAAAATCCCAACAGCTCCACCAGTCCCAACAGCCCCACCAGTCCCAACAGCCCCCCCCCACCGTCCCAACAGCCCCACCAATAATCCCAACAGCCCCACCAATCCCAACATCCCCACCAATCCCAAAAGCCCCACCGTCCCAACAACCCCGCCGTCCCAATAGCCACACCGTCCCAACAGCCCCACCAATAATCCCAAGAGCCCCACCCGTCCCAACAACCCCCATCAGTCCCAACAGTCCCACCGTTCCAACAAACCCACCGTCCCAACAACCCCACCGTTCCAACAGCCCCACCAATAATCCCAGCAGCCCCAACAATAATCGCAGCAGCCCCACCATTACTGCGATTGCTATTATGCGAGAAGTGCGTTTGGCGGATGTTATTTTTGAATTATTGAACTTATACGGGTTCCGTTTGATCATAAAAGAAGAGCATGTACGTACAATTTAGGTAGGAAAGTACGTACTGCCCAAATGTAGCTGCATATTGCCTGCATAGATCGATGTGAAGCGTTGAAATTCAATAAAAATCAAAACTTTCACACTAATCTGCTTCAAAATAGCCAGAAAATGTGGATTAGCGTAGTTTTTACAATATTTTAACATTCATGCCAGTTTTGAGGTCATTTTTGGCTCAAAACTCCTTCTCCAGACTGATCGTGCCGTGCAGCTATGAAGCTATGATTATAACAGTGGGAGTAGTTGCAAGCGAAATTGGCATAGAAAAGTCTGGTGGGGTAAAGTGCTAAATATAGAATTCTGGGGGTCTACCATAATTTGGGGATTTAAGGGGGTTAAACTCTAAACATCCCTCCACCCAAGCTTATGTGTGGTTGGGACAATGCGACTGTTGGAACGGTAGGACTGCTGGAACGGTGGAACTGCTGAGATTGGTAAGGCTCTTGGGACTAGAAGGGCTGTTGAGATTATTGGTGGGGCTGTTGGGACGGTGGGGCTGTTGGGACGGTGGGGTTGTTGGGACAGTGGGGCTGTTGTTATTGATGGGGCTGTTGGGACTAGTGGGGCTGTTGGGATTATTGGTGGGGCTGTTGGGACAGTGGGGCTGTTGGGACGGTGGGAATGTTGGGACGGTGGGGCTGTTGGGATTGGTAGGGCTGTTAGGATTGGTGGGGCTGTTGGGATTGGTGGGGCTGTTGGGATTATTGGTGGGGCTGTTGGGACGGTGGGGCTGTTGGGACTGGTAGGGCTGTTGGGACGGGGCTGTTGGGACGGTGGGGCTGTTGGGACTGGTGGGGCTCTTGAGACACAATCCTTTTCCCGACTTCGACTCGTAAAGTCAAGTTCAGGGCCTTCTCCATGACAAACTCATTCTACGCTATAAATCATTTTTTCCAAGTAAGTCTACGAATAATCTAGAAAATCCATTTTCTAATAACCTCTTTGGAAATCTCCTAACTAAATATGTTCAGTAATCCATTGCTACGAGAGCGTTGGATCATCTGATAATTTTGTTAGATATTCAGCTTTTCATTTAGCTAATCTAGCTTTCGCTGCGCCTTGCGATCTCTCAAACGCGTCATATTTACGCATATTAGGAATAATGAGATTTTCGAGTACATACTTCGAGGTTTTTGTTCTTTTGGCACTCGTTATGCTTCGAATACGTAAGTCTTTTTTGCCCGAAAATTATCAGTCTTATCTCATTCTCCGAACCAGCCGAGAAATGAGCGGTTGGGGAATAATAATTTTGCTCAGTGCCTCTATGCGTCCAAGCTTTGTGTAATGAAAGTGCAATTAGGTTAGTTTTAAATATTGCGTTCCTACAATAATTGGGGAGAAGGAAGATTATAGTTTGTAAGCTCGCCGACTTTAGCTACGACTCGTACAGCCGTGGGCGGAAGCTAATGGCACGCTTTTCGCTTCGCGCATATCCTGAAACTAAATTAAATTTGCCCTTTGATGTCGAACAGTATTCAGCGTTTGTGCCGTTCTGACGCGAAGCGAATTGTATACAGAGTGTTCGTTTGACTCAGTTTTTGCTTGTTAATCTCGTTAAGTCGTGAGAAATGTTGATGATAATATTTAATAACGCGCCTTACTTACTACATAACGAAGTCAACACACTTCTGACGTAGTTGCCCGAGCAACTATCTGTGTTAAGAAACTCGGTCTACTGTACTTAGCTAAGAAATAGCTTATTACGCGGTGTTATACGCCTCGAATTCGGTTGTAATATTCTACTGCGGCTGAGCTTTACTCCTGAAGCGGGCTGAGCCCCGATTGGATATAGAGCCGCTTGGTTACGCGTTGCGCAGTCGGGCGGATTTATTGCCTTTAAGGCCTACTTCTGCAGTTGAAATATTTTACTAAATTCGCCGCCTTGTTCAAACCATTCGAAAACTTCCTTCCGCTGCGCCAAACAGATAATTTATGTAGGTACCTACTCACTCCTGTTACTTCAATTAGATTCTTTTGTTAATCCAGAGACAGAAACGTATGCTTTCGTAAGCTCGCATTCTTGCACGAACTGATTCTTCCATACTTACGGAATGGAGTGCTATACCGAGGACTAATCTGATTTATTATGCACTTAATGTACGACGTTCGTAGGTACTCCAGCTCGTTTAGCTCTGGAGGGAAGAGCAGTTACGTAAAAGAATTTATGCCTTTATGAGGATCAACTTTTTGCTATTCCGTTTTTCGATAAGTGACACACTTATGTATCTATATGAACGTATTACTAACAAGTAACATGCGACTTTGTTGGAAGTAGGTATGTATCACTTATTTTATAGGTTACCTACCTGCTTGAACAGAAATCGCTTAGAACGGTCATTACTTTGCGCATTAAAAATTCAGTGACATACATAAGTTCACGAACACGAATGTAAATATATTTATGTGAAATTTTGCCTTATATTAGTAGGTATCCCCGTAAGCGCCTTTTATATTTGTGATAAATCTGTGCAGCTACTAAATGCCGCTTCAAAATTATCCATTCAATATATTCAAAATTCGGTAGAACATAAGTTATAAATATCTGGGAGATGTTAAGCGCGGTTACTCTAGCTAATATGTTACATGCAGGCCCGTAACCAGGATTTTTTTTGAGATGGGAGGGGGCGAAAATTTTTGAGGCCTGTATCTCAATAACTATTAAGAGAAAGGCGAAAACAGGCACTTTTGAGCGTATCTCGGCGAAGCTCTATACGATGGTAAAACAAAAATACTTCATTTCAAATTGACATACAGCAAAATTTCATTTAAGCTGATTTCTCATAACTCGGCGCATTATTTCTAATCTCTTGCCTTTGCACTTAATCACTGCGCCTTACGGAGAAAAAAACAATACAGATAATGAATAGTTCGGCGCCAAGCTCCGAAAAAGTTGACATATTCTGCATGTCAAGCTCAAATTTGAGCGGGCTAGAAGGCAAAAAACTTATATAAACAAGAAATACGGCGGGAAAAAATTCATGTTTCCCATATCATTACTCAAATTTGAGCCGTTTCGAGTGAGCCAGACTGGACAGTGAATCCGGCGCATAGCGCTGGAAAAAATTGACAAGTTCTTAATGCGTAACTCTAATTCCAGCGATTTTGTAGCGCTTTAGAAGGCAAAACGATACTTAAACAATAAATCTGGCGGGAAGCACCGGAAAATTTTGAGTTTACTAGCTCAAAACTGCGCTGAAAAACTGTTTTGGCGGTAGTTTCAGACGCACTTCGCCAATTTCCTATTTTTCGCATTGGGGGACCGTTTGGAGAAACAAAAATTTCTCTCATTTCGGAGGGGGTGGGTGTTGCGCTCCCCGCCCTTCCTAGTTGCAGGCCTGTGTACATGCATACCCCCAAAAGTGTACTAACGCACTTTTCATCAGCTAATCAAGCAAAAAATAATTCGTTTTTCCGTATTTTAACCTTACCTACCAGCTGAGAAGCTATTAGGCTGATGGTGCGTTGTTTTTTCTGTCAAAACAAAATTGATAAAAATCATCATCGCCTTTCTTATTTGCAAAATATTTTCTTTTTATTAAGCTCGATCAAACGTAGTAAGCCCGATTCGAAGCTATGGGATAAACAAGATCTGGAGACATTTCGCCTTCTTTCTAATTTGCGCCGCTGCAATTGGACAATAAGCCAATTTAGAAACATTTTTTCATAGTTTACTAGAGCTTATCTAATTACTCGTCGAGTTAGCAACGATTTTCGAGCGTTTCGTATGCTGTACAATCAACCATGAGCATAATCGACGGCAATCCGAACATTTCGGCTAATGACAGCTCTCAATCAGAGTCAATTCCTTTTTGGAGACACGCTCATTACTTTAATCTTCTTTACTGCTTTGCTTACGGCTTTGTATTTTTTGCCGGCTTAATCGGCAACTCGTTGGTTATTTTGGCCTTCGTCTTCAACAAAAGCTTGCGTCAAGTGACCGGCTACTTCATCGCTAGTTTGGCCGTCGCTGATACGCTGGTCGTTTTGTTTTGTGTGCCTAACAACACTCACCAACAACATTTTAATAGGTAAACAACAATAGCGCCTAAGCTGGTCGTTACTAAATTTACCTAAAACAAAGACCAGACACGCATTTTGGACGTTTCCAGAGTCCGGACCCTGAATATAGGCAAACAACTTTCTCACACGGATTAAAGGCTAAATTAAGGTCACAGACGGACAAAAATCAGAATTTTATCACAAATGCTTAAAATTGATTGAAAAGTCGATTAAGCTTATTGTAGCTATGTTATTTTGAAAAATATCTTAATTTTAGTGATATTGAGCTTTAGAAAATTTCTTTGGCTGACCCTGCAGACCCGTCATACTGCGCATTCGGGCACACTATAAGATAAGCATGATGATATTCGAATAAAATTTTTACATCGGCTAATAAAGCAAAAACGCAAAGGTGTCTGATGTTGGGATCGAAATGAAAAAATAAATAAAAATAGAACAAATACAAGCTTCTCTCTTTTTCTCTCTCTTTTTTCAATTTTGTTTCTCTTTTCTTTTTTAGTATTTGCTGTTTTTACTTTTTTACTTATGCATTTTTCCTCATTTTCCTTTTTCTTTTTTATTTATTAATTTTTTTATATTGCTTCTTTCTCGTATTGATGACTTCTTGCTATAACAAAAGAACATTCAAACAACTAGTATAATTTCCTTCAACTCTCAATTAATCATTTTGATAATTTAAAAAAATGAAGATGAGGGATGCACAGAATTATCGGTGAAATTTATTCAAATGGAATTCCTGATACTTCAGTCTTGCTATACCAGCAACGATGAAAAAATAGTTTTTTATTCTTGAGCTACTTTTTTGACCAATTTTTTCCGTTTATTTTGCTTTAGTTTATTTTCTTTATAAAATCTCCACTTCTTGCTAAATCGAGAATAGTAACCTCATCTTTCACGAGGCCGAAAATTGGGAGATTCCAATCAAAAGCTATACTAAAGACTATTTAATCACTAATCGAATGCCAAAACTTTTTCGGGAACAATGACCTATGCTATTCCACGTAGCTGATAATTGCGCGAGACTCGTATTGCTTCTCTCTTTCTCTCACGCGTTGGCGCTTTCTAACGATATTTTGGCTAAACGTGACCTTAGATTCTAGATTTTAACTTCTCATATAATTATTTATCTGTTCCTGACGACAATAGAGGAGTTTCGGATTCAAACACTGAATATCAGTTTGGTTAGTTTGCTAAACTGTGATAAAGCCGAAAATTCAAATTTTATTGTTGTACGTGAGAGCTGACGCGGTACATATTGAGCCCGTTTTTATCGATTTCTCCTTAAGCGATGAGTTCAATTAAAAAATTAACCTTTGTTCGATCACCAAAAGGTCTACACTGCGTGCAGATAATTCTATTTAAATTTAAACAGGTTTATATTCGGGGAGTATTATAAGCATACATATTATAGGAACGCATAGGCAGCAACCATATTCTCGGGATTTGAATGGGAAAAAATCGCAAAAAAGCACCAAAAAATTAATTCAAGTGGGGAAGGCGGTGTATCGTAATTCGCTTGATTCTAGTGGTCTCTGAACCTCTAAATCTTATGCCCATGTGTTCATGTGGTACAAGCTGAATGAAAATTCTTATTCTGTACAATTATTCTAAAAAGGAAAAAGGGAAAATTCCCGACAGGTGTAAAAGAATTTTTTCAGTAAAAAGTTGCTTTTAAAAAACGCAGTTTTCAAAATACTAAAGAAATCGTAGAAATAAAGGAAATTTTGTCACAGTTTTTAAGCAAACTAATGCGACAATTTTCTGCGCTGCGCGCCGAATTTATCGTTTTGTCATCTGGAGTGTCAATAAGTGCAACATAATGAACAGTTCGAAGTTCTCCGATTTTGAGTACAAATTTTATTGGGCTGGATAACAATAAATCGGTAATTATGTAAGCTTGTCTAAACTTAATTTTGATTTTTGATTTTTTTAGCAATTCGATAATTTAATTTAATTAATCCACCCAATTTCTTCATCTTCATTATAAGAGCCCTCAATAGAGCGAAAGATGTAGAACCATTTGAGCGTAAAAAATATCTAAGATTTCAGTTGTTTTTTTCAATTTGTAACCTGGTTTTCTTTTTTTACCGAAGTATTCCTTTTCCCAAATTGACTAATCGATCGCTAATGTGTACAGAAATGTCTACTTTGTTTTATGTATCTGTTTATAAATGATCAGTCACGAAGAGTTAGATAGTACGCATCTGTAGATTAAGAAGGATAAAAATTCAAGGCACTTATCTTGTTCAAAAACAACGCATTAGATGATTCGAATAAAATAGGGAAAACTATTTATACGTTGCTGCGCAATACAATTAGTCTGTAAATTTATAATAATAAGGTAAAACAAACAATATCGTAAAAGGCGAGAGCGGCAATCATAGGTAGCCCGCCGCTTACCTATAATATACTTGATTACCCCTAACATGAGGAGGCCCCTACAGCAACACTGGGACATTTCGGGAGTTGCGGTTTTTTAAATAGATAGATAATAAAAAATGCGGATGTTAATTTTTTATTTTGTTTAGACTCAATACCGAATTTGTAATGAGCGTGTAAAGGTTAGGCGTAACGTTATAACATATACAAACCCGTGACGGTTTTCACGCCACAGCTTGTACACAACTCGGTGTAAATGTCATTTCCCTAAGGCAGTGTGTTTTTTTGTACTCGGCAAAGATTTTCCCGATGTACAAAGACTTTTCGGGTTCGTCTTTTTACATGTACAAAGATTTTTGGGGAGACAAAAATTGCAAACAAGGTCTAAAATTCGCAAAAATTTTCGGCGAGTAATTGTTTGTTCTATATATATATCTTCATAATGGCAGAAATTGCATTTCAAAAGTAAAAATGTCAAATGTTTTGGCGCTTCGCGCCGTTTTAAGACGATTCTTAGTGATTTTTGCCCTTAGAGACCCAGAAATTAGCTAAAATGCACTACCAATAGTCGAACGACACTGTTTCTACCACACTAAAACCGCTTTTGTATCATATTATAGTACCCAAAAATTTGCGTGTACAAAATATACAAAGATTTTTGGGAAGACAAAAAACTGTAAAAAGGTGTAAAATCCCCAAAAAGTTTCGGCGCTTCGCGCCGATATAAGTAATTGTTTGTCCTATATATATCTTTCAAAATGGCAAAATTTGCATCTAGAA
The DNA here is from genome assembly GCA_036768485.1 of Mermis nigrescens. Classification (NCBI taxonomy): domain Eukaryota; kingdom Metazoa; phylum Nematoda; class Enoplea; order Mermithida; family Mermithidae; genus Mermis; species Mermis nigrescens. The sequence goes on from JAVLUZ010000283.1 coordinate 275,451, forward strand.
TGGACAAATATCGAAATTTTCGGCGCTTCGCGCCGTTTTGGGAACAATTTTTAGTAATTTTTTGGCGTCAGAAACCCAGAAATTAGCTAAAATACACTACCAAAGATCGAAAATCCTGTTTCACCACACTAAAATTGCAACTGTACTATATTATAGTACACAAAAATTTGCATGTACAAAATGTAAAATGTACAAAGGCTTTTGGGGACCATCTTTGATCTTTGTACATGTACAAATGGACCTTGTACAAAAAAAAACATTGCCCTAAGGTAAGGATTACGAATCTAACTGCATGCTTTTTTTACACCCAACAATTCACCCAACAATTCTTTATAATTTAACTGAAATTTAACTTTAGTTTCAGAGCGTTGCGAGAGCTTAATTTTTTCAAATTTTTCGAAGGATTGCTAATCTGTGTGTAAGTGATCTTTACACCCAGTAGTTGCATAAAGTTAATGCTGAAAATATTTGATCTGTTCAAATGAGGTAAGGTTGTCTTGCTTTAAAAAAGATAACGCATGCTCAGAACAATACTGTCCTCCGCGTTCTTGGACTGCTGCCAATATTTTGACATGTTACCGTATGTGTTTACTGACTGAATTACTCAAATCATGCTAATTTAAAATACTGTACTAGGAAAGAAAAATGCTCCGATGGAACAAAAAGGACGAATGTACTTTGAAATAGCTGATTATTGATAACATAAAATGAGAGGACTGGAAAAAAGTCATCTACACGTACAACAAATCATAAAACTGTGCTAAAAAATCAGACTTTCTCTGAGCAACACAAAAATCAAAGTATATTCTGCGACCCCTGACAAAAGAAGGTGTCTAATGATTTGTCGTTTTCTTTAATATGACTGATTAGTTATTTTCAGGAATGAACTGTTGTGTCATTTATTTCTCAAACTAAAGCCACAACTATGCACCTTCAATAAGTCGCAAAATTTACTCCGATTTTTGTGTTGCTTAGAGAAAGTCTGATTTTTATCAGATTCTTATAATTTGTTGTACGCATAGGTGACTTTTTCTCTATTTCCTTCCTTTTATGTCTTTTAAAATCCGCTATTTTAGGGATTTTCGTCATTTTTGTTTCATCGAAGCATTTTTCTTTGCTATTGAGATATACGTACATGGTGCAGCCTATATCCGAGCGAACTTGATTTAATGTTGCTGCTGAAGGGCTCAATCTGTGTGTTCAGAAGTCTGAAAAAATAATCATTTCTGATTTAATTCAAATAATTTCTATCAAGCTGCCCGATGTGTTTGAAATAAGAGTTTGGTGCACGGACATTATCTGAATTCTGGGGGCACGGATTGGGCAAATTGCTAAAATTGAGAGAAGAAAACGACCAAAAATTTAGTTCTACTGCGATTTGAATTCTGGCGAGCGTCTAAATTCGAATCGCAATTCCACCACCGTTTAAGTGATCAAGTGATTTAAGCGATTATTTGACCATCAGAACAAAAAAATTTATTAGTAAAACACTGCAAAAAGTCAGGATATCAATACTAAAATTGAATATTAGCGACTTAACTTCTAAGAACACCACTTTAATAAAGATAAAGATCGATAATCACGATAAACAGCGCTGAACTTTAGGTTTTTTCAGTGTTGCTAATATAATTTAAATGGAGCTTACTTCCGCTCTACAATTAAAATTTGCATCGCAATATACTATGCTCGCCCATAGTTGGCACAAAGCTGTTTATGATTGTTTTTTAATATGTAGCTCTTCAATTAGACCATATAGAACGCTTCAAACATTTTATAAAAATACTTTGCAAAGGAATATCTATCCTATCAAAAATATTCAATTTATATAAAAGCTTGAATTTCAAGATTTATTGTGCTGACGAAAAAAGACGCTTGAAAAAAATCAGCTCCTCTATTTCTTTCTTCACTGTTTTAGTTTGCATACATTTCCAGAGTGGCATTTCGGACAGTTCTTCTGCAAATTCTCAGTTTGGATAAATAGCACGTCGGTTTGCGCTTCCGTGTACACTCTGGTCGCCGTTGCTGTTGACAGGTTCAGTGAATTTTTCTAACTTAAATTTACTTCCAGCATACTTTTGTACATCAGTGCGTTTTTAACTCAAGATGACTTCATGTGGAGCAGCCTTATAAAAGTATGCATTCTCACATCTTCATTAATTGTTCTCTGTTTATGGCCTTCTATTTAAGGATATGATGGTTCAATTTTGCGGGTCATAATTAGGTACCGTTTTTTAATATATCCATTAAAAGTCTTAATTTAACATGACCTTTTACCTGAAATTGATATCAGTTTTTTTGTTCAATTTATTCGATTGAAAAACTAACATTAAAAAAGTGGAATTATATGAATTAGCTGAAATATTGTTTAGTATTCCTCTTATTAGACAAAATATCATACAGATATTTTATATCCTGATTAGTTTTCTCATCAGCTCTTTATTGACCGCGTAGCATTTCATATTACAGAGACGGGATATGATAGCTTGCCGCTTGTGATTAGTTTTTATTTTTTGAATGATATTCTATAAGAAGGCTTCAGAAAAAAATTAAGATGGTGACCTTTTTCTGGGAAGTATAAGATTTTCCTTGTGTTTTTATTCTATTTGGCTGAATATTTCTTGTTTTACATTGGAAGAAAGATTTTCGAAAGATTTTAAAGACGAGTTTGCATGAATTTGCTCTAAGATGTCAGAATATCTCATAAAAGGTAGAATGCTCCAAAAAGAAAAATCGATTTATTGTTCTCATCAAATCCTATTATCTTTGAAGATGGAATTTTAATTTGCAGGTCATGATGAGGCATTGATTTTTAAAATGTATGTTATGAAAAGGCTGAAATAAAAAATAAAAATTAGGATGACACTTTTTCTGTAAAGTACACCATACGATTCGTATCATGTTTTTATTTATTTGACTATGAGATTTTATTGTCAAGAAAATGCTAAACAATGTATAATGTACATAACATGTACATATAATGTACATAAAATGTACATTTTTTTACATGTACATAAAACGAATTAATAGGAATGACTACCACACCTGTGTGGGGGAGGTTTTGGGGAATGAAACCCCATCCAGAAGGTCAAATACCCCTAAACCCCAGAAACCAAGATACGTCCCCAGAATTCAATTCTTAAAATAGTTATTTATTTTTTAGCAATTTTTTGATGTTAATGGATAGTTCTCGATGAAAAACGTCGAAAAATGGTGTTTTTTCGCCATACCACAATTTTTTAGACCATTTTTGACCTTTTTAAAGCCCCCCAGAATTTTTGTGCTGCCCCACGTATGATGACAACCGGTCACGCTAATCATGATGAATTAAAATCCATAATCTTATTTCATTAAAATCCTAAATATAAAAGAGAAATTTTCATTTATCTGTTGAGAGATCGTGAGAATATTTCTTAAAAGGCGTAGCACCTTATAGGAATATCTCGTAAATTCGTTCACTGTCCGTACTAAATCTTATTGCTCCCTCTTGTGCCGGATCCAGGATTTTCCTAAGGGGGGGGGCGGTACCTTGCAATGGGAAAGCCTGACTTGGGCGGAAAAATTAGCCGCTTTAAGCCGAAAATCGCTGAAAATCGCTCAGAAAATCCTGTAATTTTCCTTAATTTTGCGCACTATTTTGGGCCAATGGGAGGGGGCGGCCGCTGTCCCCCCCCGCCCCTCGCCACTGAATTCGCCCCTGGCCCCTCGTAGCCTTTTATTTAGTAATCGAAGTAGCGACCCACGTTAGTAACAAAAGCATATCTTCCTTATCTTTCTCTATTGCACTAATTATATCAATAAGAATCATGATTTAAAAAGGCAGTAATTTGCATGAAATTGCTCACAGAATGCCAGACAGAAGCATTGAAAGAATCTGTACACACATTATTTGTTCTTATCAATTCATAATGTTCTCAAGGCTTTCCACTAAGAGATATAATGCAAATTTGCAGCTTATGATTAGGTATTGGTTTTGAAATATTTTCTGAAAGACCAAAAACTCAAATTTGATGGCCTTTTTCTCTGAAAAGTATATTACACATCAAATATTTAGATTTGCTTTTGTGCTCATCTTTGTTTACTGAACATTTTTGAATTTTATTGCAATAAAACCAAATAAAAATTAGATTTTGAATGAGTTTGCTTAGAGATTACACATGTGTCTTACCACATAATTAAGTGTTAAGTTCATATCAAGTTTTATGTCCTCACAAACCTTTTTACTAGCAAAGAAAAATGCTCTGATGGAACAAAAAAGACGAATACACTTGGGATTACGGATTATAAAGCATGTAAAACGAGGGGACTAGTAAACAGCTACCCATGCATATGCCTAAATTCGCAAAAATCTGTTAAAATCAGACTTTCTCTGAGCAACGCAAAACATCGAAATATATTCTGCGGCCTTGGGAAAATGCAGCCTTCTTTAGATAATTTTCAATGCTTCAGCATAAGATAGTATAAACATAATCTAAAATATTGTGAATTGCTTGCAAGTTGCAACGCTGACTTGCTTCGTATCGCGACCATAGGTGGGCGACACCAAAGTTCGGGGGGGGGTGCAAGATTTTTTCAAAGGTCAAAAAATGGCCTATAAAAATACGTGGTATGGCGAAAAAAACACCATTTTTCAACGCTTCTCATCGAGATCACTATCCATTGGCATCAAAAAATTGAGGAAAAATCAAAAAAATTTTAAACATTGAATTCGGTGGAAGGGGTATTTTGGTTTCTGGGGGAGTGTATACCCCCCGAACCCCACGTCCAGAGTTATGGTCGTGACTGATAGAAAACTAAGTGCAATTGTATTTAGAGGTGTCTCATTTTGTTACCATGAGCGTTATAAAGCAAGCAAAACCTGGTGTCCATTAGTTTGTGCACACAGCTACTCAATTTTTGGTTCAATAGTTAATTAAATCTGCAGGCCGCAGAATATTCCTCGATTTTTAGCGTTGCTTAGAGAAAGTGTGATTTTTAATAGATTTTGCGACTTTAGGCATATACATTGGTAGCTTTTTTCATAGTACCTCTTTTTACATCCTTAATAATCCGTAATCCCAAGTATATTCGTCTTTTTCGTTCCATCGGAGCATTTTTCTTTGCGTAGTACACTACTTTTAGTTAGCATGAGATGATTAAATCAGTCGGTAAGCACATACGGTACCAGGCCATAATAAGAATATACGGTACCAGGCCAAGAAAGTACACTACTTTAAGCACAAACGGTACCAGGCCATAATAAGCACATACAGTACCAGGCCATAATAAGCACATACGATATCAGGCCATAACAAGCACACACGGTACCAGGCCAAGAAAGTACACTACTTTTTAGTTAGCATGAGATGATTAAATCAGTCGGTAAGCACATACGGTATCAGGCCATAATAAGCACATACGGTACCAGGCCAAGAAAGCGGAAAGACAACCTTACCTTATTTGAACCAATCAAATGTTTTTAGCGTAAACTTTACGGAACTACAGGGTGTTACGAACACTTATACACTCAGCATTCGTAATCCTGACGTTACGTAGGACAGTTTGAAAAATTATGCTTCTGCAACACTCTAAAACTGAAGTTAATTTTCAGTGCAAAGATTACGCAGGGTGTAAAGAAAGCATACAGTCAGATCCGTAATCCCGACCTTATAGAACATATTTTGAAAAAAATTTACGCTTTGTTGCGCTCTAGAAGTAAAATAAATTTGTAGTGTAAAGTTTCACTTATTAACAATAAATGAATAGTGCGAACTCTACTCAACTATTGGGTGTAGAGAAGAGTAACAATCAGATTCGTGATTTTGACGTTACGTACCACATTTTGAAAAAATTAATCTTACGCAATGCTCTAGAACTGTACTTAATTTTTAGTGTGATTTTTCACACAACTACTGGATGTGAGGAAATTTAATAGTCAGATTTGTAGTATTTGTGTCCTAACATTACGTGAATATTTTAAAAAATTCATGTTTTAAAATGTTTTCAAAGCAAAATAAGTTTGTAGTGTAAACTTTGCAGTTCTACAATAAATTGATGTGTTCGCCCAAATAGATAAAGACTGATATCAAAGACCGATAATGATATCGATCGCACGCATTTGTTGCTCGCCTTATTTAACGCGTCATTGCCTACACGCGTAATGTATATACATATGAAATTGCATATACTCTAAGCATTTCATATTTATATTTACTTCGGCGACTTTCATCCGGAAATTAGTTCGTTCAAATTTGAATTTGCGTGTCTTAGTTTGCATACATTAAATTATTAACAAACCAATAGGACATGTGCCAACCGCCTTGACTGTCATTCCCAGAAAACTATAATCACACGTTAAAGGATAGACAGGCAGTTCGGCTCGAATCGCCTTTGTTTATTTGTATGCTGCTTTTAAATCCTCGGCTAGTTTTACCAGATTAATCTTGGCGCTTAATATTAAAGCGTTGGCATCGGTGGGCATCCATCAGAACATATCACAAATCAATAGTGAAATCTTTCCACAAGCAATGGTTGCAGAGAAAACTAACAGTCAGATTCATAATCATGATGTTATGGAGCAGTTTTTGCAAAACAATTCCAGTTTCACAACGCTCTGATATAAAAATAAATTTTTAGTGTGAACTTTACACATCAACAATAAATGAATAGTGTAAACTTTACGCAACATACTGATTTAGAGAAAACTAACAGACAGATTCGTAATTCTGAAGTTGCATAGAACATTTTGAAAAAAGATTAAGCTTCCGCGTTGTTCAAGAACTGAAGTTAATTTTTAGTGTAAACTCTACACAACTACTGGGCGTGAAAAATTTAATAGTCAGATTTATAATCCTGACATTACAAGAACATTTTGAAAAAAAATTTATGTTTTACAGTGTTCTGAAAGCAAAATAAATTTTTAAATGTAAACTCTGCAGTTCCACAATAAATCGATAGTGTAAACTTAAGACAAGTAATAGTTGTAGAGAAAACTAGTAGTCAGATTCATAATCCTGACGTCACAGAGAACATTTTGAAAAAAATCACGTTTCGCAATGCTTTGGAAGTAATATGAATTTTTCAGTGTAAACTTTACACCTTAAGAATCACTCAATATGTGAATATTTGTCGTAATCAAACGCGCTCATTACGCGGGATCTTCGATGTTGAGTACATTTTTTTGTAATCAGAATCGCGTCTCAACCTATATCGGAAAAAGTTGACAGACAAAACCCTAACAAAAACGTCTTTTTTTACCCCAATGTTGAAACTTTACACCTCCAAAAATAACTTAGCATTGAGTGTAGAGAAACGTGACCAGGTGAGGTGTGTAACCATCGAGATGTACCTTATTTTAAAAAAACATCATTCAATTTATAAGCCGAGTAGTTGACAGTCGAAAAATAGGCAAAAACGTTTTTTTAAACCCAGAGTTTTTTTACCCCAACTTTACACCATTAGAAATAACTCTGCTTTGAGCTTAAAGAAACGCAACCAAGTGAGATGTGTAAGTCTTGGAACGTACTTTATTTTTATAATACGTTGCACTTTCTGATTCATATTCGGCGCGTTTGACAAACTGAAAGAAGGTGAAGACGTGTTTTTTGCGTCTACCTACAGAGTGTGAACTTCGAAACACCAGAACTAACTCCATATTGATCTTGAATAAACGCGGTCAACTTCATCGTGTAGCCCCTAAAACCTGTACATTTTCATAAATAGGAATCTTGGAGACTCTTGAACGAATAATTTTGCAGACATAAACAAGTCGAAAAACTAAAGCAAAATGTGTCTTCTCACCTCCAGATTTTCGCACTCTTTACATTCCCATTAAATAGCAATATTAGAAAAACAAAAAAAAATTATATTTAGAGAATTTAGTCCTCTACAATTCTAAACTTTATTTCTCATACATTCCAGGTAAATGAAGGCAAAAAAGAGCAGTCCGTGAATTCGTTGACGTCATTAACGAATTATCAAGCTCCGAATCACAGTCCTATAAAAAATATAGCTAAATTTATTGTGTTATATGCATAATGTTAACGGAGACGGATTTTTTGGACTAAAAATTGTAGGTTAAATTATACTCATCATTTTATTTTCTTTTATTTTCGGCTAAAGCATCGAGAGTAATCTTGCCTTTGTTCTCATCTAAAATCAGCAATTAATTGCATCTGTCCTAACGTGGGCTATAAGATTTTTGCGTGCTCATTGACTTTTAAGCTCCTGAAGACGAATTAATTTTTTTGTTCCATTCAAGCGTTGTATGTGAAATTAATTACGCCCTAGTACGTCGTGGGGCTATTTGTCTACGCATCGTAAGAAATATAATCATATTTTAGCTTGAGGTGATTATTGCAGTACAGTACTACTGTAGGAAATAATAAGTCGTGCTTCTATAATTTCGAGATCTTTATTTAGCACTATTTGATAAGGACATATTATTGTAGTTTTTTCCGTCGACTCGTTATCTTAAAGAGTTTATAGCTTGCCTAGAGTCATTTTTATAAAAATATATTAATACAATGGACTGCAATAGGTAATTAGTCATATGATTGTAATATTTTTATAAAAGGCAAGAAATTGAAGGTGTTGCAAAAGAACAAGCTAAACCTGTCATATTTGAAAAACTACTTGTAATCTTTCGTTTGGTTGGGTCAAATGCTTGCCTTTGTTCATTGTTCCTTTTACGATCATAAACTAAAAATCCGCTTTGTTAGACTAAAATGCTCTAAATGATTGACTAATTCACGGAAAAAATGCTTAGTTTGTGTTGTGTGTGTGTGTGTTGTGTGTGTGTGTGTGTGTGTGTGTGTGTGTGTGTGTGTGTGTGTGTGTGCCACAATCGTTGAATGTAACATGTAACAGCTTACTGTATTGATGATTTTAACACTTGGCTAACTTCATTTCAGTATCAAAATTTAGGCAAACTCTTGTTTAATGATAAATTCTCTTTATCGTCTTAATGTTTTTTTGTAGGTATTTCGCAATTTGTCATCCAGTTTCGTATTCGAACTTCCGACCCGTTCGAGCCTTAATTGTTATTGTTCCAATCTGGCTATCGTCCGCCCTACTCTTCTGGCCCGATTTGTACTACTACCAACAGCAATCTTACGCACACGATTCGTGGAATAGTCCGATGATCATTTGCGTACCGGGATTTCCATCCGTCAACGCTTTTCGCACCTATTTCTTAATGGCCAATGTCGTCTGCGCCTTTATCATCCCACTGTCGATCGTGGTAGCCTGCTACTCTTATATTTACTGCACTTACGTGCAAAAGCCGCAGGTCGGCGGCCGGTCGGTCATTAGGGCGAGGTCCTCGCGGCAGACCAATGGCGTCGTCCGGTCTTCGACTCTGACCGGCGAACCGCCCCCCATCAAGCGGTCGGTGTCCACTTCGGGGGCGCAAAGCCGCGCCGAACGGCTCAAAATGAAGATGACGCGTATGATGGTGCTCATTGTCATATTTTTCACCTGCTCCTGGCTGCCTTTCTATTGCTTTTTCGCCTACTTGTTATTCGGGCCGCCGAGTTGGTCGGAAAAAGAAGGAGGCGCGACTTTGGACGCTTTGCGCGCCCTGCTGCAGTGGCTCACTCTGGCCAATAGTTGCTGGAACCCGGCGCTTTACGCCTTCTTTAGCAAGACGTACCGTCGAGCGTTTTTGCGAATTTTATGCGCCGGATGCTCAAAGCGTAGTATGATGAGAGAAGCGAGCGTTTCGATGCCTCCCGTGCGATACAGAAATCTCAAAAATAGCGATAGAGACAATCTCACTTTGACTCAGCCACCAACTTCCTTTGTCGAGGATAAGAGCAGGAAAAGTCGATATTAATAAGGATAACACATATATTGCTTGTGTTAAATAGCTCTAGTCTGCGTATTATATATTATTATCCGTCTTTACACTCTTATAATTACAGAATATAATCGATGGCGTGAGTCAGTTGACTTAGGCCCGAATGACAGAACGTGGGTTAGTTTAGTCCAAGGTTAACGGGAAATCTCGGGTTAGCTAACCCATGGTTAAATTTAATCTAAGGTTAAATTCAACCCTTATGACAGAGGTGGGTTGAACTCGGGTAAGCTAACACAGGGTTAAAGCAGGGAAACCTGACTTTTTATTACTCTAACCTGAGATTGACGCGTATTTTGCAATGCCGATTTTGTATCAAATGCAGTAAATGTTAATTTGAACTGCTGAAATGATGCAGGTACTGCTAAGCGAACCGTTCAATGGCCATTTTATGTAGCATACAAAAATGCTGTAACTGATTCGTCAACCATTGCATATGCGATATAAATAAGAAAATACAAATCGGTCAAATTAATAAATATAATTAGTAAAGCCGTAAAATAAAATAAAATAATTAAAAATAAAACAAGAAGTCCCTCAATCTGAATAAGCATATAATTAATGTGAACGCCATTTGTAAAATATATTAGAAACAATTCGAGCTTTTAAAATTGTTTTGACCAATAGCGTAGGCACTGGTTTCTATATTTTCTCTAAGTTTAAAAGAGTTTTGATTAATTTCTTGAGCTCAACAGAATCAAAACACGTATGGCGTAGTAATGCAATAAGATGGAAAACCCGAGATTTAACACTGCTAGGAGCAGGGTTAGAAATCTCGGGTTAAATCGATCATTTTCAAACCACCGTTGGTTTTCAACCCGAGATGTTACCATAGATGCACAGCGTGACCGATCTGCGGGGGGTCAACCAGTCTGCAAAAAGTCAAAAAATAAAGCTTTTTTGGGCCAAAATGACCTAAAATACTGGTATAAATGCTTAAATAGCGTTAAAACAAGGTTATTACACGGTTTCTCATCGATTTGAAGCACTTTTGAAGAAAATTTACAATTTTCAACCGTTTTTGATTCATTTTCACAACAAAATTTCCCATGTTTCCATTCTGGGGGGTCAAGAACTCCAGCAAATCCCCCGCACGTGTGTTAAAGTTAACCTGCTTTCTGTCATACCAAAAGGAATTTAAATCGAGATTTTCGCTGGATTTTACTCGAGTAGGGCATTATAGGGTGATCACCTCAACTCCGTTTCCGGCGCTTTGGACAACCGCCAGAGCGGAGAAACCCGCGACTGAACCGAAGTCAGCTCCACGTATGAATAATGGGGTACCCAGTTTCTGTGCCCCTGAAGCCCACCCTCCACATCAGTGGGAGAAATTTACTGTTTGCTGGAAAGGGCGCCCTACTTGGGGAACCCCGTTTCCGGCACTTTGGACGACCCCCAGGGCGGGGAAACCCCGACGGAACCGGGGTCAGCTTTACATATGAATAGTGGGGTAGCTCGTTTCCGAGTCCCTAAATCCCCCTTCAGTGAGAGAAATTTTGCCAGAAACGGGGTGGGGGTGTTCAACCTCATGGTACCCTACTTGGGGAACCCCGATTCCGGCAGTTTTTGGACTACCCCATAGCGGAGAAACCTCCGATGGAATCAGGGTTAGCTTCACATATGAATAATGGGGCATCCCGTTGAAGGTGTTAACCCTGATGGATCCTACTCGGGGAACCTCGTTTCCGCACTTTTGACTTCTATCAGGGTGGAGAAACCCCCGACGGAACCGTATTCACAATAATATACGTTTCGTTTCCGGGTTTTACCCATCGTTTCCCTTTCCGGATTTCACCCACACTCGCGTCACTCAAATAAAAAAGTTTTACTCCGAGAAATAATCATAAATTGCTTCATCGGGCAATAAAAACTTTGATTTTAAAGATTCTCTGTCACATTTTCAGTCAATTCGGATACCTTAAACACCTTCAAACTTTGAAATAGGTACTTAACATTGCATGTAACAAAACTTTGATTATAGAAATGTGCATAACACCATTTGATCCAGAGTCACAAAATTCACAGGGCGTCCTATTTATATTGCAGCATCATACTCGTATAATCTATTTTTATTCAGTCTAAATGAAGCCTTGATCTCCAAACATTGTCAAACAAGATGAAATTTCTTTAAATTTTAGTCCTTGGCCTACGGCTCTTCTTGAGGAGCGGCATTCTAAGATTTTTATGCTATTCCACCACAACATCAGCTGTCATTCTGCTTAGATAGATAAATCAAATAGAGCTATCTTTAAAAGTACCTAAAATTTTCACTAACGCTCATTGGTTGAACGATACTTCCCGAAAAAAGGTCATTGCGTTGTCTAAGGATCGCATTTTAAGTACTTGCAATAAATGAACATTGCAGCTAATGTTGGGTTAAAAGCATTAAAGCGTCGCCAGCATCTGCCCAAAGTTTATGGAGGTAATATACAACGGCGTTAAAGCCCCATTTTTAACGAACTGCAACTCAAGAAGTCAAACTTAGTGACAAAACATTCATTGAATTCGCCATCTTTCAACAAACTTTTGTTGACCTTGTTTTGGAAGTTTAAAAATTTAGTTTTTTCAAATTTATTTTAATTTCATTTTTTATAATTTCCAAGTCCTTATCTCAGTCCAAGCGCGCTTTTTCTATTTCCGATTCATATCAATCTTTCTCATAAAAAAGGTAAAGCACTTACGCAAGTTTGCCATCGTCTGTATCTGTCTGAGCAGTGATTTGTACTTGATGTTTGCAGGAAACCCATATTTCATGAATCGTTTTTCGGTAAGCTAAAAATGCGACAATGCGTTTTCAGCTCTATAGACATTTAATTTCTACAAAAATTTATTGAACAAGAATAGATATTGCTGTGATTAGTACCTAATTTACGATAGTATTTTTAAGTCCGCTTCCAACAATCTGCGAAATCATTGTGGTATATTTAGAAAGCTTTTGATCAGCCACTTTAAATAGGGTACGAGTAAGTAATCGTCCTTTCTTGTTACCTACTTGATTTGATTTTCTTAGTTCTATGAATTCACGGCTTTTTCAGATAAACTGACAAATTAGGCACATTTATGCCGTTTACTTTCGATCTACTCATATTTATGAAAAAATTAAATCCTATAAATGATGGAAATTCATTCGACTTTCAGAAAAAGTAGATCCAATTAGGTAGTATTAGGAACCTACAGCATAAGTGCAGGCCAAAGCAAGTACCTACACATCCTTCTCATTGGATATTTTGTTGCCTAAAATGGCCATTTTTAGTATTGACTCAATAACCACCTAATTGATTTCAATAAAATAAAATGTTCTGGATAAATAATCTTAAATGAAACTGTTTTGCCGAAAAAAATTTGTGCTAGCTTATGCCTACAGTATCTTATTACACCGAACACCGTTCTGATTTGCATAATCACTACATCATGCAGATTCTGTTTTCTATTTTTAAAAGTAGCAAAATGGCTAAATATTTTGGTGCTCTAAACTTTACTCATTTTTGTTTTTCCTCTAGGTATCTTAATAGTTCGTCTGCAATCTTGATTTACTTTTTTCTAATATAGTTTTCCCTATAATTCATGCATTTTACGGACTCTTACGTTGTTCAAACATATTTTGGTAAACGCCGAAAAAGTGCTTTCGAATGATTACTTATTCGTCAGCTTTTGTGTCGAATTCGCATTTTTCAGTATGGCCGTCATAAAGACAGCCAAATTGTAAAAAACTGGAATTTTACACGTTTTCACTCGTTATTGATTAAGGTTAAAACAATTTTTTCTGTAAATGGCTAGCACATTTTATGCTATCTCCAATGTGCTATGTTTTATTATATGATTTTTTTCTAATTCATTAAGGAAATTTTGAAAATCTTTAAAAAAATATTTATTATACGCCGAAAACAACGTTAAGTTACTTTTCATTCCATTTGTATGTTGTGATATTCATTTTATGGTATCAGGGTTTCTTCAAACTTATAACTTTTTATGCTTAATCTCACATTTGTTGTTTTTTAAATTGAAAAAATTATGAAAAATAATGCGACTTATAAATTACTGAATTTTTAACTAGGTGCGTACACAAATAATATAGGTTTTGTCCAGCAAGATCGCAGGTAAAGAATCAGGCGCTTTTGGTCTCCCGCTGCGTTACGTTTTGTTGCGATAATAGGTTTTGATCAACAGCATGTGCTGAGCAAATAGATTTTTTTCTTGCATGCAAGCAAACCAGAACTAACAAACTACCAAAGCATATTTTTGACTAAAATGCTAGCGTAGTATATGCATAAGCATAAATTTATCAACGGCCGACTTGCGAAAAAAGTTAAGTGAAAATGCTCCATAATTCGTGAGTAACCCGCGCTTGGCTGGCTTTATTACGCGGCGAAATCTACCGCTTTGTGTGTCGTAATGCAAGTATTTATAAAATTAATCCAGATATTCAGATCATTATTTGAACTTTGTCGAATCACCTCAGTCGGCTTGCTGCTAAATGTTTTGTACGGCTTAGAAAGCGTGTTTCCCAATGTGTTCGCTCCTAAAAAATCGATCAGACAACAGGTCATTTTAAATTTTTACCCTAAAATCATCTTATGAATCGTAATTTGCATTCTTAAAAAAACATTGGACACGAATGGGCGTTTTAAATCTATTATTATCCATTCTCCGAAATAAGGGTTGGCATTTTGGAATTTTCTTACAGAAAAATAAAATGAAGACACTTACATCGATTCGTAGTCTTATAAGCAAGAAAAATATTCGTAAGTTAATGATTGGTCATACTCCTTCCTATCTATATTTTCATCATTTTCCAGCTCGAATATCGCCTTTTTTGCCAAAATTTTTCCAAAGAGACTGGGGCGGTAGATACTTCTGATCCATCAGGGTAAAACTTCAAATTAGTGAATTTTTGGATAACAATTTTTGAAGGCGCTTCACTCGGCAATGGCTTCCTTCAGATTTCAAATAATAATCCGAATAATTTCAAACGATGATTTTCAAATAAATAGTTACTGGTCGGTTATACTACCCATCCAGATTTCGACGCACAAACAAAGCCTGATTAGCCGGATGCAACGAGTAAAGCGAGAGAAGCGATTGACGCGATTTGCAACTTGCAACCCACTTTTTATGCTTAGGTTATGTCTGGAAATTTTAGAAATCCTCAAAAAATTTAAAGTCACTGTCACCGGATTGTTACAAAAGTATCTGCCTTGAAAAATCGCATCGCTAAAATAAGTTTCCTCATAATTCGATTCACCAGCCAGATAGCTCAGTGATTAGAGCGCTCGACCACGAATCAGAAGATCCTAGGTTCAAACCCCATTGACCCCAAAGAAATTTAAGCAAAAAACGTGATTTTCGAGGTAAAAAATGCTCGAAACCGGATGGGGTATAAGCGACTTGAAGTGTCTCCATAAAGAAATAGTTGTGGTGCTGAAATGAAGCACGAGTGATTCATTTTTAGACTAGTATTCTTGTACCGTGGACAAGAAAGATTGAAAGTGCTTCTGTATTATTTGCTTTACATTTGAGGTCATTTTGGTAACGGGAAGTGGCAGCGGACTAGGCCGTCTCATTTCGGTCAAGCTTGCGCAATTTGACGTAAAACTTATTCTACTGGATGAAAATGAAGCTTCGAATCAAGAAACGGCCGAATTGGTTCGAAATGTGCCAAACGCGGAAGCGTTTCCTTTCACTTGCGACCTAAGCAAGCGTAAAGAAGTCTACAGGTAAGAACAACTAATGATAAGTGGGACGTAGTTACTTTTGTAATTTCATGGGAACATAAAAAAGCAAATGTGACTGATTAAGTGATGCCTACCTTTGATTCTTCGCTTCTGCAGATTATTGGGAAAACGGTAAGCTTATGTGCCAAGTGTAAATGTAAGCTAGTCCCTAGAGCGCATCAGCTAGTGTTCTATAGTACGAACTGTAATGTTTGCGTGATAGAGCTGCATATATTTGTGTTTATGGAGTGGAATAAAATGACTGAATCTAAATTTGAATTAACGAAATAAATAATAAATGAATTAATTAATTAAATTAATTAATTAATTCATTAATTTAATTAATAATTGTAATTACAATGAAATAAATAAAAAGAAAACTAGCAACAGTAAAGCGTATTGATTAAATAATGTAATTAATCATCTTTTAGAACACTAGACCTGATACTGTCGCAGTTCAATAACGTTGACATATTAATCAATAATGCCAGCGCCTTTGCGCGAAAACTGTTCATTGATACCTCGGACGACGAAATCAACAGACAGATCGCCGTCAATTATTTATCGCATTGCTGGGTGCTTATTCTATTTATTGACCGTAGATCACTTTTGCAATTAAAAATGTTATTTATTTTCAGTTTGATCTAAGTAATTTTGCACTTTGTGCCCAAATAAACGTCGAAGTTTTGTTTTGCTTCAGCAACCTTATAAATGCGTCTTTTACAATAAACCAATAAGCAATGTATTGCGAGGCAATCCGCTAGGTCTTACACTTTTTACATACATAATGCATTTTTTATTATTTTCTTTATTTGTTGACCAAAACAATAATATAAGAGCTGTTGCTGTATTAGTTGACCAAATTTATTATCTTTTAACTACAAAAGCTAGGTGCCATATCTACTTCCTTCTGCATACATATACGTATATAAAGCAAAATAAAAATTTGTCGACTAAAAGCTATAGGTTTTGACAATAGCGGATGCAAAATTTTTATAAAAGATACATAAATCGAGCTTTTCCAAAACAGTCAAAAAAGTCCAAATAATTAGTTATTTTGTCCAAAATATCATTTCCTTACTGTAGGTGTACACTACTTAAATTTTTTTACGGCAATTTTTTCGAAAATTTAGAAATTTTAAGAAATTTTCTATTGTAAAATTTTTGTGCTATCCAAATTTTACCACGCTTCGTTCACATGCGAAAACTGACACGAGTTGGCCTCATCATATGCATGCGATTGAATGATAAGTTGTTTAAAATTCACTTTACTCAGAATGAAGATTTCGATTTTTGTTTTTCATTTATTTCAGATAGTGCATGCGCTTTTGCCAAAAATGCTAGAAAAGAAACAAGGCCATCTTGTTACAATAGCAAGCGCTGCTGGAATAATAGGTAAGCAAGCATATACAGCTCATTTATTTAAGTTACTGTGTACTCGAAATCGAGCAAGAATTAAAAATAATTGCTTACTGCCCGGTTTCCTTAATAAAATATTTAAAATTTATTTTTCAAGCGTTAGTGCGACAAGGATTATATAAAGTGGCACAAGATTTTTACATACGTTATTAAGCCTATACTTAAGTTAAGAAATAATAAGGCAATTCTATCCTAGCCTCTATGATGCTACCGGAGCATGTAAAATCATTCGAAGCTAAAAATTTATGTTAGTCTGAAGGAAGGGTTAAGGAAAAGTTCAAAGTGCAAGAAAACGCAAAAAATCTGTGTAAATCGACCTTATTTTTAAACGTGTTCTCACCTAGCTCCTTCTATTGGCATCGAAAATCGCAAAAAACAGAAAAAATTTTAAAAATGAAATTTTGTCATCTGGAGAGGTGGATTGATTTGTTGAATTGTGAAAAACACTCGAACCCTTCTTAGTCTACGCGTGATATCGCATCGCAAAGACAGATTGAGTATCCGTCGTACACAGGCGGCAACTGGATTCTGGGGAACGGGGAAAATCGCTAAAACACTAAAAATTTGAATCTTAAGGGGATCTCTCGGATCGGTAACGTCTCGGGTGACCGACAGTCCCGGGCATAGGTGGGCGGCACTAAAGTTCCGAGGGGGGGGCGCAAGATTTTTTCATAGGTCGAAAAATGGCCTTAAAAAGTGGTGGTATGGCGAAAAACACCATTTTTCAACGTTTCTCATTGAGCGCTATCCATTTACATCAAAAAATTGCGGAAAAAACAAAAAAAAATTTCAAAAATTGAAGTCTGGGGCATACCCCCAAACCCCCCCTCTTACGCCAAGGTATGATCCCGGGTCACCGACAAATAGTATAAGAATAGATCTGTCGATCGAGAAATTCCCTAGTGACCGACAGTACCAACTGGCTGACTGTTCCGCGTGGCCGACAGTCCCGGGTGGCCGACTGTACCGGGTGGCCGACAATCCTGGGTGGCCGACCCTGTACCGGGTGATCGATAGATGGCACAAAAATTCCCAAATGACCCGGATGTACTATTACTATGAATATCTGTACGTACGTATGTATATTTGCACGTATATACATTTTTTCAAAACCGAAATATGTAATTTTTTCATTCTCTTAGAATAGCTATAAAGTTTTCACTGGCATAAATGTGAATATAAACTTATTACATATACATATTGTTTATAAACTTATTAAATGTATATATTTAATATAAACAATCAAAACTGAAAATTTTGTATCAAAGATTCATTTTTGTCCAGTCGTCGTTAAGATCTTGAATTAATTATATTCCTGTGTGCGTTAAATTCGGCCTACAGCGTAGTTTCACATGCGCAATGAAATGCATAAGCAATGAAAAAACCTTATTTGCATTTTGAATCGGGTGGATAGTTAATCCCTGTTTTTGTCAAAATAAACATTTTTAATTGGAGCGTATAGATTGCTCAGTAGTTTTGCATGAAAAATGGAAGGCGATTTCGGTCCAGCTGCCTTCATAAATACGATTCACGGTAATTCAACTTTGCTAAAGTGCGAAAGCCGTGCATATCCGACCCATTTTTATCTTATCGGAAAAGATAAGATCAGGCGCTCCCATGATGAGGATACCATTGATTACTTTGAATGTAACGGTTGTGCAAAGGTTGGAAATGAAAAATCTCGAATAACCGTTAGGAATTCGCGAATTGAAAAAATCACTTACTTGGCTAATTTGCATCACCAAGGGCGTAACCAGGGAGGGGCATGGCGAGCACGTGCCCCCGAAATCGTTCAGAAATTCTTTTGGTTTTTATGTGCAATAGTTTGTGCCCACATCGGGTTCGAAAAGGCCTAAATGTCGTAATTTTTCGGCGCTTCGCGCCATACTGATAAATTTGTGCATTCTTCTATTGTTAAAAACTGAGAAACTGGCTGCACAAAAGTCTTGGCTACGCCTCTGTTCACCAGTTTGACTAAATGGCGATTAAATCATTTGATGGCACTTTCACAGCACTGAAGTTACATAAATATGTAGCTGAAATTTTGCAACCACAATAAATTTAAGTGGGATAACACTAAAATATTACGCGTTGTAAATAATAGGCCTTTTTAACCAAATCCTGCATGTTTTAAATTTGCTATGAATTCATATGAGCAATGTTATTGCATTGGTAAAACTATTTATGTGCATAAATAGATACCTACTTGGAAAATCATTAATGCCGAAATCATTAGTCAGTAAGGAATTTTTATGACAAACCTATCGTTATACCACTTGTCGGTCACCCGGGACTGTCGGCCACCCGGTGCAGTTGGCCACCCGAGACTGTCGGCCACTCGATACAGTCGGCCACTCGGGACTGTCGGCCACCCGGTATAGCCGGCCAACCGGGACTGTCGGCCAGACGGGAATTTTTTGATTGACCGTTCTATTTTTAAAATTATTTGTCGTTCATCCGGGACTGACGGTCACCCGCGATTGTCTGTCACCCGGGACTGTCGGTCAGCCGGGACACAATCCTCGGATTGGCGAGTTTGCATTCTGTGGGGTCTGCTAAACCCTCAATCCCTCACGTCCACGTGTTTGATACATTAGCTTCAGCATTTGTAAATATGGTATTTTTAAAGCCTTCTTTGCTTCCTGTTAAAATTTAAGTGTTGGGAAACTTTTTTGTTGGAAAGCTTTTCAGCCACTTTAACTTAAAAAGTTTTCTTACTGTCAAGTGTACGTTTTATTGAGTAATCTTATGAATTTGTTTTTGATTCATTTACATCAGTCATACGATTTTTGATTACGACAACTAGGAATTTGTCACGGTTATCAGCTTCTACACATTCAAACTTCGATTACAAAAAAACAAAAGTATTAAGACTTCAGGCAGTAAAGGTTTGACAGGAGGGTTTTATCAGGAAGCTCTGAATTTATGGAAAATTGCACGTCTTCTTTTTTTACAAGGTAAATAGGATAAAGGAAAAGTTGATCTAAGCAGTAGTCTAATGTTGCTACCAGTAGACGAGAGATTTGAGGAATTTTAGACCTATATATGGAAACGTCTCGAGTTAAGTGAAACTTGTTTTCGAAATTTTATCGATTATGCTTGCAATTTTCAAATAAATTCTCTCAATTTGTAAATACTTTTAGAGGCAAAATATAATGTTTGAAAAAGCCGTGCGTGCTGTCCTTTTAGCAAAGGAGCATCTTATCAGGTGCGTGTATACTGTTTTAATTCAGCCAAAAGAAATCTGTTGTTACAACCATGAACCGATCCATTGAACCTACTCTGTATTATAATGTATAATAAATTATTATATATTATAATATATATTCACGGCTTTAATGACGATCTGAAATGACATCAATATTTAAATTTGAATCTGTTTTTTCCGAGAAAAAGGCTTCGTTTGGACTCTGGTAGGCAAGATCTCTGGATTTGATTTTTTTGAATTTTTTGTCTTTGCCTCTTTTGTTTCAATTGGACAGTGCAACGTGTAAAGTGTTTTTGATAGGTCTGCTTATTATAATAATAGGATTATAGGTAGGAACAAAACTTTTGAAATGTTTTGTCTCCTCGTGCCGCCACCTACAAAAGTAAATCGTTTCATAGCGCATATGGGCAGCAGCAGCACCTTAATTCCGAGGATAAGCTCCTGAAATTTGAGAAGGTAGAGCCGGAAATTTGATGGTATTGGCAAAAACACAATTTTCGATATTCGTCAACGGAGCTCTATCCTTTTGCATTGAAAAATCGTGAAGATACGGAAAATTTGAAAATCAAGTTTTAGGCTTCTTTTCAATCTTAAAAGTCCAGACCCCAAGGCCCTTTCCGCCTATTTCCATCTGCGATGGTGTGTATCGCTAGAATTCTATTTAAAAACTGATCCTTACGACTGCTGATAATGCACTATTTTCTATAATTTCGATTAATTTTAGCTTCCAGCAACCTAGCAACTTACAGCGCATCTAAGCACGCTGCTGTAGGATTCCACAGAGCCCTGGAAATGGAACTGGAAGAAATCGGTGCGGATTACGTTAATATGACTCTAGTATGTCCGTACTACATACGCGGTGAAAGGACTGAGGGTCTAAAGATAAAGTAAACGTTATAATCTTGTAGGAACCTACTGCCTGCTTTAACTGAGTTCACATTGAATTCAGGTCGAATTGGTTTTTGCCCATCATAGAGCCCGAAAAAGCGGCGGATCAAATTGTCGAGGCAATGTTAAGAAACAGAAAGTTCCTTATCATGCCGCCATCCATGAATTTGTTCTATACGTTTCAGAGGTAAATTGGTCATATGCAGACTCATTGAGAAGGAAGCAAAATTATAGAAAAAATATAAACGATTGAAGAGAAATGGCAAATAATCGTAAAAAATACACCTTGCTCACTAACTCTCAGAAGCTAACGCTAACCGGCCAAACAGTGTGAAGGAAGACATTACATCTATCTATCTTATTGCGAAATCACGAGGCAAACTTTGATCTCTTGCATAACGTCTTCCTAAAGTGAACGGTAAAAAAATGGAAATCGTTACTAAAATAGAGTGGTTTATCTAATCCGGAATTTTGACTAGCTGAACACCCTGCATATTGTCAAGCGTATAGCCGAAATTCAGCTCAGCGTTGCTTTATCATTAATGTGCGGCGACCAAATTCTGGGGTCTGGTGGCATATGACTGGCAAAAAATTCCTCAAAAAACATGTCAGAAATTGAGTTCGATGGTACATCGATTATTTGGGGAGATTTACCGGATTTTCGAGGGTCTAAACCATACGAGGGCAGCAAGAAAATTCCGGGGGGGGGTTGTAAGATTTTTCAAAGGTCAAAAAAATGGCTTCAAAAGTGGTGGTATGGCGACAAAACACCATTTTTCGACGTTCGACGTTCCTCATTGAGCACTATCTATTGGCATCAAAAAATTGCGAAAAAAACGAAAAAAATTTAAAAATTGAATTCTGGGGAGTATATTTATTCCTGGGGGTGGGTATTTTGGTTTCTCGGGGGGATTGCATACCATCCAACCCCCCACGCCCAGGTGTGGTCTAAACACTTCTCGAATTCCCCCTCTCCCACCCCCACGCCTGTATATGCGCTTTACGTGTAAGTTTTAGCTCTGAATTTTCGCATGCAGAAAGATAACAACATTATTAGTGTACGTGGCAGATCGTTACCACACCTGGGCGTTGGGAGGAGGGATTTGGGGGTATGCACCCACCGAGAAACCAAAATATCCCCCCCAGAAATCGAAATACCCCCTTCCCCAGATACCGAAATACTCTCCCCGAATTCAATTTTTAAAATGTTTTTCTGTTTTTTTCGCAATTTTTGATGCCAATGGATAGTGCTCGATGAGAAACGCTGAAAAATAGAGTCTTTTCGCCATACCACCATTTTTGAGGCTATTTTTTGACGCTTGAAAAATTTTGCACCCCCTCCTCCAGAATTTTGGTGCTGCCCACGTATGATCGTTACTGTTCGGAAGCTTATCGTGGCTCATCAACGGGCCTATGCTTCGCCTTACGGTTATTTAATCTGTCTGATCTTAAATTGAATATATATGGTGACGAGATTGAAGCTCAGGAATGAAGAATTTTCGAAAAACGCCAATACCGCCTGATTTTGAAACAAGTCTTTCCGTAATCCAAAGGGGGCTAAATGAAAAAGCTTAGTCTGAAGAACTTAAAAATACTAGCCAATTCTCTTAAATAAGTTTTTTTTGAAAAGGTGAGTAAGCTTAAGCTCAATGACCAGCACCTTACGAATTCACATGAATTAATATCAATGTTTTCCCTCATTCTCTAGCAAACGTCCTAATGATTTAAAATTTTCAAAAACAAACTCATATTTCGCCTTTCAAGATTGAAGATGAGTATTGTGGTACGTAAAGTATAATAAAACTCGGAATAGATAAATAGTTCGGCCTTTAAATTCAGTTATTATTATGATCTGCCCGATTCAGTATTCAAAAACGGATACTTTATTAGCAAAACAACTTTTATCCAATTTATGAAATTAGTCTGCTTCGGTGACATAAAAAACCAGAAAATCAAAATCTGGTTTCTTGCTAAATCTTTTTGTTTATAAGTTATTATTCTATTACGGTAAAATCCTTGAAAAAATTTTAAAAGTCAAGTAAGGGATTATACAGACATATAACAAATGAAATTTTTCTGTATTTCTCAAGCTATATTTTCCGGAAAGGTCTTAATAACTATTTGCTAAAATATTTTTGGCTGATAAATCAAAACAAACGCACAGTTTTGCAGCATTCTTGTTTAATACTTTTTGTCTGGATGAGTGGAATAAACATAGCCTGATTCCGGCGGTGTAAAAACGGCAGAAGTACCAAAAACATACAAAAATTCAACGGTCTGTTGATTTTTGGGAGGTCTACCGTATTCTTGGGGGGTCTAGAACATACATGATCTGGGGGAGAGGGTTTGGGGGGTTTAACCCCTGCAGAATCATTTTTCAACCCCCGCAAAAAATTTTTCACCACCCCCCGGAATTGGCGATTTTTCAAAAGTTTCTAAACTTACCTGAAAATTGGTAGAAAAAGTGTTTTTTAAGAGTTTTTGGCTTTCTATTTGCTCAAAATCGCCAAATTTTCGGCGCTTCGCGCCATATATTCATGTTTTAAGCGATATATTGGTCAATTTATTCGACTTTTTTCGAAATCTTTTTCATGATTTTATGCTCTAGAAGGATAGAGTATCGTCAGAAACGCCAAAAAAACGATGTTTTCTAACGCGTACCGGCCATTTTTGGGCCCAAAAAAGGCACTTTAGGTTTTCACCCCCCAGAATTCCCATACTGTGCATGTATGGTCTAGACCACTACGTCCATTCCGTTCGGAACTGAGAAAAAAATGGTTCGGCATTCCGTTCGATGTGTGTACGGTTCTAATCATAAACAGATAACTGCTGTGCAAGGCAGTCAAGTAGGCGAAAGGTAAAAATATAGAGAGCATTCAAGTTGAAATCTATTTTTTCACATTCGAGGTTATAATTGTGCCCTCATAAAATTTTGCGTATAGGTTTGGATTCAAAACTACGATCTGCTATCTCTATAGCCATAATGCCGATGTTAAAAAGAGACGGGCTTTCGGGACGGGAGCATACTCGTAGAGGCACGGATGGCCGATCTGGGGAGGGTTTCCGTCGGTCTGGGTGTCAAGAACTGAGCTTTTTTGGGCCAAAATGACTTCAAAAAAGTGGTATCGGCGCTAAAATACCTTTAAAACTACGTTATTACACACTTCCTTGTCAATTTAAAGCACTATAAAAAATTTTTTCCAATTTCATCCGTTTTTTGCCTTCATTTTGCCTCAGTTTTCCGATGAAATGTTCCATTTTTCACGTTCTGTGGGTATAGAGACTCCTTCAAGCCCCTACGTGCCTGTCTGGTCGGTAGCATAAATGCGCAGCACGGCTGATTGGAAATCTAAAACTGAGCTTTTTTAGGCCAAAGTGACCTCGAAAAGCGGTATAAGCGCTAAAATAGCATTGAAACTAAATTATCATACAGCTTTGGTAAATTTAAGCACTTTTAAAGAAAATTTTCAGTTTTCATCTGTTTTTGGCTCTCATTTTGCCTCATTTTACTCACAATAATTTTCCATTATTTCATTCTAGGGGGTCTAGACCTTAAATCCCCCACGTGCATGTCCGGTCAGGTGGTTCAGTCGAAGAAGGTTATTATGCTCCAATTTCCAATCACTTTTAATTTATGTCCTCTTTCGGTCTTGATCTTGCTCGACTAATTTTCTCCTTCGTTCTTTTCCAGATTAGATATTCCTCGTATAAAAATTCAGTTTCCTACGGAACAGGCAGAATAAAATCAAAACTCTGTGCCCCTTTGTTAAAAAAAAGATAAAAAAGAAGTTGTATGTGTATTATATATGTACTTTTCTTATGTTAAAAATAGTTTAAGCAAGGAAAAATAATTTTAGTTTTTTATAAAGTATCCAATCGGTAATTGTAATGCAACGTTTTATATTCATCTTCATGATGTTTTCATCTTCATGTATTCATACATGTACAGCGTGGGATTATGGTGGGGGGTCAGAAGGCCCAAAAAATTTCAAAAATGCCTTGTTAGGGGTAAAAACGTAGGTACACATCAAAAACATTGTTTTTTGACGTTTCGGATTATGCTCGTTCTTTTTGAAACAAACAGAAATAACAATGAAATCCAAGACTTTTGAGCTTAAAACGAGCTGAATACGCTTAAATAAGCACATTTTTTACAGTATTTACAAAAAATCGACAGTTCTGGGATGGGGGAGGTCGCCACCACACCTGGGCGTGGGGGCGGGGGGTTTGGGGGGTATGCACCCCCAGAAACCAAAATACCCCCCCCCAGAATTCCAATTTTTGAAAATTTTTTTCGCTTTTTTCGCAATTTTTTGATGCCAATGGATAGTGCTTGATGAGAAACGTCGAAAAATGGTGTTTTTATCACCATACCATCGTTTTTAAGGCCATTTTTTGACCTTCAAAAAAATCTTGCACCCCCCCAGAAATTTCTTGCTGCCCACGTATGGTCGCCACCATTTTGCGGGAGTCAAAAACCATTCTGAAGGATCAGATTCCAAGACCGGATATTTATGGGTGTATTAGAGTACAAAATACAGCTTAATCGCAATCCTGCTTAATGTGAATTTTATATGCAGTATATTGCCTGTCGGAGTTATTCATTACATCGCGAGATGTATTGGCATTATCCGACCTACCAACGAAAATGCTAACGATTCAGGTTTCAAGTGAAAAAAACGATGATATATTATGCTTCTAAATCTTGTTTTAATCTATCATTTTATCATTTATGATTTGCTTGTTTTGCTTCTTTTAAGTACGAGCAGATTGGTGCTAATTTGCTTCTGGCCGTATATGATTGATATTCCATATAAGCTGAAATAAAGCTGTGATCGAGTGCTATATTTAATGCAGTAAAACTTCTCGATATGAATTAGTGCCGCTGAAAACAATTTTTGAGATTGTTGTCAGATAAAGTTTTTTATCACTACTCCCGCATTTTTGATTATTCGGAAATTTTTAAAAATTAAAATGAAGACAATAGGGTCAGATAATAAAATTTTTGTAGTCGCGAATACTTTTTTGTTATAGCAAAACAATCTTTGATGGTTAAGCAAATGACTAACCTATGTTAGTTTTTTGCGCTTCTGAAGAAAGCATAACCACAAGAAACTGCGTTTTTTGCCTTGTAGAAACAAGTATCGATTGGTTTTATGCCTAGTTTTTAAATGCGTTTACATTTGAAAGGAATGTTCAAATAAAATTCAGGCTTGGGTAGATTTTTGCATCTCGTATAATCTTGTAATCCAGGTTAATTGTCCTTAATGTTTTCAACGTTTCCAAAGCAGTAAAACGACCTAAGTTTATGAACTCCCTTTCATGTGAAATGGGATTCTCACGTTTGGTTTCTTAGTTTTTTGAGAAGAGCTATTTGACCATCTTAGGGGCTGAGCATAGGTGGGCAGCACTGAAATTCTGTGGGGGGGGTGATAAAAATTTCTGAAAAGGGTGAAAAAATTTTCAAAGGTCAAAAATTGGTCTTAAAAGTGGTCGTATGGCAAAAAACGCCATTTTTCGACGTTTCTCATCGAGCTCTATCCAATGGCATCAAAAATTGCCAAAAAAGCAAAGAAATTTCAATTCTTGGGGTATTTTGATTTCTGGAGGGGGGTATTTCAACTTCTGGGGGGTGCATACCCCCAAACCCCCCACGCCCATGTGTGGGGCTGAGTAAAGAACTTCAAAAAATCACAAAAAGGCTCTTAAACATAGCCTTAAAAAGCAAATTCTTGTGCCAAAAATGACAGGGTCAAAAATCGCAGTCAGGGACATGGGCAGGCACGTATCTCTGGGGGAATGGGGGATTTGGACCCCCCAGAATTAAGGAAAATCGGAAAAATAGGACTTTTTAAAAGTTTTTTGTGTGCTATTTTTGGCCTGTTTGGGCTTAGTCTCCCCTAAAATTGGTCTTGGTCCCCCCAAAGTAGGACGGCCAGCTTCGTGCCTGAACATGGGAGTGATCGGCTTTGAGTGGAGTTATAATCTTCTATAATGCATACATACGCATGTACAGTCGCTAAAACACATTGTATTAAAAAACAAACATCGAATCTTAGATGAGGATACGCAGCAAGATGCGGAAAACGATATGTTATTACAGAGGTAACATAAAATCACAAATTAAATGAATAGCGATAAGTGCAATGTAAGTAGAAATAAATGGCAAGTCAAAACGTCGCGTAACACTGAATGAACTTTGGTTTGATAGTCGCCACTTGGATTTATTGGTTTCGATCGCGGCTTTCCGATCTCTGTGAAAACTAGCTCGATTTTCTTGAGAAGTGGCTAAGTCACTCAAAAAACACTTTTCATTTTTATGATCAATCAGTCGACCCAGCGCCGTGTAGTAATTATTGTCTAAATGAAAAATTTCATGAGCCAGACTTATTACTTTCGTTAAATTTTCACTAGTAAACATTAGCTTCAATATATCAATTATAATTCCGGAGCTCGATGGCTGAAAGCTTAAGTTAAAATTAAAGCCTAGCTGAAAAGCAAAATGAATGACAGTCTGCTAATGACGAACTCATGAATGAATTTAGATCGTGGTACCATGCCGCCAGAGATAAAACTGAGATAAATCAGAACTATGCACATACATTTGTGCGACACGGGTAACGTGCACTTTTGTACTAGCAAAGAAAAATGCTCCGATGGAACAAAAAAGACGAATATACTTGGGATTATTGATTACTAACGATGTAAAAGGAGGGGACTAAGAAAAAGCTACCTATGTACATATACGCCTTTAGTCGCCCAGATTGAAATAAACTATTGAAATAAAAAGAAAAGGCAGCAAGTTAGCTAGCAGTAGCTATAGGAAATTAGATGAAGTAAACTAGGGGAGACTTTGCAAGCCGACTGTATGAAAAAGCAAACATCGATGCATTCAATAGTACGAAGTCATCAATACCAAAAAGAAGCAAAATAAAAAAGAAAAATGAGGAAAAAATAAATAAGTAATTAAATAGATAAATAAAACAGCAAATACTAAAACGGAAAAGAGAAAAAATTGAAAAAAGAGAAAAAAAGAGGGAAGAAAGAAAGACAGATATAGAGGTGCATAATGCTATTAGCAAGAAAGAAACAAACAGACAATCAAAGAAATTGTTGGTTTAAAGCAGCAGGATACGCGCAAGCTTACATGAAACAGACTAAATGTAGGTACACTTGCATGCCCGCAACGATTGATTGCGCTAATCAATTGACGCCAGGTTTGCTTGCTATTATGGTCATGAAAACAAAATAAAACACGTTCAAATAGAATTGCAGTTAGTTTTGTATCAATCACGATACGAAGCAAGTCAGCGTTGCAACTCGCAGGCCTTTGTCAAAAAGTTAGCATTTTAGTTTATGTTAATACACTCTTATGTGAAGCATCGAAAATTTTGCGTTGCCTAGAGAAAGTCTGATTTTTTAGCAGATTTCGCGACTTCAGGCACTAAACCTAGGTAGCTTTTTCCTAGTTTCCTCCTTTATCATCCTTAATAATCCACAATCCCAAGTATAGTTGTCCTTTTTGTTCCATCGGAGCATTTTTCTTAGATAGTACCCTACTTTTAATTAGCATAGTTTGAGTAAATCAGTCAGTTAACTCATACATTAACATGCCACAATAATGACAGCATGCGGAAAATAACATTGTTCTGAACATCGGCATAATCTTTTTTAAACAAGACAAGCTTATCTAATTCAAACAGAATAAATGTTTTCAGCGTAAACTTATGAATTATTGGATAGTTCCGTAAACTTTCGTAATCGTGACATTATATGGAAAGATTCGTAATCCTGACGTTACGTGGAACATATCGAAAAAACTAAGCTTCTGCAACACTCTAAAACTAAAGTTAATAAGTTAATTTCAAAGCAAACATTACACAACTAATGGGTATACAGGAAACATACAGTCAGATTCGTAATCTTGAATCTTGACCTTATGGTATATATTTGGAAAAATTTCAGGTTTTACAACGCTCTGGAAGTAAAAAACTGTAGTGTAAGCTACACATTAACAATAAATGAATAGTGCTAATTTTACACAACTGCAGGATGTCGAGAAAACTAACAGCCATATTCGTAATTCTGACGTTACGTACAACATTTTGAGGAAAATTTAGCTTCCACAAGATTCTATAACTACAGTTAATTCGCAATGTAAACGTTACACAATTGCAGAGTGTAAAGAAGATTTTAGTCAGATTAGTGATTCTTATATTACTTTAATATTACGATCAACATTTATCACAAAATTCAGTCTCTCCAGTGGCCTGAATACAAATAAATATATTATGTAAACCACTTTACATCACTGTTGAGTGTAAACAAACGCGCCCAGCTGGTGTATCACGTTAGATTTCTGGTACATTTTTAGACATGAGATCATGTCCAGACTCATAACCGAAGAAGATGGCAGAAAAAACAAGACAGAAACACGCTTAACACACCCAATTTATGGCTCTACACCTCCCGAAAAAGCTAAATATTGATGTAAACAAATGCAATTTGCTGTGTCGTGTGCCCCTTAAGAAGAACCTCATTTTTATTCAATTCGACCTGTCCCGACTTCTAAACGGAAAACGTGGCGAACAAAAAACTGCCAAAAATGTATTTTCCACCATCCAACACATTATGTAAACTTTAAAAATCTGAAACTAACTCCCATTGAGTGCCAAGAAATTTGGTTTAGGCCGTCGGTGCCTTTTAATCGTAGTACGTTTGTACGTGGAAAACCTATGTTCCGCAAAATAATTTAGGTATTTACCAATCAAAATGGAAAAAATTGTGTTTTTTCGGCCATGTCACGCCCTGATTTCGAACTTTACACCCCCATAAATAAATCAATATTGCATTTTTTAAACGCAGTTTACTGCGACGTGTAGCCCTTAGGAGGTAATTTATTTCTGCTTTATTCAATATATCCCTACATACAAATGAAAAAATTGGCAGAGAAATCTTAGACAAAATCTGTTTTTACACCATTCAATAGATCGCTAAGTTTTAACCCCTGATCTAACCCCGTGTTGAGCGAACAAAAGTTTGCTGGCAAGTCGAAAGTAGCCCTTGAGTCGTAGTATATTTCTGTTGGAACAAATTTTCAGGTACTTCTAACCGGTTGGCAGACCAAATACAGGCCGAAATGTGTCTTTTCACTCTCAGATTCATTGCACTCTTTACATAGCCACGCTAGAAGTAAGTCATTTGAAAAGAATAAAAAAGTGGTTTTGAGCTTAGTCAATTGTCTACATTTAAAAAACTAGACCAAGCAGAATTCAAAACTGAATTAGAAAAGTGGTGTGACCGATCAAAATTTAAAAAAGTATATTTATAAGGTTACAGTAAAACTTTACACGCTCTTTACACACCGGGTAGAAGTGTAGAAAAAATCTAAAAGATGGCTACATCGAATTTTTTATCATCTATCTTTCAAAAAAGCCGCCCAATACAGAAATGTCCGGTTATAGCTGTAGGGAAGCGCTAACTTTTAAAGGGGGGGTCAAATTATATTATAGGTAGCGCCAACGCGCTACTTATGATTTACTCATCGAAAGAGATTTTGTATTGTTCATTAACCGTCGACTGCATGTAGGTAATGATTTTCGATCTATAAGTGAGTCGTTATCCTACTTGACGAAATTTTGTCTTAGAATAGATGCACCCTACTAAAAATGGTAACATCGACAATACTATCGTGATTAATTATTTTGATTTCATCCATATATTTAAAAATCTATTCTTTTCATTTTTAGTCACAACCTTTCCCTATTTTCATAATTCATTTCTACTCGTATAGAGAGGATATAAGGGCTAAAAAGTCTGTTAAGCTCTTCCTAATTTAGC
The DNA here is from genome assembly GCA_036768485.1 of Mermis nigrescens. Lineage (NCBI taxonomy): Eukaryota > Metazoa > Nematoda > Enoplea > Mermithida > Mermithidae > Mermis > Mermis nigrescens. Next base: position 306,349 of record JAVLUZ010000283.1, read on the forward strand.
GGACTTTCTAAAAAATTTGCTGATCTAAATGGAGTCGACCTTGAAATTTGTGTAATGTTAAAATAGCAAGGGTAGGGTCATGTATAGCATTTATACTTTAATTCACCCACTAATCGATTTCACGCAATGTCGTGAATAAATTTTAATTTTATTCCCTTGTTACTTTAATTTTGCCGTTTCTTCTCTAGAAAACTCCATGAAAATCTAAGGTTGACAGATAAATGTTTAAAACAATTTCGCTCCAGACTAGATTGATACAACAGCCACTCGTAAAGTAGAACAATATTTATGATAAGTTTTTCTATCAATAATCTACAACGAAATTTTTCTTTTATCATTACTCGTAAATTATTACTTTTAAATACTTTCTTTTCTACCCCTTTTCATGGGCGGAATCAAAAGCTGGGGTCTACATGGGACAAATCCTGCGAAAATCGACCGCACAAGTATTGACTAAACCCAAAGGCATGATTTTCCTGAAAATTTAGGGCGATAGTAAGGCTACAAATGGGCGAAAATCAAAGTTTTTGTGCAAATGTGCTTAGAATTGACTAGAAACTGTCAATTATGATAATTTTAATCAGTGTTTTTTTCGTCAAGGTCCGTTTGTACATGTACAAAGATGGTCCTAAAAGTCTTTGTACATTTTGTACTTACAAATTTTAGGGCACTATAATATGGTATAGTAGCGATTTTAGTGTGGCAAAAACAGTTCTTTGACCTTTGATAGTGTATTTCAGCTAATTTTTGGGTTTCTGAGGGCAAAAATCACTATAATCGTCTCAAAACGGCGCAAAGCGCCGAAAAATTTGACATTTTTTTCAAAATGCAATTCCTAACATTATAAAGAGTATATAGAACACACAATTACTCATTTCGGCGCGAAGCGCCAAAAATTTTAGCGAATTTTAAACGTTTTTTGCAGTTTTCGTCTTCTCAAAAGCTTTGTAAATGTACAAAGACGGTCCCCAAAAGTCTTTGTACATCGGGAAAAATCTTTGCCTAATATCAAAAAACACTGGTTTAAATGCTATTTAACATTTATGTAAACTTTTACGGCATTCTGCTAAAAAAGCTGTCTATTCGACGCCCAGACCAAAGTGATTCGCCAGACGGGTCGTACCATGCACATTTGTATGCACAGCCAGTTTAAAAAATGGAGATCCGCTGAGAAATAGAAAGAATGAAGTAAAATGAAGTCTTTCATGACAGATCTCTGACTAAAAGTCTTTCACGCATTTTTTACTGTTCCTTTTCAAAGTGAAAACTAAATCACGATAAAGAAATAGTATTTTTATGTAAACGCAAATTATACATGTATAATTTATACGCGAATAGTAATTTTATACTTGGAAAGTTAAGATCATAAAACCTAGATATTATTCATAATAACAGAGAAATTCATCAATTGTCAGCAACCAACTACAGAAACAGCACGGTTAAGGGGTGCACCTGCCAAACCTCGTGTCTATTTTGAATTTCTAGTGCCTTTTGGGTATAGCTGCCGATTTCTTGGTGAGCCGACATTTGGAGACGCAGCGGCATTAGAGCGCAGCAACATCAGAGCGCAGCCATAATAGATGTTTTTCACGTAACTTTACAAAACTTTTATGCTGATAAATGAAAGAATTCGTCGCTTAAAGTCCTTCTGTATCTTACGCTCGAGACTATTTGCAACGATTCATATACTTTCCGATTCAGAATTGGATACGCTTTGTATTATAAAGGGGCAAAGTTAACAACCTACGCATGAATATCTCGGTATCAGGTAGTGTGTGATAAATGCATGCGGTTTCTTTTGTTTTGTAAAGCAATTTTTAAGCTTTTCTGCACTGTTCTGGTTGCTCCTAAGTGACTTTTGATACGTTTTCAAAGGCATTTTTAAGCTTTTCTGCACTGTTCTGGCTGCTCCTAAGTGACTTTTGATGTGAAATTTCTTTGAACACTTTCGAAAAGATTTTGATATAACTTGTTTGTCACAGAAGTTATCAAAAATGTATTTTGTCTTTTAATCTGCACTTAAAATGTCAAAGCGTCGCATACATGTAGTAGCAGATAAATTTACACTTCTGGCAGAGCTGTAAAACGGTCACGTATACAAAATATGCTGGAGGGCGCGAAGCGCCCAACAAAGTGTGGTTGGGGTTTAAGGGGACGCGTTGAAGGACCGCTTGACGGGGTCTGAGGTGGAGCAGCAGAAAATTTTGAGTTCTTGAAGTTTTTGAGAAACAAGGTAACTATAAAAAATTAAGGATTTTAAGTCACAACTAAAATTTGAATTTGAATTTTACATAACTCACCTCACCATTAATGATTAGCAAGCTTCCATTCCATCTACCGAGTATGACCCTCATATTCAGGCTTTTTTCTGCACGGCTCCATGTGCACCGGTGCACAAATTCCGAAAAAATTTTTCACCGAGAAAATTTTTGTGCACTCTATTTTTTGCTGAAATTCTACCAGATTGATTTTCATCTTAAAACAAGTCTATGATTTTTTTGAAGTCCAAGTCGTTTTTATGCAGAAAAGACATTCTATCTACCTGTTATTAAATTTTCTGTGCAACGAAATTCTAAAGCCAGGCAGCTTTTTTGAACAGAATTCAGCTGCTGCCTTAAAACAGTACAGTGCCAAAAATCTTACGTCTTGCAATTTTTTCAAAGGTGCTAGATGGAAATATACAATCAGTAATGCAATTCGCAGTGAAGAAAAAATCACTTGACGTTGCATTTCTTACAAAATTAAGCATGGTGTATTGCATATTCTGCAGAGACCTTGTGTATAAACGTGAGCACGGGCGGACCAAAAAATTACAACAGAACCTAAAAAATGACTTTCATCCTCAGAAAAGGATCTGATATTTTCTGATCAAGATATTTTCTATTTCAATTTTATTTATGACTGAAAACTCTTCTCAATTTCTCTGTTTATCTCTCATTTTTCAAAAAAATTTTTGGTCTCCAATGGAGCCCCTTAAATCCGCCAGTGCATATACGCTCTAATGTCGGCGTGCGGCTTTAATGTCGCACGCTCTAATGTCTGCATGCCCGATTTCTCGGTATAACAAGAATCAAACGATAATTTTCGCTTTGTTTTCTTTCTCGCTTAACTTTTGGTTCTTATAACACCAATATTATTCGCTTTTCACCCTTTGACTCCGATCAGGATATAATAAGAAAGAAGGCAAACGATCGATTTTCACTTTTCAATTTTGTTCAATGAAATGCAATGAATAATTAATTGAATGCTCGTTTTTCGTTTTTCGCCTTTTTGCTCAGTGCTAACCAAAGCAAATCAAATATTTGATGTTCTATTTCGATTTTCACTCAGTGTGCCCGACAAGCCAGTCAAGCTTTCAATTTCCGAACTTTGTTTTTTTCTCTGTGCGTAATGAAAGTTAATCATACGTTTGTTTTTTGCTTCTCAAATTTAATTTATTGTGAAATAAAAAGAAATCAAATGCTCGGTTTTTTGTTTACCGCTTTGTACTCCAGTTGCCGCAATAGCGATTCGAGTACTCGATTTTTATATTAAGAAGGACCAATCTGTTTGTCACAAATAATGATTTGGCGCCTGAGGATATAAGATACCATCACATATGCTTGAGCAGGCGTTTGACGGGGCTGACCATTGACCCTGGCCACCCCTTCTAGGATTGTCCTATAGAGTATGCGGTAAAATAGCGTTGGGCGTAACTTCCTGTCTTCCTGCCCCTGCAACTTCCACATTTTGTGATCCGACCGACCAAAGGTCCGGCAGCAGCCGAGGTAAAGCTCGGGAATAGGACAGTTCTAAGAGGAATGGCCAGCCTTGCCTCCTGTGATTAACCAAGGGGATCTTGTATCATTAGGCGCTGGGCCATATTTGCGACAAACAAGTAGATCCTTGATAATAGGGAAATGAGCATCTTAATTGCTTTTGTAGGAACTGAGTAGAAAGCAAAGAATGAAAAACGAGCATTTAATTGCTTTTCATTTTGTAATGGCCTAAAATCGAGAAACAGAGAGGAAAAATTTGATTCACATACGTTTAGCAATGGAGGAAAAAATAAAATTCTGAAAAGGAGCGCTTGATTGATATGACTGGCACACTGAGTGAAAATTGAGAATAGAAAAACGAACATTATATTTGCTATGGAATTCGAATGGTTGCTCCGTTTCTAATTTTAACTTGATCGGAATCAAGGAGCAAAAAACGAAGATTAGCTTTATAAAGATTAGAAGCTAGCCTAGAAACAAAATAAAGCACAAATTATCGTTTAATTCTTGTTATACCAAGAAACCAGCAGCCGTGCCCAAAGGGCAAGGGCAGTTTCTGAAACTGTCAAGGGCAAAAGAGAGTGTCGAAATTTCCAAATTATTAAAATGAGTCAAATCGAGGAATGCTATAAATTATCACAATTTTGTTGGGTAAAATAAAGCGTGCAAAATGATATTACTCATTGGTTGATCAATAATGCACAGCTTTCCATAATTGATTCCGGGTTCAAGTTTATTCATTTGCATATTTACAACGTTGTTGGAGCCGTCGAGCACAAAAATAGAAGCGGGTGCTAAAGTACTGTAACTATCGGTCAAATAAACGGTCAGCTTTATTTTATAACCAGAGTGAACAGCTAGGCGAAATGTTAGCGTTGTGGCGTCTCGCGACATCAGAGCAACGTCTGTCACGACCGAATCAAAAGTTTTGCCGAATTTATCCAAAGTCATAAACGCCTTACACGACAGCCCACTCGTTTCGTTTTGTCTGTTTACGCTTTCGAATTCCAAACAGCCGTAATACCAAGTATTGAGCCTCAAACCGTTTATAGTGAGGACATTATCTAAAAAGAAATTACTCTCAAAAACAGTAAGAATGAAATAAATCATTAAAAAACAGAGGAAAACCAAACCAAATATGAAATTCGGAAATCATCAGCGAAAGGCGGAAAATTTTCATGCCGCTTAAGGCAAAATGTACGGAAAAAAATGAAAAACTCTGATTACCTTAAATCAACATATTTCCGCCCGTGGCTGACAGTGGCGGATCCAGGATTTTCCTAAGGGGGGCGGTACCCCTAAGGGGGACGGAACCCTGACTTGGGCGAAAAAATTAGCCGTTTTAACCCGAAAATCGCTAAAAATCGCTCAAAAAATCCTCTAATTTTGCGCACTATTTTGGGCCAGTGGGGAAGGCGGCGCCCCCGCCCTCTCCTAAATCCGCCTCATGGTGGCTGATATCACGACAGAAACATGCATTCGGGGTATCCAGGGGTTTTAGAATCCCACAATAAAAAATTACGAAACTTCCTGAAAAAAATCAAGCAAAATGAAGACCAAAAATGGATTCAAAATTTTGAAAGCGCTTATCAGAAGTTTGCGAATTAATATAGTTTTTCCGGTAACGTAATATTTTATTCGTTTTCAGGGTCATTTTGCCGCAAAAGCTCTCTGGCTGACTGCCCGTTAGTCGACACAGAAGAAGCATAAAATTTCAAATTTCATCCGAATAAATAGGGAGTCAAAAAGTTCCCGGGTAAATTTATAAAACTTAAATTCAAAAAGGGGACAAAATCAGATTTAAATTGGGAAATACGACCAATTTACAACGCCGCTTTCCGCACAAATGTAACTACGATACTAATCAAGGTTACCACCATAGGTGGGCGGCACTAAATTTCTTTATGGGTGCAAGTTTTTTTAGACGTCAAAAAATGGCCTTAAAAATCGTGGTATGGCGAAAAACACCCTTTTTCAACGTTTCTCATCGAGCACTATCCATTGGCATCAAAAAAATTGCGCAAAAAACAAAAACATTTTTCAAAAAAATTGAATTCTGGGGGGTGTTTTGGTTTCGCGGGGAGGCATTTTGGTTTTTTTGGTTTCTGGGGGTATTTAGGTTTTTGGCGGGGTAGTGCATACCCCCAACCCCCACGCCCAGGTATAGTTGCCATGCCACCATCTTTTTTTGAGATAATCAAATTTCGATCAATCTCTTGTTCATTTTCATTTCATTTCATTTCTTGATACTATGCACAGCAGTTGATAAGCGCATGAAGTTTTACTACGCAAAATTGGATTACTGTAGGCTGCTTAAAAGCCACTTTTGTAGCTACCCGCTTGGTGCGCTATAAATTGATTTACATGCACAAGGCTTATTGTGAAATAGGCTATAATCAGTTCACGTTTTTTCGCTGTGACTTTCTTACTGAAATAGTATCGCCTCAAGAGGCATAAGGTCTAAACATGATAATAATGGAGTGTGCGATTTTTTTCCAGTCAGCTAATAATGAAGTGTGCGATTTTTTTCTAGTCAGCTATGTCTTGGGGAATCAAACTTTTTAATCTAAATATGCATTCCAGTATATTGAACCTAGTTTTACCAAGCTCTAGATACATGGTCGCCTGTTTTTTGCGGTTTACTGTAAGACCAGGAATCCTTACGTGGCAAGCTTCTCAGTACCCATTTATTTAATTGGAACGCATGGCTTATTAAGCAAAAGAAAACGTATTGACCTATATTTTGCTAGAAGAGCTTGATTTGTTGATTTTATAACATGTGTTATCGCGTGTTGCAGATTGAATTTCTCACACATTTTTGAATATTCAGATGAATGTTCACTCGGTACCGTCTCAACGCTCCCATTGTCTCAACATTCCCACTGTCTCAAGATTCCCACTGTCTTAACACTCTCACTCGAATTTTCAACACTCCCACTGTCTCAACATTCCCACTGTCTCAACATTTCCACTGTCTCACATTCTAAGGTGCTAAACGGGACCACTTATGAGCACGAGGCGTCTGGGTAGAGTCTAGAGACCCCTCTCCCGCGAGAATCTGGCGAACTTCCTAAAATTGTTATCATTGGTACTTTTTGGGATTTGATCCCGTCTGAAGGCCCAGAATGTTTACGTTGCCCACGCATGAACGGTAAATTTCACTTAAGGGCGATAAGATTTACGACCTTGCACATATTCCAGTTCAACAGATCTAGGATTTTAAATATCACTTAATGGTGATATGATCTACGACCTTGCACATATTCTACTTCAACAGATTTAGGATTTTACTGACACGGATTTCGCTGTTTCGCGATTTCAGTGGCGAAGTTATGGTGATTAGTTGGCAAGATTTAATGTCATCAAAAAATACATTAAGATGCAGGTATCGTGAAATGCGGTTCATTTTTATGAACATGCGTGATGATATCGCTGTTATCAACTACTGCATCATTGCACACCATGTATTCTCCTCAAAAGACTAATGGTTAGCTGAAGTCCACGAAATACAATAAGATACATACTTTGCATGATATCAAAATTAGGCAAAATGAATCTGAGAGAACAGCTTTCGCATAAAATAAAATTTGAAGACTTTTTGTATCATATTTCAATGAGTAAAAGTTACTTTTTATCGCCCCGTTGGTGAAGAGGTATTTATAATAACATTATATTTTTTTGCAAGTAAATTGTGTGGAAGGTCGCAAATCTTATCCCCCTTAAGTGAAATTTACCGATGGGATTGTTGAGACAGTGGGATCGTTGAGTCAGTGAGAATGTAGAAGACAGTGGGAGTGTTGAGAAATCGAATGGGATAGTTGAGACAGTGGGAATGTTGAGACAGTGTGAGTGTTGGAAGCACAATCGTTCACTCGGTATTTAGTTTCATCCAAAGTTAATGACACTTTTGAAATTCTCATGTTCTCAGCTACCAGAAACATGCATATTTATTGACATTTCTTGCCTCCCTTAAAACTGGATTTTCGATCTAGTCCTTGGTAATTCTAGAGAGTATATGTTTAGGCTGAATCCGATCCTGGGGCACGCCGCCAGTTCTGGCCGGAGCGACTCGAGCAAACAAATTAGCGGGTCGGTGCCGAGTGCGCTGCCATGTCCGAGAGCGCTGCCGAGGTCAGGTGAGCTGCCATAGTCGAGTGCGCTGATAGGGCTGAGTGAGCTGCCAAATAGATATTACCGCTTTGGGTGCGCACTATTTTCGCTGATTACTGAAACGATGTTTCTCTAGTAGACTACTTATGTAAACAGTACTTTATGTACCCTGCTACCGCAGGTATTTTATCTGACAACCTTCAGGAGAACGGAGTAAGTCGATCAATAAAACGAGTGTAAAACAGATGACGGCACAAAGGTCACGCACTAATTACCTCATTTCGGTTCGATAGAGGTAGTTTTCTTGTGGGGTGCTAGATCTCTACAAAATGGAAAATTGGAAGTTTTTTGAGAAAAGTGTGGAAAATTTAGGCAAACGAGTGGATTAAAAATTTAAAACTTTCTTCAAAAGTGTCTCAGAAATTGATATAAACTCCCATATTGGCGTTTAAAATCAGTTTTTGAATTAATTTTCCTACAACTCCTATCGGCTAATTGAATGTTTTGTGTCACTTACGCACAAGAATCACTCGTTAGCACGAATAACAGCTACGTACATTTGCATTCAGCAGCGTACATACATACCTACTTTTCTCTGTGCACAAATTCTCAAACGAAAATTTTTGACGAAAAACGATAATAGACATCTAAGCCAAATGCAGCATTGAAACAAGGTAGAAGTACATATTTCTCACCAACAATAAGTTATAATATGTAAACTTTACTGCACATATGCTAAGAGGCTGCCTAAAGCAAGGTATTACTATGTGTGTAAAGCTTGTGAATTCTGGTGGGTCGGTCTTGAAAATCCTTTTTGCTGGAATCAATTAGCCATTTTGGGGTCTTGATCTTCCTTAAAATCTCCTCAAAAAACGTTATGGATTTCACTGTGATCAATCGTGTACCCTCTCAGAGACAAAGCGGTAGGAAAAAACATGATTGTACAGATAAACCTACTTACGTACTTGCGTAACTACATGTTGGCAGCGCACTTGGCCCTGTCAGCGCACTCGACTATGGCAGCGCACTCGGACTCCGGCAGCGCACTCGGACTAGGCAGCGCACCTGGCCCCCAATCAATTAATTATGCTGGGCTGACCTCGTCGGTCAACCAATTATGCGTCTGGTACTTACAGTAATGCGCCCGACTAGGGGAGCATTTTTTAAACACAGTTTTTTACAGAGCGAAAATCAAATTTTATAGTTTAGTTTTTCGAGCTCATCGTGAAAAATGGAGCAAGAAAATATATAATATTACAATATTTCATTCACTCTGGAAAAACATGACTTATTTTAAATTTTGAGAGCACTTGACATTTATTTTGTCCATAAAAGTTGAATATTTCAAAATAATACTCAGCCAACAGCGTCAACACGAAATACTACCACGATTTGTCAACGAACATTATACGTAACAAGCACACGCATCGCAAAAATCGTTGAACAATCGCTCCATCGAATCAAGCTTGCTGCGCCAGAATTATTGCGCCAGAATTATTCGAATTATTTGCCCTATTCATTCGTCCAACCCTTCGTCTAAGGTCCCGTTATAGCCTAAGACCATTGAGCTTTGATGTTCTGGGTATGGGTCGAATTGTCCGCCGGATTGATGAAACTTATCGAATGGTTCACAGTATCGTGATGCATAGTTCAGCCTGGTCCAGATTGGATCCTCTCGCAACAGTCTGTCTTGATCCGAGTAGGAGCGATTGTCCAACGATTTTTGCGATGCGTGTGCTTCTATGTATAATGCTCATTCACTAACCGTGGTAGTATTTCATGTTGACGCTGTTAGCTTAGTATTATTTTGAAATATTCAACTTTTATGGACAAAATAAGTGTCAAGTGCTCTCAAAATTTAAAATAAGTCAACTTTTTCCAGAGTGAATGAAATGTTGTATTATTATATATTTTCTTGCTCCATTTTTCACGATGAGCTGAAAAACTAAACTGTAAAATTTGATTTTCACTCTGTAAAAGGATTGTGTTCAACAAATGCTCCCCAGTCGGACGCATTACTGTAAGTACCAGACGCATAATTGGTCGACCGACGAGGTCAGCCCAGCATAATTAATTGCGCACTTTTTGTTTACTTAAGTGAGCGCTCGGGTCGCTAACTTGTTTGCTTGAGTCGCTCCGGTCAGAACTGGAGGCGTGCCCCCGGATCTGATTCAGCCTTTGTTTATTTTTTATAACATTTTTTTATTTTATTTTTAATTTTTTTTTGATTCTTTTCATATTCATTTTTATATTTTATTCTGAGCACCAATATGGACAGTGCCTCGATTTATGCGGATTCGAGGGTTCAAAACTTTTCAAACGTCGAATATTGAAACATCGATCAAAAAATAATATCTGTCGACCTTTTTTTATCAAGATCTATCAATTGGCATCAAGAAAAGAATCGGAAAAACGTTTGAAAATTTAATTTTGTCTTTTCTGCATTTCAATTCATCAAGACTTTCAGACCCTTACTTCCAGATATAAAAAGCTCAAAATTTATAAATGAGGGTAGCCAGTTATTTTTAGGGAAGATGGGTAAGCGATCACGATTTTTGTTAAAAAATGGCCAAAAACTCAAAATAGCCTAAAACGCAAGTTTTTGTCAAATATTGGAGGTGAATAAAAAATCTAAGGACCTAATGGGGAATAAATGAACGACTCGCTTTGGGATGGGATCCTCTAACTCCTGTTACACGTTGTATGATTATGTCCATGTTTAGCCTAGTTTCCATGAAAATTCAAAGAATCCTTCAAGACCGGAAAATGAACGTATGAGGAATTTTCGTAGCGATACGGAAAACGTCGAACAATGCTAGTCATTAGCCCTCTCCCACCTCGTCTTTGGCCACTTTTTATAGCGAAAGTGTTTTTTGACTCATCTCCTATACCCCTAGAAACTGGGCGCCGTTCAAAGTGATGAGGCGCGCTCAGAACAATGCTTTCCCATTTCGAAAATTGCTCAAGCGGTAAACAATCAGTGATGATCCAAAAATTATAAGTTGAGTATTTCGGACGAGAAGCCTGGTTAAGTCGGACCAAAAAATTTAGCGTGCAATTCAATTTACCGTGCGACACGAATTCGGCGTAAATAGTTTTAGTGATGCGCGGCGCGCTGCGATTCAATGGAACGACGCTGACGTACAACGTTGGCATGTGACTGCCGCGCAGGTATTTTTTGACGAACGCTTCGTTCAGTCCAATCAAAACTCCAGTCGTCTGAGGGTCCAAAAAGCTTATGGAATCCACATCTTCGAATACTTTTTGGCCCAATTTTAGGGCGGCTAAAACGTCTCCTGGAACGCGCTATAGACAAGGTAGCGATGATTAACAAGTATTTCATGGAAAAGTCGTCTATTTTCGGAGCAGCCGCAATTTATGCAATTAAATCGTCAAATATTGTTTGTTTCCCCATATCGTACGCGAACAATATCGGCGCGATCTGCAGCAGTCAGTTCGAGTCGGAAACGGGAACGCTCGATTGGTTCGGTGCTGCGAAATTACGAGCTTTAGTTGCTCGGATAAGAGATTAATAGGTGCATTAGAAGACAAATGCGCGAGTTTGACTTAAAATATCAATTCGTAGAGGGCGCTCGACAGTGAATGAGCCGTTTTGTTAGTTTAGGAGAGAAAATTGGATTAAGCCGGAATGAGACTGTAGAGCAGCGAGTGCCCCGTACGTGCTCGAAAAAGTAGGAATATTGTACATGCCCATTTTTCTTCTTCGGGACGACGTATTGCGCTAATACTTCGTCTGGTCGGGGCGATTTAATTCGCTTTATTACGGGCTTCCAAAAAAACGACAATTCATACGTTAAAACACTTTTTAGAACAATCGAAATCAGGCGTATACATTGACGGATGCTACGGAATAAATAATTTATTAATTAAGGGGAAAATCGCAAAGCGCAGGAAATCGATATGGCCGCCGTGCTTTCTACGACGGACCAACTCGTTTGACGATTCTACTAATGGAAAGAGCATTTTTTACTTATTTACAGCAACAATAGCATTTTGAAATTAAGGGTCCCGCAAGGGCTTCGAGTAATCGTTTCAACTAGAGCGCGCGAAAAAAAGTTTCAATATATGATTAGAATAAAAAGAAACATATCACAAAAAAAGTCCGTCCGTCTTTTACTTGTTACGCGTATTACCGGGGCGGATTTAGAGATGACGAGGGCGGCCACACCCACTCTGTACCCAAAATATTTGACCTAAAAAGGACGAATATGCATTTTTTAGAATGATTGTAAAATGTTTTCTTCATAATTTCCCGAATCTTTTCGGCGCTTTAGTTATTAAATACAATTATTCGCTCTAAAACCAGTCTAGAAACCTTATTTCTGCGTCAGAAGGGTAGGATTTTACAAAAAAAAGATTTCGTGGTCTTTACAACAAAGACCTATTGAATAAAAACTTAACATATTTAGAAAATTATCTCATTTTAGACAAACATTCTTGATCTTTTGCCCTTTCGCGTTATCCTCATTGTTGCATTTCATTCAGCTTAACTTTAAGCTTACGGCTAATTGCTTTGGCGAAGTATGTATATGCGTTCTACGTACATAAACAAGCATTTCCAAATTTTCAAGAATTTTTTCACCGGAAATGATTCTGTCTATTAGTAAACAGCGAAATCTTCTATTTTGCGCCAGAAAATGGATTTTTGGGCAATTTCTGACTTTTTAGGAAAGTTTTGGACATCGTCTTTCTTTGTCAAATTCCGTATAACAAAAGGGCTAAAAATATTACTATTACGTTATTGTGAAAGAAAAATCAAATATATTTAATTATGGCTAGATAATGTTTGTTTAGGTCTTCTCATCGAGCAAATATTAGTGAAATGCAAACGAGTGTGTACGTGTGTTGGGGTGAAGTATCAAGTATTATACATTCACAAGCACTCTTAATGAGAAATCGTCTGCACGTAGGTAATTGCGAACTTCATTGAAGTGAATAACATACCTATACATAGTGGGATCCCGACATTGGGTGAAAGACAATTGGGTGAACGACAATTTGGTGAAAATGATTGTTAAATGAAAATACTTGTATTTAAGGCTGGATGCCTGCAAATGCTTTAGAAGTGGCGAAACAGTCTTTTGATGCATTCTCATCATTTTAAGCCCAAAAAAGGACACTTTGCAAAAATCTTTGGGGTTGACTCCTACAGGTTCCATGCTTTATATGATCGTAAATCATTACATAGCTACCTGATCGTGCTTTTTTTATTACAATCAAAACAAACAAGGATGTGCACATACATAGATAAATACATACAGGAGCGTAACCATACAGCATGGAAATTCTGGGGAGGAAGGCTAGGCCCAAAAAATTTTTAAGAAAATGCCTTTTTTGGGCTAAAAAACGAAGGAGTACACGTTAGAAACACTGTTTTTTGACGTTTCAGACAATGCTCGTTCTTTTTAGAACATAAGAACGTGAAAAAATTTGAAAACATTGAGTGAATTGAAGCCAAATATAGTCACAAAATGAGTATATGGCGCTAAGCGACGAAAATTTGAGATTTTTGAGCCACAAAATGAGCTAAAAACACTTAAAAAGCGCAAACTTTTCTGCAAGTTTTACGAAAAATCGACATTTCTGGGGGGATGTAGCATTCACATCTGGGCGTGGGGGCGGGGGTTAGGGGGTATGCACCCTCCGAGAAACCAAAATACACCACCAGAAACCAAAATAGACTCCAGAATTCAATTTTTGAAATTTATTTGATATCCATTGGATACTGCTCGATGAGAAACGTTGGAAAGTTGTGTTTTTTCGCCATACGACCATTTTCAAGCCCATTTTTGATGTTTGAAAAATCTTGCACCCCCCAGAATTTTGGTGCCGCCCACCTATGGTCGCATCGCAGCCATTTTGTGTGGGAGTCAGACACCCTCAAGAACACGACTAGGCGTAACCAGAATTTTAGTTTGGGGGACCCGAAATTTTCGAAGTCTTATATCTTGAGAACTATTAGGAGATACGTGAAAATATGGCATTTTGAGCGTTTCTCGACGAGATCTATGTCATGGTGAAGAAGAAAATTTTAAAAAATTAAATAATTTTCCTGCTTGATTTTAAACTTGAATATCAAAAATTTATCCTTCAATAAATCTGTATGACTAATTTCTTAATATCAAGTTAAAGCTTGACTCCGAAACATTTCGAAATTATTGCTCTGCATTTCGGTTTTGCAAAGAAAGAGCTAATGCAGAAAATAATTAATCGGCGCGAAGCGCCGAAACTTTTTCCAGGCATATTCGCAATTTTCAAGTCAAATCTGGGCTTCCTAGGTAAGAAATGAGATAGAAAATAAGAAGTAGCGTCGGAACATTCTAAGTTTAGTAGCTCAAAAGTGTGCTAAAAACGCAGTCTGACTGACCTGTTAGACTTCGAGAATTTTTAATTTTTTTCCATTGTGGAGACCCTTGTTATAAATAAAAACATTTTTTCATTTCGGCGGGTAGGGAGTGGGGCGCGGCTCCCCAGCTCGCTCCCTGCTGGTTACGCCCCTGCATATATACATACATACATATATACATACATATGGCCAAACAAACATGTATATGTAGGGACTTATACGGCTCTGTAACTAGAAAGAATAAATTAACTATAAATGAGCTACAATTGCGGCAAAGTTTCGAAAAAAGTTCTCTGCTGTATTCAGTCATGCACATTTAGGGAATAGTCAAAAAATTTTTAAGGGCCTTTTTTGGGCACCAAAAACCGTGGATAAGTGTTAAAAACATTGTTGAAAGTGAAAAAATGAAAAATATCGAAAAAATTCAAACAAAAAATGAAAAATATCGAAAAAATTGAAGTAAAATTTTGACGAAATCAAATAATCAAAAAACAAAATATGGCGAGAAGCGCCGAAGAATTTTCGCACCATCTCCTACTATATGCCGAAGATTCACGTTTTGCAACGCTCTAGAAGTAAAATAAATTTGTAGCGTGAGCGAAACATAAAAATATATGAATATGCGAACTTTACACAACTACTGGGTGTATAGAAAAGTAACAGTCAGATTAGTAATTCTGAAGTTACGTAGAACATTTTGAAAAAAATCAAGGTTCCGTAAGGCTCTAGAACTAAACCTATTTCGCAGTGTAAACTTAACTTAACTACTGCGTGTAAGGAAAATGTACATTCAAATTCGTTATCCTGACCTTACGGAACATATCTCGAAAAAACTTACATTTTGGAATGCACTGGAAGTGCAATAAATATGAAATGTAAATTATACGTTAAGAATAAATTAGTAGTGCAAACTTTACACAACTCTGGATGTAGAGAAAACTAGCAGTAGGAGTCGTAATTCTGACAAACGTAGAACTTTAAAAAAATCAAGCTTCCGAAAAGTTGTAGAACTAACAATAATTTGCAGTGTAAACTTTAAACAACCACAGAGTGCATAGAAGATTTTAGTCGGATTCGTAATTCTGATATTACTCTGATATAACGATCAACATTTATGATAAAATTAAATCTCCACAATGGCCCGAAGACAAATAAATATCAGATGCAAACCCCTCTAGACTAATGTCTAGTGTAAAGATATGCGCCTTACTGGCGTATCACGTTTGATCCATGCTACATTTTTGGACTTGATATCATGTCCAGACTCCGAAGAAGTTGGCAGAAAAAACAAGACTGAAACACGTTTAACAAATCCAATTTTTGACTTCACTTCTCCCGAAAGAGCTAATTATTGACGTAAACGAACGCAATTTGCTGTGACGTATCCCCCTTGGAAATTACTTTATTTTTATTCTATTCAACCTATCCCGACTTCTAAATGGAGAAAGTGCCGAACAAAAAAAAACGGAATAAACGTATTTTCGACCATCAAGCACGCTGAAAACTTTAAAAATCTGAACCTAATTCCCAAATGAGTGTAAAGATTTTCTGTATGGACCAGTTTGAAGGCTTTAAACCGTAGTAAGTTTGTATGTGAAATACTCCTATTCCGCAAAATATTTGACATATTCACCAATCAAAATAGGGGAAAGACGTTGTTTACGCCCATTTTACACTCCTGATTTCTGACGTTATACCCCCATAAATAACTCAGTATTGCGTTTATTTAAACGTGGTTTGCTGCAACGTGTAGCCCTTAAATAGTGCTTTATTTCTATTTGATTAAATTTATCCCGACTCATAAGTTAGCAGAGAAATCTCAGACAAAATATGTTTTTTACATTATCCACTGAAGTGTAAATTTGGAACCCCTAGATCTAACTCCGTAGTGAGTGTGCAAAAGTTTGCCAGTGAGCAAGTTCTTCATCACAATCATTTTCAGCTAAAATGCATAGTTTTCTGCCAAAAAGATATTAAATATATTTAATAAACCTAAAATTTTAATACAGCTAATGAAATTAAATTATTATTTTTCGTTAGCTTTAGCACTCTATAAGTTTGCGGAGTTTCACTAAGCAGGCTATGAGCAAAAATGGTCTTATACGTAACGAAATCAACAAAATTTATGAAAAATGGTGGATTTTTGGTATAATTGGTTTCTTATGCTTAAATCTAAATTTACAGACAAAATTTAGAGTGTTCTGTCCACAAAACAACGGTTTTGTGTAAATTAAGTGTTTTGGATTAGTTGAGGAAACCTAGCTATTGAAACTCCACAAAGTAATAGTGCACCGAATCCTTTATAGTCACGCAATAAACTGAAACGACATCGTTTCGATAGATCAAAACTTACTAATACAAACTTATTGGATATTTTTGCGCCACTTACGACACAAAACTACGGCGTGATACGCCGATATATATATATATAGAATACAAGTACTCATCAATCAGTCACATATTTTCAGGATGAGGTTTCATTTTTAGAATGAAATGCAGACGGCGATAAAAAATGATTAAGGGTGAATACAGTAAGAAAAATCGCCTCTTAGCTATTTTTCATGTTAGCTTGCTATATTTTCGAACGATAATAATACGACAAAATTGAGTCCATCAACCTCTGCGCATACGTAAGCTACAGTTGGGCAAGGAAGTCTGACACGAATAATTGGATGAAAAAGTCGGGTGCATAGATACTATTACTCTTTCCCTAACAAGGTTAGGCCGTCGGGCATGTCGAATGATTAAAATTCGATTGACGATTCGCATGCATCATAGTCACTACTACAACGCACAACCTAACCTAAATCACAATTTTCCTTAGAGTAAATGATGGTCAAATAGTCAATTAAGCTTTTGGTAAACATATTAGCCGGTCCTACAATGATAAAATCGAATCTTAAACTGATAAAACAAATTTAAACTCACGTAATTGTATTGAAGTTGAGTGAAACGCGCACATATTGACAAAAAAAGCGTTTTTATAATATTTGTTGGAAAGTAAATAACGACTATGAGAAAAGCTGTCACATATTCATTAAAAATACACGTACTAATATGGGAATATGTACGACTCATTAGATACTTTCTGACGTCGTAGGAATAAACACACTTATAGTCAACGCGTAAGTGGGGTAAATTATTGATACCGCGCCTAATGTCTTCGTGTCTAAAAATAATATATTGAGCAAAATACCCATTGATTTGTAAATACTAAAAACAATCAGATTTGTTCAGATTATTTAAAACAGAAGCCTAACCTACGCCAACAGCGCGCTTCTGGTTCAACTGTAATGTTTCTCCTCCTCTTAATGTGGTAAGATGAAAGTATTGGGCAAATATGATTTCGTCTTTTCATCGAACGTGCTATAAAAAATGCATTAAAGCATCAGCTGTTTGATTCTTACGGTCAGTCAGCCTAACATAGATCCTAGAAAAAATCAGAAATATAATGAAAAACCCCTCTGTTTGATAGTCCTTTATAAGGTATCCACTTATCAAAAAGCGGATAGCAAGAAACCAATTGACCAAGCCTTTTACACGAAAGTTTCATACTCGTGTATCATAGAAAGAAGAGAATAATATAAAAATGTGAATTTCCGGTGTTTATGTATTTACTTAAGCTTTCCCAACGCTTAAAAATGCATCTATGCGTACTTTGTATCGTTCAAATGATGACTAGATTGATAGGAATGTACAAAGTGATGAGGAACCAGTCTTCGATCAATCTGGAAATACATTGACTCACGTAGTTGACGATATCTTCAACTCTCCTAATATCTCGAGTTTAGCGTGAATTATAATTTTCGGCTCTTTGCGTTGGGCTGCTACAAATACTTAAATACACGAAATATCTGAGTGAAAGTTCGTTTTTTGCCTGAAATTTCACTAAAGTTCCTGAGCCTTGCGCCGGTGTCGCAATAGTCAAAAAATTAGTCATCTTTCGCACAAATTATCGAAGATTGTTTCAAATTTTCAAATATGAATCGAACCAGAATTTATATACTAGAATAAAAGCAAAAAAGAATAAAATTAAATGATTAAAAATAATAAAAATAGCAAAATTGAATCGAGGCAAAGATAAACGGCAGAAAGACGCTATTTCGCATGTGAATAGAGGATTTTTGAATCTATTTTCGACTGTTTGGGACTTAGTTACGACGAAAATCTTGGATCTGTAACTGTAGATGCATACATACTTGCCTTTTTAAACTAACATCGTAAAATCTGTCAGCGATAGCGTTCGAGTGCATAGACCGTCTCATTCTACAAAAATGATATGTATACAATATTTTTTAAATAAAAATTATCTTTGCAACCAAGTGAATATATCGGAGCCAGAAAATAAATTCTTCGAATTATTGTCACGACTATTGTTTTACTTCTGAAGTTCTTAGGCTCCTGCTAATCCGTCCTCTTACACTTGCGTGTCTGGTATTCGCGTAGGTACCATGGGCAGCAGCGAAATTCGGGGCGGAGGGGTTGCAAGATTTTTCAAAGGATAAAAAATGGTCTTGAAATAGCGGTATGGCGAAAAACACCATTATACAACGTTTTTGATTGAGCACTATCCACTAGCATCAAAAAATTGAATTTCTGGGGATTATTTTGGTTTCTGGGGGGGGGTATTCGGCCTTCTGGGGAGGAGGGGGTGTGCATACCCCCAACCCTCCCCCACGCAAGCACATATTTTATCCCCTGAAAGTTGAGGCTATTCGTTCTAATGATGTAATTGATAGAAACAAATCTCGTGTACCTATCTTAAATGTTAAGATAAAGCGCCTATGAAAATTCTAACAAACAAACATGAAGCAACCATCTATACAATACAGCGAAAATTGAAGCGTACAGATGATTTAGTCAACATTCATCATGCATAATAATTATTTTAACTTACTCCACTCACTACTGCATGAAATCAATATGATTCATTGGCGGGCTCGTATTATCCAGGATTCGCTCACGGGGTTGCGGACTCGAGATAAATTGATCTCTATCTTAGAGAATTCGGCGGGACAGCATGCGAAAACCGCAATATTGAACGAGCTCTATGCAATGAGATCATGAAATTCGAAATTTTTGAGTGAAATCTCTCTCAAATTGCTTTAGAAAATTGTCATTTTTGATACGCCTCGGGTAAAATTATCCAAAAATACTCCACTCTGATGGGGTAATAGGAGCAATTCATCTTTCCGTGCATTACCTTAGCTTACAAAACTTTTTTATTCGGCAAAGGGGTGGCGTGGCGTGGCGTCCCCCAGCCCCATATCACATGGAAAAATCAAAAATACGTCAAAAACATATTTTCTTAGTTTTTTCGGGATTCGAAAATGTCGTGGTTAGTAGCATGGCATGAGGCGGCAAACATCTAATCAATTATTCAAGTAGTAAAAGCCACTAAAATTTTGAACGAGCTCGTATAAAACAGCATTAAATATCGAAATAAACAACAGGAGCGTACACAAATTAATAAACAGGCCGCACAATTAAAACTAGAGGTCGCAGATCATCGTTTCTTAATGCCATAGCAGATAAAGTAGATGGAAGTATAACCCGTTCGAGGACGCACAAGATCTTGAAATGGAGTGTGAAATTCGAACCACTGCTCCATTTCAACTCCGTTTGACCTTAAGCAGTCTGTAACTTCTTGTTTGGTTAACGAGAGATTACGATACATATTGCCGCCACCCGCATCGTAGTAAGTGCTATTCAGTAAACCACCCAATATGACGAATTTGCCTCGACCCTTAAAAAAGGCGCGTAGGCTAAAATTGAAAGATCAAAATTGATTTTTATAGAATGCTTCTTTCATTTTTCACTAGCTTATATATGAAAGTCGAATAAAACGTAATTATACCCTTTTGTTTTCGTTAAAAAAATTTGATTCGATTTTCTCCGCGCAAAATATTAGAGCAACTGTAAAATCGGTTGGCCTGCTAAGACTCAATCTGAGCCAGCCGGCACAAATTTAACTTATATTAATTCGTAGCAAACAAACGCACAGTTACGAAGAACAAAAGACGGTTTTTATCGTTAATCCTACTCTTAAAAAGATGGTATGGCGAAAAAAAACACCATTTTTCGACGTTTCTCATTGAGCACTATCTATTGGCATCAAAAAATTGCGAAAAAAACGAAAAAATTTTAAAAATTTAATTCTGGGGTATTTTGATTTCTGGGGGGTATTTTGGTTTCTCGGGGGGTTGCATACTCCCCCCAAACCCCCCACGCTCAGGTGTGGTCAGGTATACACTTGGGCGTGGGGGGGTTGGAGGGGGATGTAACCCCCGAGAAGTTGAAGCACCCCAGATTACTAAAGACCCTAGAATTCTATTTTTAGCGACATTTTTGGCGCTTTCACTCATCCTGACCCTCCCTGAATTTTCTTGCTGCCTACGTATAGTCAGGTCTAAGCGAAATAAACGAAAGAGCATTAAAAAGTAGGTGATGATGGAAGTAGCAGCATGGAAATAAAAACAAAGCTTATAAACGCAATTAGTTATTTAAAGCGGCTTTTTGAATGAAGAAGATGATATATATGGAAAACATTAAAACTAGAATTAAATATTAAATTCAAGATTAAAAATATCAAAATTCAAATTAAAGTTTACAATCAAAATATAATAAAAAGCATGACAGGTTTAGGTTAAAAATCCTACTTTTATTCTTCAAAAGATCTGAACTAAATTTGATTCAAGTAAATCTACCAGTGACTTCAATCTGTTAATTATCCAAACGACGATGAGATTCCGAATTCGACGTGCATAATTTTCTCATAGAAATAAATTTGTACTTATAATAGTATTCGAATGCCATTTTCCATTACAGACCTCTCATGACTAAAACTTTTGATTACAAAAAATTTAAAAAAATTCTCCATGCTATGCTGATCATTTTTGTTGAAGAGGCCAGAAATAGAAATTATGGGAAATGTGGCAACTTTTTGAAAAATGTGGGTGGTGCTGTCAACATAGTTACTCACCTTCAGCCTTTTCAACATATTTGCGCAGGCATAAGAAAATTGTCTGTGCGTATCGCAAGCCGATTCCAAGCAAAATAGGCAGCTAATTGCATCAAACTGTCCGCAAGATCGAGGAATTATATCGGAATCGAGTAAGTTGCAAGCTATTACTTCTTTTACCTAGCACACACACACATAATTAAGACAAAAAACTGAAAAGGCTGCAAATCAGTGGAATTTTCAATTACAGAGGCTCAAAGGCGGACTTAGGGGAGGGGTGCGCATTATCGCCTAAAAAGAGTCGGCGCAAGGGAGAATAGAATGTGTATTTTTTAAGTGATTTTCGCTATTTCCATAATTTTCCAAATTTTTCAGGCGTCGCGTCTGTAGTTTAGATTAATAATATTCATTTATTTTCATAGACTCTAAAAACCTTATTTTATCAGAAAAGAAGCTCGTAAGCATAACAGATATCTGCGCTGCTTGCAATGAATTCAGGAGGAAAGTCACAGTAATTCAAACAGTTTCATCTCACGTTTTAGCGTATATTCTTCAACTTTCCGTTCTTTTTGTCATGTCACTTGTATGCATTTTATACAACTCCAAGTATTAGGGCAAAATAGAAGTGAGACAAGCATTTTGCAAAATTTTTTGGCACTTTTGCCGACTTTTGCACGAATTCTACGCGTTTTTAATGCAAAACTTGCTAAATTTTTAAAATTTTGCGCATCAAAAATGATTTTTGCCTATCAAAAAAACGGCAACTGCCACTTTACAGACAATTTACATATTTTTCTGACTTTCTTCGACAATATCAGGAAGATTTGGGGTTCTACTGCTCCCTGTCACAAAATCTTGGAATCCGTCGCTATTTGGGTCTAGTGACAATATATTCGGGTATAAAAGCAGACGCAAGAGTTGACCAGTCCATGTTGAATCTTAAGCTTCAAAAAAATGAGCGGAACTTCTGACGTTCGACAAATTAAAAGGTCCGTTTTTATCGCATGCACGTCCAGATAAAAAGTAGAGACTTATTTTTCTAGAGAACAACATTATTACAACTTCTCTAAAAAAAGATTTTGAACTTGCACAAGTAGTACGAAGTTAGACGGAAGTTTAGATGAACGAAAATTATTCTAGAAACTATTTTAAGACCAAATTAATTCGGCGAATGTATCAAATTTAGAATGATCAGAGTCCTAATTTTCGGATTTTTAGAGAAAGTATCTTTTCTGACGAGTTCGAAGCACTTACTTGTAGTCTGGGTATAAATTTTAAGAATTTTTTGAAAGTAAGCCGATGGATTACGATAATTATAGATCAAATCAATGCTATAATCGCAATCCGTCAATTTATTGTCGGACAGTTGTAAAAATTTATGCCCAAACTTGTGTGAAACAGACTGCAAATGCTTCCCTCTCACAGTAATAAATTGAATTAAACGTATTCGCAAGCAAGTTGAAGTGAAATAATATTATTTTCAAAATTGAACAGGTCCTAATTGTGATGCAAGTTTTCATCGAAAAGTCGCTACTTCAAAAAAGTCGAAATGAATCATTTACATTGAATTAGAAATACTTGTTCAGCATATATTGATTTTCATTATTAAAGATCATAAGCAAGATAAGCAAAGACGCTAGCAAACTCATCTCCTGAATGAGCAACTATAATAATTATAATGAACGGATAAAAAAGTGTCAAATTTTTCCGAATTAACAAATGGGACATTAGACAAAGATCTAAATTTAAAAAAATTAAATAGAGGGTATGCGAAACTTAGCTTTGATTTAAGCATTTTTGAAAGCTTTTGATGTGCGATTGCTGCGGTTCCAATCAAAACTAGCGAACAGAATTCTGGTTGCTAAGCTCTCACAAATGTTAATACTTATTTAATCACGCTTCTATGTTTCAATCAATTTTTTCGCAATAATGGGCTGAAATACATTCTATTTGTTAAGTACTTCCTGATTAAAACAAAAAATTTAGCGTTTGAACAAATGATTATTTAACTTATAATCACTCTCCACCATCAAGTGTATTAAACAATTTATGTCCAATAAGTCCGATAAGCAGAGTGATTTCAATTATTGGTGGATAGCTGCATATTTTTTGCAATCTTTTCACGTAATTTATTTCGCATATTCTTGAATTTAAAACATGACTTGTCCATAGAGACAAGTTTGGGAACAATCATATAATTTCATGTAGAAAAACGTCACGCAAAGTTATAAAAGAATGTAAGTTGTGTTCACGTCGAGCCAACCCCTTTCACTTTTTCAAAACACGGAACGAACCTTAATAAGTGCCCTTCTGGCCCGAAATACGAACATCGTTGTAAATCAATGAAATGGGAAATTATTTTAAGTTTTTACTGCATCGAAATAGGCCGATTATTATTACTTTGACAATTGCCAATAAAATTCAGGTTAAAAAGCGCCTAAACGCTAACTAACCTAGAAAGCCGACCGCCGAAACGGAATAAAAAAAGAGTAATTGAAGCTCATCACTCTTTTACGGAGAATAAATGGGAAATTAGTTTATCCGCTCGAATTGCAGAAGTTTGTACTATTCAGCACGCGGGCGTAATGGGGTTTGTGCCCAAAAAATCAATTCTCCCCTAATTTTTCTTTTTTTGCCCACGATTTTCGAAATTAAAATAAAAATAAGATTCAAATCCTCTCTCAGAAATCAGATATTGCCTATATGGGCTTGCCATCGGTTACCTTTTCCCTGACCCGCTCCAACACCACCTCCTCGTCGTCCAAACCCTCCAGCTCAGCGACGGATTTGGCGACCGTCGACCAGTCGAAAGCTTCAGCGTCGTATTCCAAAAAATTATTAATCTCTCGTCTGCAGTTGGCGTTGATGTCGGACAAGTAAATCTCGTCGAAGACCGAACTAGCGCCCAGGGCCACGTGAAC
Organism: Mermis nigrescens; assembly: GCA_036768485.1. NCBI lineage: Eukaryota > Metazoa > Nematoda > Enoplea > Mermithida > Mermithidae > Mermis > Mermis nigrescens. The sequence continues at coordinate 330,466 of JAVLUZ010000283.1, forward strand.
GCTTGGCCCCGAGCCAACGTCTAAAAGGCGTAACGGCTGACGGCAGCGGCTGCGTCGAGACGGCGATGGTTCGCCGCTGTCGTAGCCGGCGTCAAAAGCGGTCGAATTTTCCTTGGCATTGGCTATTTTTTGATAGACGAAATGCAGCGATTCGAGTTGAAAAGTGAGCAAATCGAACTCAAATTCGGATCCGCCGCGAGCGTTGTCCGAGTAGTAAGTTGCCAAATATTGTTTGGCGTCGAATTTGGTCGCGTAGTCGCGCTCACCGCCGCGCAACTTCGCCTGGGCGACCTTCAATAAATTACAATTCATCAACGAAATTTCAATTTTAACGACGGCTGCTGCCGAAAAATTCGTATTGCTCAACGATGTTTTTCCAACATATTTATTTAGGACGATGCGGCGTTAGTTGACACGAAACAATTAAATGCGAGAGAAAAATTTCTGTGCGTTCCTATGAAGTTAACTTATTCATCCACTCCAGAAAACCGGTTTGTAAGTATAAGTGCGCAGTAATTTGTCAAAAAAGCAATGGCAGTATGCATTTGTTTAATGTAAAAATAAAGCTCGATATACGCACGTAAGACTGATTATGCCATTTCAAGCGTTTGAAATTTCAGACGTTTAGGTACGCATTCGGAGGCTGCTGTTTTTCCGACATTTCATTTATGCGAAATTGTTTTTTTTGAAGACAAAAGAAGACATTTTGAAAGGAAATGTCAAATTAATTTTTTCAAATTGTCGGTCGATCAAGTGACGCGTGCCTACATCACTCATCTGAACGATATTTGAATGTGCGTACGTTTTTTAACGGAACGAGTTTGTCATTTGGTTTGTGCAAAAGTTTGCCTACTCCTACGCCTTTTATTTGTTCGTATGTAAGTTGAAAAATCTTAGACCGTCCATGTAGATCAACGTATCATATCTGAACGCTAATAGGCTTAAGTTTATTGGCTAATATATTCAAAAGGCACTTCATACACGCTAATTTCGAGCTTAACTGTGGATTTAAGTTAAATTTCTAAAAATTTCCGCGGCATCGTCCTTTTTTTCAATGAGTCTTCTTCGTACGTAAATTAATTGTTTTGTAAGATATCAAAATCGCCGCTATAGCTAGTCACTTGTCTAAGGGCCCAAACTTCTCAATTTCTGGCCAGACCAAGGCGTAATCAGTGGCGATAAAAATATGGGGCATAAAGTCGTGTCTGATGTTTTTCCAGTTCTTCAATTAGCCGGAAATCGCTTTCAAGATCACCTCCAACTTTTTAGGAATCTTATGCTGATTATTTATAAAAAAGTTTTTAAACAAAGAAACACTGTAGCAGCGGTTCTCGTGGATCAGAATTACGGAAACAACCTTATTGAAACCATTTTAAATTAAATAAGCATCGCCTAGGGAGGGACATACAAAACGCTTTCTTTATTATCCAACTATATTGTCAAAACCTTTTCAAAAATAAACAAGATGGAAATAAGTCAAGCTATAAAAAACATACTAGGTCTACATGCTTTCGATAAAGAAAATTCAAAAGCCTCCATTTCAAATTTTCGCTAAATTAATTAACAAGAAACTCTTGGTTAATTTGATGAACACAACAGATTAATTTTTTTCAGAAATTGAATCGAACATTGGGTGTTAAGGTACAATAAATAGATTGTTCTGGCAAGATTAACAAATATTAAATCATAGAAATAAAAAATACTAAAATATGAAATAATACTTAAAAAATGAGGAGATAGAAAAGAATGCATTTTCTAAGTACAAAAATATAGTGAAAAAAGGTGGAGGGTTTTTTGCATACATAGGCATACGGAAACTAGGGAATTGTCACCTGTGCTTGTGAAGGTTGTAAGAATCTGCTAAAAATTGGGCTTTCGCTAAAAAACGTAAAAAATCGAAGTATATTCTGCGGCCTCTGAAAAAATGTGCCTTCACAAAACATTGTTTACTGACTCAGAAAAAGAGAAAATAAAGAAGATTTCATGTGTTTTAATAACCGACTCAGTTTCTTATCAATATCAAATTTCTTTTCCGATATATAACTAAAATTTAATCAATAGTCAGAAGCTTGATAAATGAATTATGACAGGCAAAACATGTTGTTAATTGCAGCCGAATAGCAATGCATGCCATGTTAGCGCCAAAATGTGCGTCATGTCGTTTTTATATAAAAATCGCTTCTTTTCAATGAATAAGCTATTTATGTTCCTTATTTTCACGATAGAGATGCAACTCCCTCCTGCAGGCCGCAGAATATACTTCGATTTCGGCGTTTTTAACGGATATCCAATTTTTAACAGATTCTTTACAACTTTCTGCAGGTGACTTTTTCACTAGTCTCCTCCTTTGATATCCTTTTTCATCCGTAATTCCAAGTATATTCGTCCTTTTTAATTCTATCGGAACATTATGCTTTGCTAGTACCCTAATTTTTATTAGAAATATCTGAGTAAATCAGTGAGGAAACACTAGCATGCCACAATGATGACACAGCTGTCCAAGAACTAGGAAAACAGGATTGCTCCTGGACATCAGCATTGTCTTTTTTAAACAAGACTAATCAAATGTTTTCAGGAAAAACTTTATGCAACTACTTAGTGTATGTAAACAAGACTTACGCTCAGATTCGTAATCGTGACGTTACGGAGAACATTTTGAAAAAACGTTTCTGCAATGCTTTAGAACTAAAGTAAATTTACAGCGTACATTTTATACAACTGTTGGCTGTAAAGCGAACTTATAGTCAGATTCGTTATTCTGACGTTACATACATGGAACTAATGCTCATTTTCAATGTGAATTTAGCACAACGACTGGGTCTAAAGAAAACATACAGATTCGTAAAATCCCGATTTTACGGCGGAAAATATTTTAAAAAGAATCCGATTTTTGCGTTTTTAAAACACATCTAGAAGTAAAATAACTTTTTATTGTAATACTTACACCGCAACTCTAACTAAATAGTGTAAACTTTACACAACTACTAGGTGCAGAGAGAACTCTGGTCCGTTTCACATAAGTTTAGGCATAGATTTTAAGAACTTTTTGAAAGTAAGTTGACGGATTACGATAATTATATATGAAATCAATGCTGTAATCGCAATCTGTCGGCTTATTGTCGGACATAGTTTTTAAAATTTATGCCTAAACTTGTGTCAAACAGACAGACTATAATGGTCCAATTCGTGATTCTGAAGTTACGTAGAATGTTTTGAAAGAAAGGCTTTAGCAACGCTGTAGAACAAAAGTTAATTTAAAGTGTAAAGTTGATACAACTACTGATTGTAAAGAACTTTTACGGCCTGCAAAAGCTGTTAAATTCAAGCAAAAAATACGAATCACAAATAAGAGTAGTTTAGAGGTACAATGCGACTTGCAATCGGTCAGCAATCAATAATATGAAAACGCGCGTACACACAGTTTAAATTTACCTAGAATTTGCACAGGGCGTAAAATAATGTAATATGCATTCAGAAAAGATCATCACTGCGAAAATGTGATCTAATGACAAAATATCAGCGTATTTGCATGTCAAAAACTACATAAATACCCTTAATTACATTATAATGACAATTTTATCATTAAAAGCATATTTTAAATAGTACATTACACAGCAAGCATAGCATAATACATGCGCGTAATTCATAGTCGTTTCAATGAATCTCAACAACCAATAGATATTAAATAATTTCAAGCCTAAATTCGTAATTTTAACATCACGGAGACCATTTTGAAAAAAATTTAGCCAGCCGTCAGCAATATTCTAGAGACGTTACTTTTCAATTTAAACTTTACACAACCGCCCAGTGTAAAGCAGATTTTAGTTGGATTCGTAAATCTGATTCTACGACCAAAATTTATGAAAAATCTCCGCAATGATCTCAAGGCGAATAAATGTTAGATGCAAATCACCTTACACCACTGTTGAATGTAAGCAAATGCGCCCGACTGACGTACGACGTTTGACCTCTGGTACATTTTTAGACTTCAATTCATGTCCAGACTCATAACGGAAAAGTCGGCAGGAAAAGAAACCTAAACACCATTCGTTGTGACATGTACCCTGAGAATGTACTGTATTTTTATTGTATTTGGCTTATCCCGATTTCTGATCGGATAAATCGGCGAACAAAAAATGAACAAAAACGCATTTTCCTACCATCTACCAGATTGTAAACTTTTAAAATCTGAAAGTAACTTCTTATTGAGTGTAGAGAAATTCAGTTTAGGCCAGTCTGTTGATCGGAAATTTCAGTACGTTTGTAAGCAAAAAATTTTGATTTGCATCCTAGTGTAGATATTGACCGATCAAAAAAGGAAGAAAACGTGTTTTATCATCGCATGTTACACCTCTGATTTCGAATTTCACACCTTCAGAAGTAAATCAATAATCAATATTGCAATTTTAAAAAGCAGTTTGCTGCGACCTGTGGCTCTTGGAACTAACTTTCGTTTTCTTTAATTTAACTTGTCCAGACTTATAATCGGAGAAGTTGGTTAAGACACTATCCACTAGAGTGTAAAGTTTTAACCCATAGATCTAACTCCATATTGAGTGTAAAATATTTTGTTTGTAAACAGAAAGTAGCCATTGAGTCAGTGTACATTTGTATCAGAAAAAATGTCTTGGGACTGATAACCGGAGTAGTTGGCAGACAGAAAGAAGACAAAAACATGACCAAAATCTGTCTTTACACTCTAGAGGTTTACACTCTTTACACTCTAACTCTAGAACTGAGAGAATATTTAAAAAAAATGTTTTTTGAAAATTTCCTTCTCTTCGATTCTATAATACTAAAGTGTATGAAGCGTCCAAAAATTGTCCTCGAAAACTGTCAAGGTTTTATACGTTATGACATTACGCTAAAACTTTACACGCTCATAACGAGCTCCGTCGTTGAATGTAAAGGAGAAAGAAATCTGCTTAACTGCTCCACCTTGATGTGTCCCTGTTATACATAGCTTTAGAAGGGACATATGTTGGGAGTACCAAAGATTATATTATATGCAAGTACCTACGCGCTAACTTGCAATCTATGATAAAATGAGATTCCAAATAAAGTCATGGGATACAAATTAAAAAATGATGCAAAGTAAATTGCTCGTTGTAATTGTGTTAATGTCAGCGTCATGTTCACCATATATGGCCAATTTAGCATTTAAAGGCCTACTATACCTGAATGAAACAATAATATCATGACTAAATTTTGAAATCTCCGTTTCGAGAGCTGTCAAAAGTAACTGATGTGGTCCTTATAGTCTGTATCACGTAAGCTCGGGTATAAATTGTGAAAATTTTTTCAAAATTACGCTGACGGAATTATATATCAAATCAATGCTATAATCACAATCTGTCGGCTTATTATCGGAGATAGTTGTTTTTAAAATTTATGCCCAACCTTATGTGAAACAGACTATAGGCGTAGCCTCAGTCTAAGACTACAGTCTCTTTTACATATCTTCGTGCATAAATTCTAAGAATTTTCGTCGAAAATAAGCCGAGCGTGACGATAATTATGTATCAGATTAATGCAATAATCGCAATCTGTCAGATTATTGACTGAGATAGTTTTTTAATTTCTGACCGAAATTGTGTGAAAAAGATTTTAGTCTTAATGTAGTCCTGGTTCTAGTCGTGACCAGACATGCACGTGGGAGAGGCTTGGGCTCTAGACCATAGGTGGGCGTAGTGCTGGCAAAAGTCCGGACTAAGGACTGCCGGATCATGGTCCAGGAATAGTCCTTATGATCCTCGGACTGTAAGGACTGGTTCTTTTTAAATCATAGTGCACTACCGGATCATAGTCTTTTTTAGGATCATGGTCCGGACTACGGACGATGATCATCAAGTTGACCTTTGATTCACAAAATATCATTTAGTGTAATTAATGTAGATTTATTTTTCTCCAAACTTATTCACGCGCTTTTTGTTGTGTAGTGCTTTTGACAGTAGAGCTATAGTCTGTTTCATTTATCCGAGAGCTTTTTCAGTAAATGTATTCGGAGGTTACAGTAACCCCTTCTTTCTTATTTACTGTAAGTCGCTAGATCTCACCTTAGCCGCGTAGCGAAGAAGGGTTTTTCAATAACATTTTTGCGACATAATTTATTCTCGTCTTTGACTTACTGATAAAAATCGCGCATTCAGCTTATCCTGAGTCGACATTTTATACACAATTGACTAAGATGTTAAGAAACGTTGCGAACTTCCGCATAGCTCAGTGGTAAAACCTCCGCTTGTAGTCGAAGCAACCCGGGTTCGAATCCAGCCGATAGCTTTTGGTTTATCGCACTTACTCTAGTATGTCCTAGCACTGATTAAATGCCTAAATTAAATTTATATGGGCGGATTAGTGCATTAAAAATGGAAGAAAATTTTTTCAAAAAATCACGCAAAATGAAGGCGAAAAATGGATGAAAATTGAAAATTTCCTTAAGAAGTGCTAAAAATACTAAAAAAATGTATTAAAAAAAAATAAAGTATTAAAAAAATAAAGTACTAAAAAAAATACTAAAAATACTAAAAAATGCTAAAAATTGACTAAAACCTGCGTAATAATGCAGTTTTAAGGCTATTTCAGCCTTTTAACCAGTTCTTGAGATAATTTTAGCCAAAAAACTCAATTATTAACCCCCAGCCGGCTGACCCTTCCCAGATCGGCCATGCTGCGCACTTATGGTCGTGTTTGACTAAAACGAACAAAGGTTGCTAGCCACATTGGTCGCCTTAGTCCTAGTCAGACTATAACAATGCTACGTTGCATATACTATAGTCTGTTTCATTTAGCTTTGAGGTTTTTGAAAAAGTTTAAAGTGATTACAAAAGTGTTTTACGGAAAATATGATATTCTACAGTATAACGTGTCATATGGAGACGTGCGCCATTGCTAAACCGCATTACTGCATCAACATTTTAAACCACTTTTGTAGCCTGATTCTTGCGGAAAAATTTAAAAGAAAATCGCAAAGTTAAATGAAACAGACAATAGACAATGCTTGGCTGTAATCACTGACAGTATTTCTTACTCCGCATGTAAAAGGGGCAGTGAAGGCTAAGCAATGTGGACGCAATTATAGCACTAGACTTTTCGCAGTTCAGATATGCCGTTATCGCCCTGATGTTTGGCAATGCGAAATAGGCAATAAGCTTAGGTTAAAGTTCAGTCTATATTGATTTGACCTTCGGTAAGCTTATATCCAACCCATCTTCTGTCATACGGCTTGAACCTAAAATAAGATAATTTAACCTCAACCCGACAAGTGCCGTTAATCTTTGGGCTGAACCCGCCCACGTTTTCAAAAAATGCAATTACACATTCACTTCATGTTTCAAAAGTGTAACAAAAGGACTTTCAAACGATTATTCGAAGTCTGCTAAAAAATTTTTATTTGGCTGCATATTAGCTTTCATTATTTGTCAAAATTGCATTTGCAATTTATGATTTATATTTTTAAACGGTTGAAACTTAGAATTCTTTCAGTAAAAAGGTAAAATATGTTCTTTATAATGAGCTACGTCTTAGAGTATGACTTCTTATAGCTTTTTTAATCTTGGCCCCTTTAAATGGAAAAACCATCCACGGAAAACTGAAAATGATGTGCTGCAATTTGTTGGTAAATGCGCGCTGAGTAAATTTATTCTATTCAGTCTCACAATAAATACACTGAATATAGGCATTTATTATCACACGTGTACAATTAAATCTGTAGGTATTTTCCGAAATAATTTACAATGGTACAGATATGTATACGCACGATAAATCGTTTTATGAGTGGGGGAGAAAGGAAAGGATTACAGCGAGATTCGAGATTCGTGTCAAGTTGTTTACGAAAATTTGAGCTTAGAATGAGATAATACGTCAGAGTAATTCGGAGTTTCAATTCGCATCTTCCTATTATCGAAAAAAAAACATTTTTTATCATTGAAATCTAGCATTTAGTGGGAACTAGTATTTATAATTAACGCAAACTACTTGCACAAAAAGCGAATGAATGTAATAAATTTAAGGTTTACTCGGGGAGTTAAGATAATCATTCACACGATGGGAAATGATAAATGCATTTTTTAGGAGAAAACGGTACAGATTCGATACTTTTGGGCGCTACATATTTACACAATTAACAATTCTTTTGAAGTCGATTCAGCTATCGCGCGCGCTAAACCGCTATTTTGACTCCCGGTTGAGCTGGAGGTGGAGGTACTTCTCTCTTTTTCCAAGCAAAGTACGCGTCAACCACATAGAAGAACAAGGCAAAGAAAAGGAAAATCTGCAAGAACAAAGACGATGCTCTTAAAGTGTAGATGTCAAGGTAGACAGTGTCTAAACTTAGGGTTATTAGTGCAGCAGAAAATAAGAAGGCAAATAAAAGCAATCTTTGCATAAAAGAAAATTTGAAAATTGATCTGCGTAAAAATTATTTAATAATGTAAAATAAATATGGTGCCAATATTACTGCATACATTTCGACTAGACTGATATGGTTAAACCAACGCTCAGCAAAATGAGCTTGACATAGAGGTTTTTCATTTTTCGATTTCAATTGTAGTGAACGGTTTCTCAATAGCTAAAATCCAGCAAAATATGATTCATCCTTCCTCATTATTGAGTTGTTCTTTATTATTTTCACTAATCTGATTTCTTATTAAATTATTTACTTAAGTCATTGGCCTGGAAGCCCATTTCTGTTGTTTGGCTCTGTTAGGTTATAGGGGGCCCAAATTCATTCTAATGTTCCACGTCCATAAGGCATTAGCTGATTCATGCAGCGTCAAAAATATGTCAAAATCTCAATTTTTTATGTTTCTTCGAATCCATACATAAGTAAGCATGTGTGCTGGAAGTATGCTACGTAATTGAGGAAAACGTCATAATGTAAAAAGTGCAGAAAAAGAAATACAAGGGAATTGAGCAACTATTTCCGGCGACATACTAAAATCGCAAAAAATATCAAGAACATTTTTACATTTCAAATATGGGGGTCGGCGACGGGTGTTTTGAATTTCGTCTACACGTAAGGCTGAAAGAAATCAGAAATTAGTTTTTGACGCCACAAATGTGGTATTTGTGGAAGACGTCAGAATTTGGTTCTCCGTCTATCGGTATGTTGCTCCGTTACTGTTTATGATGCTCATACTCTACCTCCTCATCTCGGCATCGCATCGGACAAGTTCAATATGTCTAAATATTCTTCAAAGTCATTCATAAGTATATTAACTTTAAAAAAGACGGAAAAACCCATGTCCGTGATAAAGTGTCTTACTGATGCAGCAATCCAGCTTTTAGCCAACATGTAAGCCTTGTTCTCCCCGCGAGATTGCCACGTTATTCCATACCCAGAAGCGTAGTACACTTCAACACACGCTGCGATGAAAATGACGATGCAGCCGAAGAACAAAACGGCGAATATCTGAGGGAAATCAAAAAATTCGACACTTATTAAAAAAATCATCGTAGTTCTATGAATTTTATTACAAAATACGTACGCACATTCTCCTATAGTTCTGATATTTCCTCTGAAATAGGGTGATTAATGCGTTTGAAGAAAATCCGATAGACGAGAGGAAAATCGAAAAAAACTAGAAAACCTATTAAAATTACGTTGTCTAGGTGGAAAATACTCGTCTGATAGATTAGAGTTGTTTTTCAGACACGTTACAGTTTTAATTAGGTACTTTTGTTACTTTTTCGAATTATGACCACAAATGCACAGCAATGGTCGGTCACGAGGTTAGCGAACTTTTTTCGAGAAAAATTATATCGAAAACTAATATCAATGCTAATACAATAGCGGTAAGCTTTATTAATTCACAGTTTCTGCTTAATTTCAATCACTTTTAAAAAAGTTTTAATTCTTTTCCCTTTATGGCCTTTAATTTGTCTCAATTTCTCGAGGAAATTTTTCAAACTTCTATTCTGGGCGTCTAGACCTTTACGTGCATGTCTGGTTATTACCTATTAGACAGATCCGAAAAAGCTAAAAGAAAAGAATAATTCCGAAAAGTAAAACGAAAATAAAATCGAATCAGGCGGACATCAAGAAGAATGCAAAAACTCACGGAAGCTTTAACCTATCGATCATAAAAAACAAAGGACATTTTAAAATTCGTTAAATTAAATTCATCATGCTTATAATGGTTATCTTTCTTTAATCCTTAAAATTCTCGGCGAGCTTCAAAGGCTCAAACAATAAATCAGCAGCAAATATTATAAAAGATGACGAAAGCGTAAGCACACATTTAATAACTCTGTCGTATTTTTAGTGATTTTTTAACAAAGATTATTTCTATTACTTTTCGAAGACGAGTCTTTCGCAAGCGGTCGTCATAGAACAACTGATTCACTAAGAAATTATTTTCAGACATTGAAAAAATTCATTGCGTCACATATGTTTGGCTACTCTAATAACAATTAATATTTGGCATATGGCCAATCCATCGAAATAAGCCACGAAAGACACTGGCCGGAATTAGCGGCTTCAGTCGAAATTAAAATTTATATACTTCAGTGTTTAACTTAAAAGAGCACTGAAATAATGAATTGCGAAGTGGGACCAGATGGTCTTATTTCAGAGAGGATCTCCAGCTTTCTGTTAAGAATTCTTACTAAGTTGAGCGGCAACAAAGAAGATTTTACGCCATTTGCATATATTTCTATCGCCAAAAAACGTAATGATTTCAAAGCTGTCAAATTCAAAGAGAAATTAAAAAATGTTCGGCACTTCGCGTCAAAAGTTAACATATATAAGGCTCCAGGCACCGATTTTTAAAGTGCTTTGCTCCGGTAACAAAATTTAATAATGCAGAGACGTCTTTCACATTATATTTCAAATAGTTTTAAAATTTTAGGAAAATCTTGCCCAACCGTCAATAAACAAAAAATTAAAATTGTCCGAACTGAATACGCTATAAAAGAGAGGATGTATTCTTTTGTGGGAGTGCACTTTTGAATGGATAACAAAAAACGGCATAAGTTGTTAAAGATATCAGTAGTAATATAAAAATTTAATTTATACTATGAATAAATGTAAATTAACAAGCTAAATTAATTAATCAAGATATTTAATTATTTCACCAAGGAATAGCTCAATTTTATCTTGCCAAACGCCACGACAACGAGAACAAGGGAAATCACGGAAAATATGAGGGCAACGAAAAAGACGAAAAATTGGCCTCCAAGTTGACTGCCTACGTCGTAAGAAGACCAGCTGTCAATAGGGACTCCTTTGCCGTCGCAGGAATAGCTCCAAATGTAATAGCAGCGTCGCGAACCGACTGCAACTGTGATTACTGCTATTACGAGGCAAATCTGAAATCAAATATTTTGATACATAAATTCATCAATTCTTACTATAAGGCAGACGTACATAGACTTTGGGGTCCGACGGACTCCTGAAAACGCAAACTTCTGCTAACTCCAGAATTTTGATGTTTTCGGAATTTATTTGGCCAACATGCTTAGATTGATAAAGGTCGAGAAATTCTCTTTCATGGTATCTACTGTTATTTTTGGCCCCTTTTTTGACATATATTCGTTGGAAGTTGGAATTGTTGGAATTGAATGTTGAAATTTTTCAAATTGAAAAACTGCGAGTTGAAATCTCAGACCTCATCATTTCAGCCCAGCGTATACGTTTTACTTTTATTGGGCGAGATAGCGATAAAATTTGATGCAAAGACGAAATAAGGTTGAAAGGCCTGTTAAATTCGCAATACACACGCTTTTACGATCAAAACTCTTTCGTATAGTAGATTAAATTAAAAAGTTGAATTAAATTTAAAAAAAACTAAAAAGATCATTTCATTTTTCTTGTAATTTGAGCAATGCGACATAATTTAAATTTTCTTGAACGACTGAAAATTTTCAAGAATAGATAATTTATGCAAAACAAAAATTAAGTTACCAGGTGGGCAAGCCGAACCCCAAGCAGCGAATAATTCGTCATATTTTCGAGCACGATTATCAGGCGGATTCAAGCTATCGATGATAAGGCGTGCATCGCTGCGTAAATAAGCACGCTTGTTTACACATAGCACGAAAGGTATTTCATAGAAAAAGCTTTTATTCGCTTAAACAACCGGCGACTTTTGGCACAAAATCTCTGATTAAATTAGACACAGAAATATGTACGTTACTTCAAAAGCTAAAAGTTTCGAAAATTGCATTGAAGCCGTTTTTGCCGACTCTGTCATAACAGTGAGCCACATACTTCGCTTGGGGGAAGTATGAAATACTCGTATATAGCCTTTGTATACAAGGTACGTTTCATCCAATATAGAATCCTATTGTTCTGCATAAACTTAGGGCTAATACGACAACACATGGCAGCTTCATCATTACGGCGTTCGATGGAAATAGGTATTCATAAATATCTTTTTTGCTTACTTCTGCTCGAGGGGAGATCGCTGAAAGTTTCTATAAACCGCCTAAACTTGGACGCGAGATACTTTCTCAGCGATTATTCCTACTCGAACGAGCTTACTGCATCTACTTCATCGGAACCCTTTGGCCAGCTGCATTTGCAAAAACATTCAAAGCAATTTACTTCATGATGACGTAAACGACTAATGCTATCATTAAGTAAAAATATCGCGAAACAAATCAAAGCGGAAATGATCCCTAACAATAATTCAGCGACGCTTTTTTGATTTTCAAAGTAAAATGTTTTTTCACGACCTTGGCTGTGCTCTCTGACGGATCTAGAATTTGAAACATACACTGTTTTATCTAAATACCCATAATCTAATTTATCTTTACATTTCGTTTTTAGGTATCACAATCTACATATTAGCAAACAATAAAATGAATTGATTTCAAAATTTTGATTATTTCCGATTTAACCGAATCTCGAAATGCCATAATGAAGGACGAAGACTTGGAGTCAACTGCGACGCGCTGCGTCATTATGTTGGTTTTAATTTGGGACACCGAAATATGCTTACGTAACGCCGCACGATTTAAATTAAATAACATTGTTTATAAAAAACGAATAGATGAAAGTATTTTAGATTGGACATAAAAATTGCACTTCTGACTTTTCAACGTCAGAAATATATATACGGTTTGCCGTCAAGACGTCTTACATTCGAAACTGCAAGTTTTTACAACTTAATAGAAAGCTGGATTCATAAAATTATTATGAAATGATAAGAGTGCTTAAGACGAAAGTACGCATTATGGAAGAAGTTTCTGGGCACGCACATAGAACTAGAATGCAGGCAGTAACGTAAATACGGTCGGATCATAAAAAAAGATGTAAGGAACCAATTTAAGAAGTAGGAAAGCACGACTGAAGCCGAAAATAGGTCAATAGGAACCGTTGTTGTAAGATCAGCAATGCAAGAAGCGTACAAAGTAAATATACAAAACCATAATCCAAATCCGATTTGTCAATTTATATTAAGTGCGTAACGTTTAATATCTGTACTTACTGGGGTAAACCATAAAAAAGGCTACATTCCGATTTCACAGTTCATAGCTTGGGCTGATAGGAACATGAAACTTTAGGACTGGCTTCATTTGATAGATGATAGTGTCTTCCTTTAAATCATGTAAAAATTTTTGGCTAGATGTTAACGGTTCAAACGCTACGACAATTGGTTTACACCCTACTTTAATATTCTTTAATTCTTTAAAGAGTGATAGCGTCATAGGTCCTTCCATTAATTTGCACCCTTTTCTGACGATATCCTAAAATTTTTGCACTTAGTAGGATGCGTGTTTACCCAGCGGGTTTCAGAAATGTGCTAATCGATTTTTGTGACTGGATATGATGTCTAAAATGTCAAAAAAGGGATACCCTTTCGTGCAATAATACGATACATTGCAGAAATTCTGGGGTTAAACAATATCAAGGTGAGGTAGGTATGAACAAATCACCATTACCCCGAGCCGCTGGTAATTAGCCAATATTTTTATGCGCTTTAAACATGGAGAGTTTATCTACCTAATGCAGCTACTATTAAGGTTTTATGTTCTTATCAGCCAAAGTTATGACCTGTTGAATTGGAATTAGCTTTTTTAATGGGCCACCCCGTATATATATGAGGTGGGCCAAAAAAAGGCTACATTCCGATTCAGCAGGTCATAACTTCGGCTGACATGAACATGAGACGTCAGAACTGACAACATTAGATAGATAAAAGTGTCTTCTTTCGAATCGTGTAAAAAAGTTTGGCTAGATGTCAATGCTTCGAGCGCTACGGCAAATAGTTTACACCCTACTTTAATATTGTTTAAAGGCCAATAGCGTCATTGGTCCCGTCATCAATTTGCATCCTTTTACACGAATTCCTGAAATTTTTGCACTCAGTATGAAGCGTATCTACTCTGGGGGTTTAAAGATGTGCTACTTGACTTTTGTGAAGGTATGTATTGTCAAACTGGTCAAAAAAGGATTCCTACATACGCAATAATGTACTACACTGCAGAAACTCTGAGGTTAGAACAATATCAAAGTGAGGTGTAAACAAATAGCCGTAGTGCACGAAACGCTGGCAGCTGGCCAAAATTTTTCACACGATTCGAAAGAAGACACTTTTATCTATCTAATGTTGCCAGTTCTAACGTCTCATGTTCACATCAGTCGATGTTATGACCTGTTGAATCGGAATGTAGCCTTGTTTTGGTTCACTCTGTATATCTTTAATTACTCAAAATGAAATTTACGAGACAGAAAAACCCAGTTTTTATTCTGATATAGCCATTCTTGCTATGGAATCTCCGCAGAGCTCAGCTCTGAAGACAACACGCATCTTTTCACATTTCATACGTTCGCACTGCCTAAATTTGTATAACTGTGTAAGCGTACTGTAAAAAATACGAGGTTTTCAAGTCAATAATCATATCAAGACATGTACAAGTACGCTTTAGTATCTCAGCTTGGAAAAAAGGAAAACTTCATGGAGAAAAGCAGACGAAATCAAATTCAAACTCGGGCAAATGCAGTGTGGTCCATAAAAAAGGGTACTCAATGTTTTAATCATAAGAATAACGGCATTTGACATATTGCAAAATTAGTAATTTTTAAAAGCATAAATATAGAGCAACAGGCTCAAAAAGGTTTCATTTAGTTATGCACTAGTCGTTATGTTTTTGATTTACACTTTTGTAAAGATAACTTTTTCTGTTAAGCCCAAAACATACTTCACGCGATTCGCGCGGCAAAGATTCGTCTGCCGCTTCAGCATCCACCTAGCCAATGTGACTTCACGGCGTTGATGTCTCAAGAGCCCCACCAGTCCTAACAGCCCCACCAGTCCCAACAGCCCCACCAATAATCCCAACAACCCCACCGTCTCAACAGCCCCATCGTCCCAACAGCCCCACCAATAATCCCAGCAGCCCACCATTACTGCTATTGCTATTATGCGAGAAGTGCATTGGGCGGATGTACTTTTGAATTATTGAACTTATACGGGCTCGGTTTGATCATAAATGAACAGCATGTACGTACAATTTAGGTAGGAAAGTACATACTGCCCAAATGCAGCTGCATATTGCATGCATAGATCGATGTGCACGAACTAAACAAGATACCCATATTCGATTGGCATAAAAGAAAGCTCAAACTTATGTAAATGAACTTAAAAATAGCAAAATTATTTTTAAGGACTAAAAAATGGTAGGTATGTATAAACGCGTTTCGATTTGTTGTACGCCAGTGGCGAAAAGCATTAGGTACGTTATTTACTGAGTTTTTGTTTAATATTGCGACATTAATGATTTTGGGCTTGCTGAAAAGTTTTTGAGCCAGAAATTGGCACAGAGTTTGTTAATAGTCAAATCTCGGAATAGATGACGCTTTATTTTACTTTATTCAAAAAAAATCGTCAAAACGTCTATCGGATAACGCAGTTTCGAATTATTATATTTGCCAATTTTGCTCTTCCGATGCAAATACGGGTAGCAGGGCTAAGGTGCAGAACGACAGATTCGTGACAGATCCTACGATTGGTCATTCACCAACTTGCCTTCCGAAATCTAGATCTGAAATCGAAGGGATGAAACTGGCTCGAGAAATTAGAAAACGGTAAGCCAAGGAAGGCATGGCTCCATTAAGAGTGTTTAGAGAATCCGTTTCTCTTATTCCAAATAAATTTCCAGTAGACCAGAATCTGCAAGGAGACATAGAGATTGAGCTGGGTTCGTATAAGAAAAATCGATCGAGTTTGTATAGACAGCTGCAGAGCGTTTGCTGCCAGTCATACGTGGGCAGCAAGAAAATTCTGGGGGGGGTGCAAGATTTTTTTGAAGGTCGAAAAATGACCTTAAAAATGGTGGTATGGCGATAAAAACACCATTTTTCGACGTTTCTCATCAAGCACTATCCATTGGCATCAAAAAATTGCGAAAAACACGAAAAATTTTCAAAAATTAAATTCTCGGGGGTATTTTGATTTCTGGGGGGTGCATACCCCCCAAACCCCCCCCCCCACGCCCAGGTGTGCTGCCAGTGCCTGGACCGAATAATTTGCCGATTGAGTACTAGCTAACCTTACGGGGGTCGAGAAGCTTACGCTGCTGATCACGAGGCTGACTTAGTGCACGAACGTCTGCTTTTATATCAAGGCGACAATTGTTTGCTCTTTTGTTCTGATCTGGATTTGCAAATTCTACACGAATCCGAATATTGGATTATGGATGGCACTTTTGAAAAGTGTCCACAGCCATTCTTGCAATTATATACTATACATGGATTCAAAGGCGGCGAGGGTAAATATTCATTTTAAGTCGCATGTTATTATTATTATTAGTATATCATTATTAAGATGATTATTATTATTATTGTCAATATAATTGTAATTATAATTAATATTAATATTATTAATATTATTATTATTATTATTATTATTGATATTATTATTATTATTATTTTTATTATTTTTATCATTAATACTACTACTGTTAGAGGGGCCTAGAAAAGACTTCCCGGAATGGAAAAAATGAAAAATTTTGTAAGAAAAATGAGGCGAAAGGCTAAAAGGGATGAAAATTGAAAATTTTCTTTAAAAGTGCTTCGAATTGACCAGAAACTGCGTAATAGCATAGTTTTAACGTATGTTATCGCTTACACCAGTTTTTCAGATCATTTTGGCCCAAAAATTCAACTCTTGATCCCCTCAGACCGGCTGCCCCTCCAGATCGGGCATGCTGTGCATCTATAATCGTAAACAGGGCCCGCTTGCTTTAAACATTTTGAAGCCTGGCTTAAAATTAATCGCTATTAAGACCTGGCTTAAAGGTTTCTGTAACATAGGGATTAAGCCTGGCTTAAACCAGAAGTCCGGATCATCCTGTTTTCTATGAAGTCAACGGTTTTAATCCCGGGCCGGGCTTAAGCTAGGCTAAAGCTTGGCTTCCTTTCAAATCGTTTAAAAAATATAAGCAAGAGTTAAGCCAGGCTTAAGCCAGGTTTAAGCCCAGCTTATATTTACCTCACCATTACCTTAAATCGACTCCAAGATTTTATTATTGGGGACTCAAAATTTTAGAAGTCAAATCAATTAGGCTTTCAAGCATCGTATGAATGCTTTGCTTAAAGAGGAAAATATTGAGTCCAAATATTGTTGAAAACATCGCTCGTCCAGTATTAATATTAAATTAATTATTTTGGGTTTACCGCTGTGCCACGCTTTGCTGCCCTCAAAACAGCGTATTATCTACAGGCCACTATTTCAGTGCTTGATGAATGCCTTAATTAATCGTTTTCAAAACCTTGGAGCTGTTCATACGAGTGGGCACAACCGAAATTCTGGGGGGGGTGAAAAATTTTTAAAGGTCAAAAAATGGTCTTGAAAGTGGTCGTAAGGCCAAAAAACACCATTTTTCGACGTTTCTCATCGAGCACTATCCAATGGCATCAAAAAATCGCCAAAAAAGTTGAAAAATTTTCAAAATTTGAATTCTGGGAGGGGGTATTTTGATTTCGGGGGAGTATTTCAACTTCTGGGGGTGAAAACTCCCAAACCCCTCCCCCATGCCTGCGTGTGATTACGACAATGTGTGGATTGTGGAAGCAGCGCTGGTCGGACACTTAGGTCCGAGGACCACAAACCACGCCGAAGGTTGGCATAGTTAATTGAATGGTGATTTCGGCCATCCTCACCTAGCGTTGGACACGTTTTTAAACTGGTTCCAGCAGAAACCATATCACGCAGGTAAGATTTTAATTAGAATTGAATAGATATTTAGATAACAATGCATTCGGGCAACATTCGCTGATGTTTATCTGCTAGAATAGCCATTGACCACTAGGAATGCAATGGGTACTCAGCTTCGGACTCGCTGAATTCTTGTTGAAAAAATGATAGGCAACGGGTAATAGAATTTTTCCAACTTTTTCGCAAATAAGAGGTGTTGCAAAGCTCATTTTTTCAGCATAAAGTCGTCCGAATTTGATTGAGTTCTAACGTTTGACGCTTAGACTTTAGATCAATGTACAATTGTTCAAGGTTAAGTCTAAACCTTGAACAACAGTGATTAATAATAAAGGATAATCGTTTAGATTTTGTGCCTAAACAGTGATTCGCTCATTGTGTGCCGAATTTCAGCGTACAATAAATACCACTTTGAGAGCATTTGTTAATTCGACCTATAATTCTTCTCCAGCACTTTCCTATTCATTCATCGCTTAATTTTTGTAAAATGTTCTGGTCTTTAGCCAATATATAACAAAATTTAGAGAAATGAATTGCACAATTCATTGTTGAACAACTGCTTAAAGAGACATTAACTTGTTTCATATTTCCATGAAATCAATATTTTCAGCAAATGGAAAGGCTGATCTTTCAGCGCAATTCCTAAAACAATAATTTTAATTAGTTCTGCCGTAGACTGCTGCTTTTTTCGTTCACCTGTCGTCGAGAAAAGCCATTTTTAATAAGTGTCCGTTTTGATCGAAACCGTATTATAATTTCGTCATTAAAGAATTCGCGGACAAATTAGATAAAATAGATCCTGATCTAATTTACAAACTTTTTCTTTAGAATGCATACCTACTTATTATTAGTAATTATTTGCTAGACACTGGTTTTGGGCATCTATGCATTTGATCGTGTCCATGAATATCTTATAATGATAATAATTTTTTAGGAGTAGGGCCGACTGAGGCAGTTGCTGCAAGGTGGGGAGCGGCCGCGCCAAAGGCAGCAAGTTATGTCCAAGTTGACGAGAATATTCGCCGCGCAAAGATTACCTTACATTGCGAAATCGCTGACCTGGTTGGCCCGGATCTCCATGGAAGGATTAGAATCTTTTTGAATTATCTGATTCATTTACTGGGATGAAACCATAGATGCAAAGGTCAGCAGCACACCTGGGCGTGAGGGGGGTTGGGGGGTATGCACCCCCAGAAACCAAAATACCCCCTCCCAAAAATTAAAATACCCCCCCAGGATTCAAATTTTGAAATTTTTTTCGTTTTTTTCGCAATTTTTTGATGCCAATGGATAGTGCTTGATGAGAAACGTCGGAAAATGGTGTTTTTATCGACATACCACCATTTTTAAGGCCATTTTTTGACCTTCAAAAAATCTTGCACCCCCCTTCCAGAATTTTCTTGCTGCCCACGTATGATCAGCAGGGCGCCCGGGATGGGTGAAATTGCAAAATTATGGTTAGGGACGTGATTTCTAGTGATGTAGAAGATCATCTGGATCTGATCTTTTTATCCAGATCCGGATGATCTAGATATGGTTATTTTCTGATCTGGTTATCTGATCTGGATCTGGATCTGCCAGAAAATCAGAACCCAATCTTTATCTGGATCTGTCTAATCAAGTTATATCTGGTTAACCAGATCAGGAAGTTATTTTTGCACGATGGTACTCTTTATGTTTTACGATTTACTGTAGGCTGGTCATCTAATTAGTTGTAGCCTTACATGCAATGATTGTATCTCAACAGCCCCCACTAGTCTCCATAAGCCGCACCGTCCCAACAGCCCCACCAAGAATCCCGACAGCCCCACTAGTCCCAACAGCCCCACTAGTCCCAACAGCCCCACCATCCCAACAGCCCAACCAGTAATCCCAACAGCCACACCAATTCCAACAGCCCCACCAATCTCAACAGCCCTACCAATCCCAACAGTCGCACCGTCCCAAGAACCCCACCTTTCCAACAGCCCCACCATCTTAACAGCCCCACCAATAATCCCAACAGCCCCACCAACTCGAGCTCCATCAATTCTTAGCACTTCCACCGTACCAGCAGTCCTACCCTTCCAACAGTCGCACTGTCCTAAGCACACATAAGCTTAGGGGAAGGGATGTTTAGAGTTTAATCCCCGCCCCGAAATTCTGGAAATCCCACAGATTATGTTAGACCCCCAGAATTCTATTTTTAATACATTTTTTGGTCACTTTAACCCACCAGACCCACAGAACTTGTTCGCTGCCAAAGTTGTTTCCAACTGCCTCACTGTTATTATTGTAGATGCACAGCACGGCCGGTGTGGAGAATGAGTTTTGAGCCAAAAATTTACCTCAAACCTGGCATGAATGTTAAAATAGCGTTAAAACCACGCTAATCCACATTTTCTGGCTATTTTGAAGCAAATTAGCATGAAAGTTTTGATTTTCATTCAATTTTAACACTTATCTTTCCTTTTTTCACTAGAATCTTTTTCATTTTTTCCTGGCAGTGTAGAGTACACCATAATGAACAGGAATCCAATCTTGCGAGTTGACTTGAATGAGGCAAAATCCAGGATTGCGCACAAATGCTGAGGGTTTAATTCTGGCAGGTCTACCAGTTTCTCAGGTAGACTTATTCTGAAAATGTAAACCTGCACACTCGTTTATGGTCTTGATGGAATATACGAATTCGGAAAACAGTCAAAATAATATCTTTCAAAAAAATTAATATTGCCTGATTATATTATATTGTATAATAGCAATTGCAGT
The DNA here is from genome assembly GCA_036768485.1 of Mermis nigrescens. NCBI lineage: Eukaryota > Metazoa > Nematoda > Enoplea > Mermithida > Mermithidae > Mermis > Mermis nigrescens. The sequence goes on from JAVLUZ010000283.1 coordinate 351,372, forward strand.
AATGGTGAGGCTGCTGGGATTACTGGTGGGGCTGCTGGGATGGTGGGTCTGATGGGATTGGTGGGGATATTAAGATTGGTAGGGCTGTAGGGATTATTGGTGGGGCTGTTGGAACGGTAGGGCTTTGGGACGTTAGGCTTTTGAGTCATCACCAAACGTGGGCAGCAAGAAAATTCTGGAGGGGGTGCAAGATTTTTCAAAGGTCAAAAAATTGCCTTAAAAATGGTGGTATGGCGGAAAAACACCATTTTTCGACGTTTCTCATCGAGCACTATCCATTGGCATCAAAAAATTGCGAAAAAACAGAAAAAATACTAAAAATTGAATTCTGGGAGGGGTATTTGGGTTTTCAGGGGGTATTTTAATTTTCAGGGTGGTATTTCGGTTTTCTGGGAGTATTTTGGTTTGTGGAGGGGGTGCATACCCCAAACCACCCACGCCTAGGTGTGGACATCACCCATGCACGCGGGGGTGGAGGGAGGGTCTGCTGGGGATTTTGACCCCACCTAGATCTGTGCTCACTTCCCCTTAGAATGGCCAAAAAGTTCCGCTGACCCCCATAATTTTTTTTGGTTTTAGAAAAATTTTTAAAGCTCTGAGCTCTGCAGAAAAGTAACTTAAGTGATAAAAATGTATTGAAGGTTGTTTTTTTCACATAAATTATCAATAGAATTGACCTTTGAGAGACTTCTTTGCCTTAAAATTGGAAACTTTTGACATTTTTCGAGAAATTTTTGTTATAAAAGTTGTTTCAGTGGATGCGCGACATCGAAAAACGTCTAAAAAGAATGTTTTCAGTGCCCATGGGCCATTTTTATCGCTTCTCCTGATGTTTGAAAAAAATTTAACCTTGACCCACCAGAGTTTCTATGCTGTACATGTATAGTTTTAGTAGGTGCATCTGTAATTTTTCATGAATTTTAATAGCGTTTTTCTTTGTTTTATTTAAATTAAGCAGGTTTCTTCATAGTGTTGTATTTTGTGTTGTTAGGTAATGTATCGTTTGTTATTTGACAGTCATATCTCTCTGAAATAATACATCCTCCAATCGAAAGAAGCATTTGTTTCTCCTGTTTAACCACAATGTTGCCAAATTCCAGACAGCTCACGTTCTGTGAAAATTTAATGCCGTTTTGTTTATAAACTTGTCAATTAAAGCTGTTGTAATAATTTTTACATTTTTCATGCCTCAATTTCATGCCCATTGGTAAAAGTCTAAACTTGTGAGTCTTAACTTTAACTATTTTTACTGATATCATTTTTACGTGAATGCTCTAAAATGCAAATTTTCCTCGGCTCTGCCTCAGACCCCTCGGAGGGCTGTTATATTAGTCCTGCCACCCGAGAACCCCCAATCCATGTGGACTTGGGGGCTTTACGCCCTGCTTTTTAGCAATACAAATTGCTGCACAAGAAATATTTTTATCTGGATCTGAATCTGGATCTTTTTAAATTTTGATCTGGCAAAACGATCTGGATCTTGATCTGGTTATTTTCTGATCTGGTTATCTCGATCTGGATCTGGATCTGCCAGAAAATCTGAACCCGATCTTTATCTGGATCTGGATATGGGTAAAAATCTGGAGCTCCGAGCTCTGCGGAAAAGTAACTTGAGTGATAAAAATGTATTGAAGGTTGCTTTTTCACATAAATTATCATCAGAATTGACCTTTGAGATACTTTTTTGCCTTAAAATGGTAAACTTTTGACATTCTTCGAGAAATTTCTGTTTTAAAAGTTGTTTCAGTGGATGCGCGACATCGAGAAACGTCTAGAAACAATGTTTTTAGTGCCCATAATCCGTTTTTATCGCTTCTTCTGCGGTTTGAAAAAAATTTTACCTTGACCCCAGAATTTTTATGCCGTACATGTGTAGTTTTATAAGTTCATCTGTCATTTTTCATAAATTTTAAGAGCGTTCTTTTGTTGAATTGAAATTAAGCAGGTTTCTCCATAGTATTGCATTTAGTGTAGTTAGGTTATGTATCGTTTGTTATTTGACAGTGATATTCCTTTGAAATGATTGTGTCTCTAGAGCCCCACCAGTCCCAACAGCCCCACCAATGATCCCAACAGCCCCACCAGTCCCAATAGCCCCAACGCCCCAACTGCCCCACTAATAATCTCAACAGCCCCACCAATTCCAACAACCCCCAATCCCAACAGCTCCACCGTCTCAACATCCCACCGAAAATCCCAACAACGCCACCCGTCCCAACAGCCCCACTGTTCCAACAGCCCCACCAATAATCCCAACAGCCCCACCATTAATCCCAACAGCCCCACCAATCCCAACAGCCTACCAATCCCAACAGCCCCACCATTCCAACAGCCCCACAGTCCCAGCAGCCCCACTGTCCCAACAGCCCCACCAATAATCCCAACAGTCCCACCAATCCCAACAGTCACACCGTCCCAACAGCCCACCATAATCCCAACAGCCCCACCAATAATCCCAACAGCCCCACCAATCCCAACAGCCTACCAATCCCAACAGACCCACCATCCCAACAGCCCCAAAATCCTAACAGCCCCACTGTCTCAACAGCCCCACCAATGATCCCAACAGCCCCACCAATCCCAACAGCCTACCAATCCCAACAGCCCCACCATCCAAACAGCCCCAGAATTCCAACAGCCCCACTGTCTCAATAGCCCCACCAATAATCCCAACAGTCCCACCAATAAACCCAACAGCCCCACCAATAATCCCAACAGCCCCACCGATAATCCCAACAGCCCCACCGATCCCAACAGCCCCACCAATCCCAACAGCCCCACCGTCCCAGCAGCCCCACTGTCCCAACAGCCCCACCAATAATCCCAACAGCCCCACCAGTCCCAAAAGCCCCACCGCCCCAACTGACCCACTAATAATCCCAACAGCCCCACCAATTCCAACAACCCCTAAATCCCAGCAGCCCCACCGTCCCAACAGCCCCACCATCCCAACAGCCCCACCGTCCTAACCGCCCACCGAAAATCCCAACGACCCCACCCGTCCCAACAGCCCCACTGTCCCAACGTCCCCAAGAATAATCCCAACAGCCCCACCAATAATCCCCACAGCCCCACCAATCCCAACAGCCTACCAATCCCAACAGCCCCACCATCCCAACAGCCTCAAAATCCCAAAAGCCCTACTCTCTCAACAGCCCCACCAATATATCCAACAGCCCCACCGATAATTCTAACAGCCCCACCGATCCCAACAGCCGCACCAATCCCAACAGCTCCACAGTCCCAGCAGCCCTACTGTCCCAACAGCCCCACCAATAATCCCAACAGCCCCACCAATCCAAACAGTCCAACCGTCCTAACAGCCCCACCAATAATCCCAACAGCCCCACCAATAATCCTAAACGCCCCACCAATCCCAACAGCCTATCAATCCCAACAGCCCCACCATCCCAACAGCCCCAAAATCCCAACAGCCCCACTGTCTCAACAGCCCCACCAATGATCCCAACAGCCTAACAATCTCAACAGCCCCACCATCCAAACAGCCCCAAAATCCCAACAGCCCCACTGTCTCAACAGCCCCACCAATAATCCCAACAGTCCCACCAATAATCCCAACAGCCCCACCAATAATCCCAACAGCCCCACCGATAATCCCAACAGCCCCACCGATCCCAACAGCCCCATCAATCCCAACAGCCCCACCGTCCTAGCAGCCCCACTTTCCCAACAGCCCCACCAATAATCCTAACAGCCCCACCAATCCCAACAGCCCCATCAATTCCAACAACCCCACCAATCCCAGCAGTACCACCGTCCCAACAGCACCGCCATCCCAACAGCCTCACCGTCCCAACAGCCCCACCAATCCCAACAGCCCCACCGTCCTAGCAGCCCCACTGTCCCAACAGCCCCACCAATAATCTTAACAGCCCCACCAATCCCAACAGCCCCATCAATTCCAACAACCCTACCAATCCCAGCAGTACCACCGTCCCAACAGCCCCACATACCCAACAGCCCCACCAGCATACGTGGGCAGAAAGAAAATTCTGGGGGTGCAAAATATTTCAAAGGTCAAAAAATGGCCTTAAAAATGGTGGTATGGTGAGTAAAATACCATTTTCGACGTTTCTCATCAAGCACTATTCATTGGCATCAAAAAATTGCTAAAAAACAAAAAAATTTCAAAAATTGTATTCTGGGGGTATTTTTGTTTTTTTTTGGGAGAAGGTATTTTTGGTTTGGGGGGGGTATTTTGGTTTCTCGGGGAAAGGGGTGCACACCTGCCCCCAACCCCCACGCCTAGTGGTGTAAAGTGACCGATAAATGTGCTGAAAATATAATTCTGGGGGTCTACCATAATTTAGGGGATTTCCAGAATTCCGAGTTGGGAGGTTAAACTCCACGCTTATGTGTGGTTGGGACAGTGTGACTGTTTGAATGATAGGACTGCTGGAACTGTTGAACTGCTGGGATTGGTGGGCTCTTCGGACTGGTGGGGACGGTGGGGCTGTTGGGATGGTGGGGCTGCTGGGATTCGTGGGGCTGCTGGGATTCGTGAAGCTGTGGGGATTATTGGTGGGCTGTTGGGACGGTGGAGCTGTTGAGACTGGTGGGGCTGTTGGGACGGGTAAGGCTGTTGGGATTTTTGGTGGGGCGGTTGGGACGGAGGGGCTGTTGGTATGGTGGGGCTGTTGGGACGGTGGGGCTGTTGGGATTAGTGGGGCTCTTTGGATTATTGGAGCTGTTGGGATTATTGGTGTGGCTGTTGGGATTATTGGTGGGGCTGTTGGGACGGTGGGGCTGTTGGGACTGGTGAGGCCACCTCTGAAATAACACATCCTTTCTTTCTTACAAGCAATCGAAAGAAGCATTTGTTTCTCCTGTTTACCCACAATATTGCCGAATTCCAGACATCTCACGTTCTGTGAAAATTTCATGCCGTTTTGTTTATAAAGTTGTCAATTAAAGCTGTTGTAATAATTTTTACATTTTTCATGCCTCAATTCATACCCATTGGTTTAAGTCTAAACTTGTGGGTTTTTACTTTTTAAGCTATTTTAACTGATATCATTTTTATGTAAATGCTCTAAAATGCAAATTTTCCTTGGTTCTGCCCCAGACCCCTCTGGGAGCTGTTATATTAGTCCTGCCACCCGAGAACCCCCAATCAATGTGGGCTTGGGCGCTTTACGCCCTGCTTTTTAGCAATACAAATTGCTGCACAAAAAAATATTTTTATGTGGATCTGGATCTGTATCTGGATCTTTTTAAATTTTGATCTGGCAAAACGATCTGGATCTGGATCTGGTTATTTTCTGATCTGGTTATCTGATGTGGATCTGGATCTGCCAGAAAATCTGAACCTGATCTTTATCTGGATCTGGATATGGGTAAAAATCTGGATCTTTTACATCACTAGCTGTGATATACAATGTACAGTGTTTTTATGATAAAAATGTTACCTATATGATTCTCATGTTTCAGGCAGCAGTAATTACTTTATCAGTATCATAACTAGTAACTATTTATGTATTCTGGATACTGTGATGTCTCAGTGCAAAAATTCTCCAGATTCTTTCTGCTATATTTGTGGAAACTTTACTATAGTTCGACAACACAAATTAATTACCCCGGTGATTAGAAAAGCCTATCATCTATACTTTGGTTGCAAAATTGGGGATTAAGATAAATCATGGGCACCACATATTTTGTGTGGCAGTTGCTGCTTAAATTTGCGTCAGTGGTTGAATGACAAATTGTCATCTATGTCTTTTGGTTTCCCTATGATATGGCGTGAACAAACAGAATTTCCTCGAAAAACAAGCATTGTATCATTTATCCCAATTTACAATCAGCAATGAGACCTGTAGAGCATAGTGAAGAAATATTAATTCCAAAAGTACCGGAAAATTTGAGCACAAGTGACAGTGATACAGATGAGAATGGATCGGATGCAGATCATTTGTATGAGCTACCTGATTCATCTGTGCCCATCTATCGACTCAATCAGATTTGAATGATTTGGTCAGAGATCTAAATTTAAGAAAGGCTCAATCAGGACTGCTTGGCTCAAGATTGCAAGGTGGGATTTGCTTGGAGAGGGTGTAAATGTTTCTTCCTTTCGCGATCGGCAAAAAAACTAGACTATTGCTGGGGACTATTAAAGATGCTCGAGATGCTGAGTACAAACGAAAATCAAAATTCGAGAAAGTTTAAATGATCATTCTTGGTTGTATTGCTTATATTTGTTATACACTGTTTGATGGAAATTTGATTGAACAATTATTCAATATATCTCAAGATCCTGACGTGCTAAAACAAAACTGAAGGCAGATTTGAAATCACCGCGAAAAACTGCCTTAGAATCACCCTAAAAGTATCGAGTTAGAAAGAAAAAGTTACAATTTGTTGTCCAGTGAAATCGGCGATTTGAAACTGCATTGTAGGCGAACTAGACTTTTTTATCCGTTGAAAACTTGTGAGCATAGACAACTTTTTGCCTTCTTCTGAACTAGAAGAAAATTATTTCTCAGCGATTTGTTCACTTGTTATTATTGAGTAAAATTGCCATCAAAAATTGACATTTCAAAATTGTATCAAAATTTATCCATTTATCACTCCAGAACGAGAAATGGGTTTACTCTGCTATTTGTACATATGAAACAGGCAGATCCTGCTTTATCTTAAAACCAAAATCAGCTTATAAGATATTCGCAGCATAAAGATATAATCGATCAAACTTTTTTAAAATCCCAAATATGCTAATTTTTTTATTCTTCAGCTGTATTTTTCTCAAAATACTTATCCTTCGATTTTGTTCTTTTTTCCTACCGTTGGAAAGAGCAACCTTTCCTATACCAAAATCACTTTGAATTGGCGTGGGCTCTCAAACAATCGCTTCATAAAACAACTGCAAAGTAAGTACATACATATGTACATACTACAAATTGGCCAGAAATGTTACATGCATGAACAGTAGGTACCTATACCTTATCCATGTACATTCGGGCGTCGCTTGCCGTATACATGTACAATGTACATTGAGTAGGTACACAAGCACACTTGGGCGTCGGGGTCTGGAATCCCCTCCCCCAAGAATCTAGCGAACCCACAGAATTAAATTTTTTTATGCTTTTTAGTGCTGTTTTTTGGCGAATTTGCCCACGGACCCCAGAATTTTAGTGCTGCTGTAATCGGGCAGTTACATAGAAAAGATTTAATATCGAAATAGAGAGAAAGAGAGCCTAAATTGGAATTAACACTAGTATTTATATGCGAAAATAAATCGTTCCCGTCACCTATTTAAAATAACATGTTCCTTCTACTTAATTAGTTACCTACTAACACATAAAAACCCAAATTATCACTCGGCGCCGATAGTTGAACATGGAAAGCAGGGTCTGACGTTGAGAAGCGTTACATCCCTCCCCTTTTAAGATTTTGGATAAATTTTCATGAGCAGTTTCCAACCAAATTTTATAAGGGGTTAGCTGGAAAATTATAAAATTCTAGATCAGTTTTCGTCGGGCAGTTTTGGCTACTGCCTTCTTATTGTATTGTTGACACCGCCGGGGAGTAATGTGTATCATGAAGTACGATCATTTCGTTGTCATCATAGTTGGGAATAAGAAAGAAAATAAATAAATGAAAAGTTTGTAGTAAGCACGAGGAAGTTGAATTTTGAACCCATTTGAGGTTGCAAGATATCATTGATCATCCATTGTTATAGAAATGTGGTCATTTCAAAAATATGGAAAACCTCTAATTTAAATGAGATCGAATTGAATAAAAGGTACAGATTTTTAATAAAATTATGTGCCGTTTGGGCGTATTCAATACATCCAATAACTTTAAATAATACAATTAAGTATATATATAAATATAGAAATATGTACCATAGTATCCGATAAAGATGTAATAATTATGCTAATAAATATGATTTGGCTTGGATTTAATTTAATCCCAAAATGAGTCAAATCATAGGTAGCGCTGTTAGCGCGTACCTATAATATACTTGGGTACCCCTAACACCTGTGCACCCCCTACAGCTATAACGGGACACTTCTGGAAGGTGCGGTTTTTTTTAAAAGAAAGATAATAAAAAAATTCGCTGCCCGTGTTTTTTGTTTTTCTTGAAACTCAAAACTGATTGTGTAAAGAAGGTGTAAAGTTTTTGTGTAACGTTATAACATAGGACAAATTTTGGGACCTTTTTACTGCGGCATGTGGACAACTGAGTATTGATAACTCGAAGAATTGAACAGCAATAGAATAATAGAGGGATAAATTCTACAGATGACACTTTTTTTGTTTTTCGAAATTCGCATTAGTTAGCGAATGGCAGTGTAAAGAGTGCGAAAATCTGGGGGTGAAAAAGCTCTTTTTGGTCGAGTTTTCAACCTGCTTATGTCCGATACTAACTCCGGTTATGAGGTTTTTAAAATGTTTTCTGACAGAAATGTAGAGCGGATCAAGGGCTACATTCTGCATATAAGCAAAGTCTTCTATGCTCAATGGTGAGTTAGATCCTGGGGTTTAAAGTTTACACTCTAGTGGATGGTGTAAAAAACGGATTTTAAGTAAGATTTCTCTGCCAAATTTTTCCGCTCATGAGTCAGGGTGAATTAAATACAGCAGTAATAAAGTGTCTTTCAGGGGCTACAACATCGCAGCAAACCACATTTAAAAAAACGCAATATTGAGTTATTTATGGGGGTGTAAAGTTCGAAATCAGAGGTAAAAAATGAGCGAAAAAACACGTTTTTTCCGAATTTTTATTAATAAATCATGCGAAATAATTTTTGCAAAGAATTTTGGCACACAGGAATGTACTACGATTTAGAAGCTACAAATTGTACCGAACCGAATTTCTCTAAAATCAATGGGGAGTTCGGTACGGAATTTTAAAGTTTACAGTGTTCTAAATGATGGAAAATACGTTTTTGTTGCGTTTTTTGTTCGCCACTTTCTCCATCCAGAAGTCGGGTAAAAGTCCAATAGAATAAAAATAAAGTGCTTTATATTGGGTGCATGTCAAAGCAAATTGTCTATACATTAATATTTAGCGAGTGTAAAGTCAAAAACTTGGTGTTTAAAATGCGTTTCTGTCTTGTTTTTCTGCCTGCTTCTCCGGTTATGAGTCAGGGACACGATTATCAAGTCTAAAAATGGACCAGGAACCAAATTTGATATGCCAGTCTGGCGCATATGTTCACACTCTACAGTGTTGTAAAGTGATTTACACCTATTGTTAGTTTGCCCATAGAGCATTATGGAGACTTAATATTTTTCATAAATATTAATCGTAATATCGGAACAATATCAAAATTACGAATCTGTCTAAAATCTTCTTTACACTAGGTGTTTACATGAAGTTTACACTACATATGTATTTATCTTCGTTTTTGAGCATTCCAGAAACCTAATTTTTTCCTGGAGTCTAGAAGTTTTCAAATGATCAAATGTGAGACGTCACGTAGGTGCGTTTGTTTACATCCAACAGTGATGTAAAGTAGTTTACACTCATTGTTTATATGTCCTCAGACCATTGTAGAGACATAATTTTTTCATGAATGTTGATCATAATATCCGAGTAATTTTTTACACTGCATGTTAGCCTTTGTTCTAGAGCATTGCAAAAATCAAAATTTTTTCCTGAGATCTAAAAATTTACAGGGAATGAAATATATACGTCAGTTGGGCGCGCTTGCTTACACTCAGCAGTATTGCAAAGTGGTTTAAACCTAATGTTTATTAGTCTTTAAAACATTATGGAGACTCATTTTTCCATAAATGTTGAAAGTAATATCGGAGCAATATCAAAATTACGAATCCGACTAAAATATTCTTTACGCTATGTGTTTGTGTAAAGTTTACGTTACGTGTTAACCTTAATTCGATAGACTTGCAGAGACTTTGTAACTGAAGTCAAGAAATTTTCAAGGATTCATATGTGAGACATCAATTAAGTGAGTTTGTTTACCCTCAAAAGTAATCTAAAGTGATTTAAAAATTATGTTCAAGTGTCCTTAGATCATTGAAGAGATGTAATTTTGTCTTAAATGGGTTGCATTAAAGTTAAATCCTTCTTAGCCGTGTTTATAATATGTTTCACAAAATCTTGCACATGGAGAGCAATCGTTTAATTGATGTAAATTGCCTGCAAAAGTGGTTTAAAATGAACCAGCAATCACACTACTCGTGCACAGAAGTCGACAAAGATATGCAGCTTTATTGTAATCATGTACATTAATAAGCCGTAAACTGTTAGTATTCTCTACACCTAGTAGTTGTGTAAAGTTTGCACTATTCATTTGTTGTTAATATGTAGTCTATACTACAAATTTAATTTACTACCAAATCTAAGCGTTAGTGTTCCTTACACTTGATATTTGCGTGAAGTTTTTGAATTTTTGCCGAAAATCTTTGTATTTTAATTTACCAACATCCCGCCTTTTCCATTTTCTTAAAGTTTAAAATCTTTTATAATTCTCCTCATAATTTAATGGTAGGTTTTAAGTTTAAGTTTCTCTTGGTTTACAACTCTCGCTTAGCAAGCTCATTTTTCAAAACTTTTTCATAGTGATGAGATTAGTCGCGTTTAGTTTGGAATTGGTGGACGGTCGTTATTTTATTACTCGGCTTAAATAAACCAAGTGACTATCTTTTGATTATTTTCTCTATCGCAAATTCAAACACCCAATTTTCAATTTGAAAATTGACCAATTTGAAAATTGATCAATTTCAATTTGAAAATTGAAAATTGGGTGTTTTCAATTTCAAAAAGTCACAACACATTGTGCTTGTGTATTGATTGAGTGAGGATTTGCAATGTGAATTCGTTGGTTAAATATTTGTGCTTGATTATAAGTGAACTGAACATTAAGACAGAAATGACTTAATGGAGTTTTAATTTGAAAATGGATGGTGTCAATAAGGTTGTCTTGTTTAAAAAGGATAATGCTGATGTTAAGAACAATATTGTTTTCCGCGTTCTTGGACTGTTGTCATTATTGTGGCATGTTACTGATTGTGTTTACTGACTGATGTACTGAAATCCCGCTAATTAAAAGTAGTGTACTAGCAAAGAAAAATGCTCCGATGGAACAAAAAAGATGAATATACTTGGAATTGTGGATTATTATGGATGTAAAAGGAGGGGACTAGGAAAAATCTACCTAAAGTCGGAAAATCTGCTAAAAATCTCACTTTCTCTAAGCAACGCAAAAATCGATGTATATTCTGCGGCCTCTAAAAAAGTGTCTTTTTTAAATAATGTTCGAAGTTTCAGATAAGAGTGTATAAACGAAATCTATCAAGGTTACTTTTTTAAATTGCTGTCACCTGATTGATAGAAAACTAAGAGGTATTGTATTTAAAGTTGTTTTATTTTGTTATGAGCATTATAGCAAGCAAAGCAGGAGCCGATTGATTAGTGCACACAATCGTTTCGGGCATGCTAGTGTATCTACATTTAGTCTGTTTCAAGTCAACTTACGCGTTTCCTACTGTTTTAAACCAACCATGTCTTCAATTGTCTTCGATGTTTGCTATTTCATTCAATTGGCTTGGAAGACTGTTAGTTTACTCAATATCATTTCCCATAGCTACTGCATAGCTAACGTGCTGCTGTTTCAATCATTGTTATGGTTGAATATTTATTTTAATCTGTTGGCCGCAGAATATACATCGATTTTTTGCGTTGCTTAGAGAAAGTCTGATTTTTAGCAGATTTTCCGACTTTAGGTAGATTTTTCCTAGTCGCCTCCTTTTACATCCATAATAATCCACAATTCCAAGTATATTCATCTTTTTTGTTCCATCGGAGCATTTTTCTTTGTTAGTATTAATTATGATTAAGATATTAATATTAAATAAGTTTCTTTTTAGAAAGGATTCTATATTTAAAATTCGATGCTGCCCTCACTCAAAGAGTCAGCTTCATCTGCAACTTTATGTCTTTCACCATGAAAAGGACGTATATTATTCAAATGAACCATGCGGTTTCTTCGACAACCGCTTAATCTTTAATTTTTGCATTTACTCCTTGTATCTTTTAAATTGAATAGGGCCCAAGCCAACGTTTTTAAAGTTCATTATTAAAACGGGCATTTTAATATAACACCAATTGACCCACTTTATAGGGTGGCTCACCTCCAACCCTAATCCGCTGATTATAATGGCTTTGTTGCAGTGCCTGAGCGTTGCGGGCAGCTTCAACAGCCAGTCCTCGAGCGATTCGCAATTTAGTATGGATTTCCCAGATCATAGGTGCTGCTGGTGGATTTTCGTCACGCATCTCTAGTGTATCTAATGCTTGCTCGATGGGCAGTTTGGCTTTTCGACCGTAAACAAGGTAGAAAGGCGAGTAGCCAGTACTTTCATGTCTGGCGGTGTTGTAAGCGAAAGTCACAGCCGGAAGTCGACGATCCCAGTCGTTTTCGTCACCTTGAACCGTAGTGGCCAGCATGGTTCCAAGGGTCCGGTTGAACCTTTCCACCAGTCCATTTGTCTGTGGACAGTATGCCGTTGAGGTTTTATGTCGGACCTCAAACAACCGACAAATTTCCTGAAAAGTCGCAGCCACAAAACCACTACCTCTATCTGACTGAACAACCTTTGCGGCCCCAAATCTTAGAATGATTTTGTCCACAAAATTTTCTGCAATTGTAGTAGCTCTTAAATCAGAAATAGCTACAAATTCAGCCCATTTCGTTAAACGATCAATAAAAACTAAAATATGAGCTTTATTTCGAACCACGGAGTGGTCCCATAGTATCAAAAATCCAAGATTCCATTGCTGATGTTGAAGGAATGGATTTAATCGGCTGTATTGATAGCCATTGGGTCGTAGGCCAATAACGCTGACACTCTAAACACTCTCGGCAGTGACGCCATATATCAAGGCGCATGCCCGGCCAAAAGAACCTTTCTTGGTCCTCTTAAAGCATCCGGTCAAAGGCCAAGTGTCCAGAAATTGTGTCATCATGTAGGGTAATAAGGATTGTGGGGGCCAACCTCGTAGGTATAGCCAAAATTGGTTCAGTATTATTATTTTGCTGATATTTTAATATTCCTTGATCTAGAATAAAATTTTCAGCTGCATTAAATTGTTTCAATGAAATTCTTTGAGGCATTCGACGGTTCTGCAACAATCTATAAATTGGAAAGAGAAATACGTCTTTTCTTTGCATAATTTCAAAATTTTGAGGCAATTCTATCGCGCAAATGGACAGAGTTGACATTTTTGCAAAATTATCGGGAGAATTTTCTGAAGGTAAACGGATCGGGCATCTGCATTCACATTTTCCTTCCCTTTTCGAAATACGACGTCATAATCACACTCTTGAAGAGACAGAACCCATCAGACCAAACGAGAGGGTGAGGCATCATGAACTTTCAAAAGTTTTCTTCGATTGTACTATATTTTTTTCTGATTTCGTTAGGGTTCTAGAAACGAAAGCTATAGGGTGTTCTTGTTCCCCATATTTTTGAGCTAATACACCTCCTATGCCAATACCACTTGCATCAGTTTGAACAATAAAAGGTTGCGTAAAATCAGGAAACGCTAAAGTTATAGTATTTATCAGATTATTTTTGATTTGCTGAAAATCAGCCTGACAACTTTCAGTCCATTTGAATTCCGTCCTTATACAAAGAAGTTTGTTTATAGCATATGTTTTGTCAGCAAATCAACCGATAAATCTACGATAATATTGGCTAGACTGAGGAAACTGCGTACCTCAGTAATAGACTGAGGAGCGGGCATGTTTACTAGGGTTTATACCCTGACTGGATTAACTCTTAATCCATCTTCATCTATAATATGTCCCAAATAACTCACTACCTTGAGCCCGAACTCACATTTCTTGAGTTTTAACGTCAATCCAGCCCAGGTCAAGCGATCAAAAACTTTCTGCAGCTGTTTCAGATGACTTTCGAAATTCGAGCTACAGACTAGAATATCATCGAGATAGACAAAACAATTTTGCCAATTTAAATTTCGCAAGACTTGCTCCATGGTTCTCTGGAAAGTAGCTGGGCCATTACATAAACAAAATGGCATGACATTAAATTCAAAAAGTCCGAGAAATGAATTAAATGCAGTCTTTTCTTTATCATTTTCCACAAGTTCAATTTGATGATAACCTTGCTCTAAATCTAACGTAGTGAAAATGCTAAATCCTTATAATTGACCAAAAGTATCATCTATTAATAGCAATGGAAATGCATACTTCACAGTAAATTCATTCAATTTTCGGTAATCAACACAAAATCTTTTACTCCCGTCTTTTTTATCTACCAAAACAATGGGAGCAGCCCAAGGACTCTGTGAAGGGCGAATTATACCTTCATCTAACATTTTTGTAACATGTTCTTCGACTGTTTGTCTTTTTGCATAGGGTAATCGATAGGGCGGTTGGGAAATGGGCCTAGTTTCGTCCGTGTTAATCCCATGTTTGACGAGAGAACTTCGCCCAAGGGGTCGATTTACACCAAAAATGTTCACATTTTGTTCCAAAAATTCCGAAAATGCGTTAAAAACGTTAGGATCTAAAATATGACTCAACTTTTCTCGAACCATAATTTGAAAATTTCCAATTCCTGCCTCCTTCCCTGCTTTATACAACAATGCTGGTTTAGGAATAGTAGAAACAGAGGCAATGTTAACGTTTTTATATAATTTTATCAGTTGTTTAGAATAATTAATAATAGGAATAGCTGAAAAGTTTGAGTCATGAACGTATAAACGAAAGTTTGGAATGCAAATAGTCATTTGAGGGTTTTTATTTATAGCTTTTATGTCAATCCATTGATTTTGAAATAAAGGTAAATCAGATTGTATTGAAACCAAAGAAATAGTCGTTGGAGGTATTATAATGTCGTCTTTAATTGAAACAAGTGCAGAAATAGAATTTATAGGCTTTACAGCATCTAACAGAGGAACAGGGGCATCCCTCCCAAATCGTATATAACCAGCATGATGGTCTATGAGAAAGCAAACTAGTTTACCACAAAGTAATTGAATCGCATCATAACCTAAAACCACGGGGTATGGGCTGTCAATCATGACTATAAAAGAAATCGGGCGGCATTGGGCTCTTATTTGAATATAATCGTGGTCTCGCCTGAAGTTTTAAGGGCGTGATCCGTGATAGAAGTTGCATTTACGGCCAAATTGGGCTTCAATGCCTCTTCAATTCCTAGCTCCTGCAAAATAGCATGGTTTATAATATACCCAGTGGAACCACTATCTATAAGAGCTTGTTTACAACGTCCATTTGGAAAAATATGACGTGAATAAGTGGACGAGGGCACTTTTAATAGATATGCCGTCATCTATAGCATAAATTGGAGTTCGTGAAGGACTTGCTCTGCGAAGGGTCAGGGTTCCTTGCGTATTTCGTAAAGTTGGTCTGGAATAGTGTGCCATGTAAGGGGTCCGAGAAAAAGAATTGATCCTTCTTCTTGATCGATTATTTGCACAAATATCGCACAAAAATTAAGAAATCTTGGGCAAAGTGACCCGAACCAATTACAGCACATGGCACAGCAACCACATCCCCACTGATACCATAAGCAGCACCATCCAAACCTAATCCCCAAATATGATATATATATATATATATATATATATATATATATATATATATATATATATATATATATATATATATATATATATATATATATATATATATATATATATATATATATATATATATATATATATATATATATATATATATATATATATATATATATATATATATATATATATATATATATTATGCCTATAGTAAGCAAAATCCAAAACAGGGTATTAGTCAAAAAGTTCCAAAATCCCGTTAAGGGAGAGAAAACATGCCCCATCGTTTGAAAAAGGCCACTTACAGCAGTTTGCAGATGAGTAATTGTTAACCCATTTACATCCTTTACTCCATTTTCAATGTCTTTTAGAGCTTGTCGAAATTGAGAGAGTTTACATGCAAAGTAGATGTAAAATTGATAAGCTGTTCCATTTGTTATATCATCCTCCAATTTTCCAAAGTTGCTAATTCTAAAGAAGTTTGAAAAGGCGGAAATTGACCATTTTCTTTATGCAGATAAACTGGATCAAAAATAATAGGTAATCTGTTGAAATTTGGAATTGAGACATTAAATTTTTGCTGTATGAGTGGTTTCACATCGATGGTCCCTTTTGCACTTGGTGACAAGGAATTTTAGGTGAATAAGTTACCATGTCTTCAATTCTGGGTTGTATAAAATAAATAGTTTCATTAACCGCGATAGGTAAAAATGAGTAGCATTCATCTTTAATTCGATAATTCCAAAAGATTACATCAGGTTGAATTTGAACGCAGGACCAGATCAGGAGGACTTCTCCCACTAAGGAAGCAGCCATGTCATTTCTTTGTATCCAAAGGCGAGCAGCAAGAGTGGTGTCCAAACGTAAAAATTTATAAACAATTTGTAATTCTAAATCAGCTAAATTGCAAAATTGTGTCCAAATTTGGGAAAAACGAACAGTTTCCCATTGATTTATTTGTTGTTCCATATATTGAATTTTGGCGTCGAATTCCGCATAAGTTGAAATCCAAAGTTAATTTTTAAGCTTTTTTAAATTTCCGAGCTATTTTTAGCTATTTGTCTTTTAGTTTTAGTAGTTGTGGGATAGGCTTGTGCGTAACTATTGCTATCGAAAGTTTGGATGAGAATCCCCTGTCCCCTGATCTGTGTGTACAACAAAATTAGGATTACAAAAGTGTGTAGGGTTTGGAAGAAGCTTTATTGCGGTGAAAGCTTCTTGCAAAACCTCTATAATATAATAAAAACCGGATCGTTGGATTTGATAATTATAACTATTAGTTATGAATGGGCATGGGGCTTTAATCTGAGTAGGCTCCCAAGGGTGCCGTCCTCTAGATTACACCACCCTGTTTCGGGCTTACAAGCACTTAAGTATCCTAAATTCGAACTCATATGATATCCATCATAAGTTGCTATCTGTCCTTTTTGAACTGATAGCAACTTATCAGCAGTATATACAAATATCTTTGCAACAATATTGATATTTCACATTTAAAGTCTGACTAGATCGCCAAATGTTAGATTTTACTTGATATAAGGTTAGGCCTCGAAACCAATTCGTGCTAACCATTCGTAGACATCTATGCTGACTTATTTTATTGAAAATCGTGAAATTTTGTGGATTTTAAATTTGTATAGCACAAATTATATCATGTAAGGCTGAATTACCCATCTGTTCTACAGCTGCGGACATCTCCGGATCCAGGGTCGGAATTAGGTTGTTGTACAGCATGAGTTCGACTAAAACTTTGGGTGGCACATGGCGGTGACCGTCCTGGCCTCTGGGAACTTACCATTTGTGGTCGAGATCCCATGTGCACCATCGACTTCGGTTGTGGTCCCGTTTGTACCATATGCCTCCCCATTCTGGATCCCGGGGTACGAGCGAACATTGTCCCTTCAAAGGTATTTAGAGGTTGACGGCAGTTGCGACTGATGTGTCCCGTCCGCCCACAACAAAAACATCGGATTTGCTGTGGCTGACGGGAGAGTGGAGCCGAAAATGGCTTGGACGTCATAAATTGTGGCCCAAAAGTCTTTGACTGTTTACTGGTCGGCTTCTTTGTTGCTTCAAGCCACTTACCTGTTGCAAATGATGTATTAGTTGGCTGCCGTTCAGCCTCCAAACGTATTTGGGTCTCAGCTTGCCGTGCTAAAATCTCGGCTTCCTGAAATGTTGTGGGTTCTCTATCTAAAACAAACCGCCTTAAATCTGAATTAAGTTCATCTACAAAAAATCGATTACCGGAAAATTGCTCGCCAACAATTGCTCGAGAACAATTGCTCGCCAACAATTGCTCGCCTAGCAATTGCTCGCCCAGCAATCGCTCGCCCAGCAAATTCTCGCCCAACAATTGCCCGCCCAGCAATTGCTCGCCAGCAATTGCTCGCCCAGCAATTGCTCGCCCAGCAATTGCTCGCCCAGCAATTGCTCGCCCAGCAATTGCTCTCCCAGCAATTGCTCTCCCAGCAATTGCTCGCCCAGCAATTGCTCGCCCAGCAATTGCTCGCCCAGCAATTGCTCGCCCAGCTATTGCTCGCCCAGTAATTGCTCGCTCCAGCCATTGCTCGCCCAGCAATCGCTCGCCAATCAAAAACAATTGTAGCCATACGATTACTTGCTAAGCAATTGCTCGCCAGTGAATTGATCACATGGGGAGCGCTCCTGGACATTGTTGCTTCTCATTTATTTGAATCAACAATTGTCATTCTATATCGGAATCACGCTATAAAAATGGAAGGTGTTATAAATCCAAAAATCTGACCGCCCTGGATCTTGTAATCATCTGGTCTGAACAAAATGGTATAATTAAGTACAATTAAGTTCTGCTGTGATGTTGCATACATTTGCGCTCATACATTTATCTATTTACAGATTGTTTCGTTTTTGGTAGGAAAGAGAGAAGAAGCAGTAGTTTTAGTTTGAGAGTATTCATTTTTAGTGTACTAAAAATGATTTTTAATTCGTTCAACCTTAATTTTCAGTTTTAATGCACTCAATAAAGTCGACAGGTGCTCGCCACCGCCAGGCGATTGCTCGCCAATCACCTGTGATTAGTCGAGAAATTCATTTTTAAGTGTTTTAATTCGTTCGATCACTTGCAAGATGATCATCAGAAGCAAAGTAATTCAAGTCGGAAATTTTCCCGATCGCAGCAGAACTAAATTGTACTTAATTACACAATTTTGTTCAGACCGGATCATTACAAGATCCGGGAACGGTCGATTTTTGGAAGGAACGCAGTTCCATCTTTATAGCGTACATGATTCCAATACAGAATAACAATTGCTGATTCGAAGAAATGAGAAGCAACAATGCTTAAGGGAGAGATTCATCAATTCACTGGTGAGCAATCGCTCAGCAAGTAATCGTTCGGCTAGCAATTGTTGGTGATTGGCGAGCAATTGTTAGTCGAGCAATCGATCCAGCGAGCAATTGATGGGCGAGCATTGTTGGCGAACAATTGTTGGCGAGCAATTGCTGAGCGAGTGATTGCTGAGCGAGCAATTGCTGAGCGAGCTATTGTTGGGCGAGCAATTGCTGGGCGAGCAATGTGCTGGGCGAGCAATTGCTGGGCGAGCAATTGCTGGGCGAGCAATTGCTGGGCGAGCAATTGCTGGGCGAGCAATTGCTGGGCGAGCAATTGCTGGGCAAGCAATTGCTGGGCGAGCAATTGCTGGAGCGAGCAATTGCTGGGCGAGCAATTGCTGGACGAGCAATTGCTGGGCAAGCAATTGCTGGGCAAGCAATTGCTGGGCGAGCGATTGCTGAGCGAGCAATTGCTGGGCGAGCAATAGCTGGACGAGCAATTGCTGGGCGAGCAATTGTTGGCGAGTTATTGTTCTCGAGCAATTGTTGGCGAGCAATTTTCCGCACACACAAAAAATCTTCTAGTTAGAGCGTCCAAAGTAGCAACATCTACGTTAGGGTACGCCTGAATGGCTAAGTGCTGTATGCCTAAAGCATATTTAGTTACAGGTTCCCTAAGACCTTGACGCCGAGTATGCAATTGTAGTGCTTTCAATTCTGTAATTTTTGAAGTACGAAATGCTCTCCTCAAACGTGCTACAAGTTCATCATAGGTTAAATTTTGACTCTCTGGCGCCAAAATAGACTCATAGGCTACTTCTGCAAAATCTCGTAAGTATGTCGGCAACAGCAAGCCTTTTTTAGCATCATCCCACCCGTTAGCTAATGCTTTTCTTCCAAAACGGTCAGTCCAGCAATCGAAATTTTCATCCGCCCGCCCATCATAGGTAGCGTGTTAGTGCATACCTATAATATACTTGGTTACCCCTAACACCTGTGCACCATAGGTGGGCAGCACCAAAATTCTGGGGGGGGGGTGAAAAAAATTTCTGGAGGGGGTGAAAAAAATTTTTAAAAGGTCAAAAAATGGTCTTAAAAGTGGTCGTATGGCGAAAAAACACTATTTTTCGACGTGTTCTCATCGAGCACTATCCAATGGCATAAAAAATTGCTAAAAAAGCAAAAAAAAATTTTCCGGGGGTATTTTGATTTCTGGGGGGTGCATACCCCCAAATTCCCGTCCATGTGTGCTGTGCACCCCCTACAGCTATAACGGGACACATCTAGATGGTGCGGTTTTTTTAAAAGATTGATAATAAAAAATTCGCTGCCTGTGTTTTTTGTTTCTCTTGAAACTCAAAACTGGCTGTGTAAAGAAGGTGTAAAGTTGTTGTGTAACGTTATACCATGGGATTAATTTTGGGAGGTTTTTAGGCGGCATGTGGGCAACTCAGTATTGACTCCTCAAATAAATTAATGGCACAGATTTGTAGAAGAAGGAATGTTCCAAATTAACCTTTTTTTGTTTGTTGAAATTCATATTAGTTCTCGAATGGGAGTGTAAAGTGCGAAAATCTAAGGTGAAAAAGCACATTTAAGTCGAGTTTTTAATTTGTTTATGTCTGATACTAATTCCGGTTATGAGTTTTTTAAAAAAGTTTTCTGACAGAAATGTAGAGCGGATCAAGGGCTAGCAATCTGCTTTCAAGCGAACTTTTTACGCTCAATAGGAAGTTAGGTCCTGGGGTTTAAAGTTTACACTCTAGTCGATGGTGTAAAAAACAGATTTTAACTAAGAATTCACTGTAAGCTTTTTCCGCTTATGAGTCGGGCTAAAATGAGTATAACAGTAATCAAGCAGCTTCTATGGGCTACACGTCGCAGTAAAGCGCGTTCAAAAAAACGCAATATTGACTTATTTATGGGGGTGTAAAGTTTGAAATCAGACGTGAAAAATGGGCGAAAAAATATGTTTTTCCCCAATTTTGATTGGTAAATCATATCAAATAATTTTTGCAACATAATTATTGCACATAGAAACGTACTACGACTCGAAAGCTACAAACTGTACTAAACCGAATTTCTTTACACTGAATTGGGAATACGGTACGGATTTTAAAGTTTACAATGTTCTGAATGATGGAAAATATGTATTTGTTTAAGTTTTGTTCGCCACTTTCTCCTTTCAGAAGTCAGGATAGGTACAATAGAATAAAAATAAAGTGCCTTATATGGAGTGTATGTCATAGCAAATCGCGTATGTCTAAACCAATATTAAGCGAGTGTAAAGTCAAGAATGGGGTGCTTTAAACAGGTTTCTGTCTTGTTTCTTTCTGCCAGCTTCTCCGGTTATGAGTCAGGGACATGATTCTCAAGTCTGTAAATGAACCTGAAACCAAATTCGATACGCAATTTTGGCGCGTATGTTTACGTATATTTACGCGTATGTTTATGTTCAGTAAAGTGGTTTAAACCAATTTTAATTTATCCTTACGACATTATGGAGACTTACTATTTTCATAAAAGTTGGTCGTTATATCGAAGCAATATTAAAATTACGATTCTGACTAAAATCTTTTTTACACTAGGTGTTAACATACCGTTTACACTACATTAATCTTTGTTTTAGAGCCTTGCGGAAACCTAATTTTTTCCTTATGACTAGAAATTTTAAGGAATCAAATTGGCAGAAGTCGGTTAGACACATTTTTTACACAACAGTTGTGTAAACTGTTTTACATAATGTTAATTTGTCATCAGACCATTGTTGAGACGTGATGTCTTTATAAATGTTGATTGTAATATCCGCGTAATATCAGATTTACGAATCCGACTAAAATCTTCTGTGCATTCTGTGTATGTAAGTAAGCACTGCATATGAACTTTTGACCTAAAGCTTTGAAAAAAATATAACATTTTTTAAATTCAAAAAACAATAAATTAAGTGAGAGATGCCAGTTGGGCGCGGTTTGTTTACAGTGATGCTTTTTAAAAGGTGGTCTTATAACGATTAGAACATAGGTGTTGGCTTACTGTTGATGCTACAGTCCTATGTATTTCATGCAATTCTGTGCATGAGAATCAACTTTCAGCTCATTAGCATGAGAATCAATTTTCAGCTCATTATCAAGTGACCACAGAAGTGATTGAAAAATTACCTACAGTAATATAGTTTTGAAAAGTAAACATTCATGTGTCATGTAATTGTTAAGTACAATATTATGATTGTTGCTTCATTTAAAGCCACTTCAGTTTTTGAGTACAGTGATTCGAAAATTGTTATTCATGCATGTTGCCCCGCATTCATAATGGTTTGCTTTAGAAATCGTTATAAGTGTTGGTTACGTTATCATACATGTGTAAATTTATCATAAATGCTTTGATCCGCAGGTAATTGATTTGTCGTCCTTTGACTTGTTGAATAAGCTTAATTACTGTACGAATAGAGTGAGTTGAGCGA
Source organism: Mermis nigrescens (assembly GCA_036768485.1). NCBI lineage: Eukaryota > Metazoa > Nematoda > Enoplea > Mermithida > Mermithidae > Mermis > Mermis nigrescens. The sequence continues at coordinate 373,700 of JAVLUZ010000283.1, forward strand.
ATGCGAATGCAAGTATAAATTGCTAAGATGGAAATGTCACGATCGGCGCGATTTTATGCATCTAATATGTACGAATAGAATACGTAAGCATTATGTCTTACTGTAATATTTCAAAAAATTCTGTATATTTTTTACTCATGAAATATTCGCAAAATCTAATGTTGTAATTTAAATCGTCAAGTTTTCGAAAACGCTTTTCATAATGTCTTGTATTTTTCCCAAAATTGTAATTATACTATTAACGTTCATGTTCATGTAAATATGCGAAAGGGCAAAATCGAAGGCTAACAAAGCGGTTCTATGCAATAGCATTGTCAAAACCAGTTAAAACCGGTTTCAAGAACCAGACAGAGCAGGCAGACGTCAGACAAGAATGGAAACTTAAGATTAATTAAGCTTCCCACACTCAGAATATCAAGAAAACACGAGACTGTGCGCAAAATATACCCAAACAACTGACATTGTTTACTAACTTTTGGGTTATGTGAGTAACTTATGGAAAAGGTTACTTGAGGTCAAAAGCATAAGATGTAAGTTCACGAAAAACGCGCATATATGCAGACAGATGCAAATGTAAGAACAGGTGAGCAAAAGATATCCAAAAGTGAGTCATCAAAACAACATCATGTGCGCCCGCCGATTTTACTATAAAAGGGCGCGACTCAAAGCTTTGGCTCTTCCTACTTTTGTCTTAGCGTCTGGTCATTGCCTTGTCCCTGCCTGAATTCCCGGTGTCAGCATTATTGCATATGTAGAGAGATCATAATCTCTGACGCTTTAGCTATCATAGCTAGCGCAATTCGAACCTACAAGTTACGCCTTAAATTCGCCATTCGCTATTATTCTGAAGCGCGTTTCACACCAACGTATTCGGAAATTGTATAAATGTTGATTTCCAATAAAATCACAAATTCTCAAATTGTTGTTGTATTTTCTTCAATACAAAGAAGAATCAACCCCATAGCTTACGACAAATTGTGCAAACTTTAATTAGAAGAATTGAAGATAAATAAAGTGAAATTAAGCTATAAGGAGCGGAGAATTTAGTGACGCGAAATTTGGGCGTGACATTTTTGGCGCAGGAAGTAGGATTGCGTTTTGCGTCTTTTGATATTTTAAAAAAAATTCCGCCGACCCCTTCTTCCTGGGATATTGGTCCATCTCAGGAATTTTCTCGTTAATCAGTCTTACTTTTCTGAGGACGCTTAGAAAAGTTATTTTATTAGATTATGCTGGCGCGCGGATAAAAGTTGAAATTTATTGCTGCGGATAAAAGTTGAATTAAAGTGATTGTGAATAAAAGCTGAATTGCTCGTGAAAGCTTGAAATTATTGAAATTGAAGGAATTAGAAAGATTGGAACTATAGTTTAGTTTTGGTCCGGACAGGTATTTCAACGGTAAAAGTTATTTATACCGATTATTTTTGATCTGTTTCGAAGGGGCTACAGGTCTATTGCAGTACTGCATAATTTATCTTTTTACCTTGATTCACTGCGCAGCGATTTTGGTATTTCATAACATCAAAGATAAATTACTTTATCTAAAATCGGGTTAATTATATGAATAGTATTGAAATATGTCGAGTATGACGAATATATAGCGAACTGATTATTATATTGAAGCTAAATTGAGTACGGGAATATAAAATTGAATATTGCAGCTATCTGAAGTGTTAATTGTTTATTTTGAAGACTGATTTTGGGAAAAATAAACCCCCTGAGAGCGGAAAGCGGAAAAAATTTTTAAAAAATAATAAAACGGATTCTTCTCAGCAATCATCCGAGGACGAACAGCTGACTGATATCAACGAAACCGTAAAAAGAATAGAAGAAATCTTAGATAATTCTTCTAAGAAATTGAATAATTTAGAAGAGCTCTTGCAAAAATCTTGGTCAACTTTAGAAGTCCCAGGTGTACGACTCCAAAGCTCCCCTATCTTGTCCGACGTTTCTTCTAAAGTACATCTGCAGGCATTTGAAGCTTTTCAAGGGTCATCTATAGCTAAACAAAGTTATAAATGCGTCTTAGATATTTTCTGAATCAGAAATTTCTCGAAGTTCTACTTTATTTGGTCAACATTCTTTGTTATCTGAAATAAACTCCGAAAGTTGCAGGGAATTTTGAGCTGAAATATTAAGAAGACCTATAACTAGAAGAATGACTCACGATCCTCAAACGATGGCCGATACTTATAGAGCAGCTTTCGCTGATTTTGAAGAACCATTAACTGCAAAAATTAACGAACTAAAAGTGATTGTTGAACATGACGGAGCTCAATTTTCTGGAGCTAATGTTTCTGCCCTTGATTCGTTTAATCGTCTCGGAGTTTTGCCTGACCAAAAACCGCCTAAACCATTTTCAGGTGCTTTTGGCGAGTCAATTCAAGGATGGAATCAAAAGTTCGAAAAACACATGCTTTTACTAGGAGTATCAAATGCAGACGATAATAAGAAAATTGCTTTTTTAGAGTCTTATTCTTCTGAGACTGCATTAGCCAAATTGAAGAGAATTCATAAATGGTTAAGAGCCTCGAAATACGACGGACATAAAGAAGAATTAAGGAATGAATTTATTGAGAGCCAGGTTCTCCGGGAGGGTATTCAAGAATTGCCAACCCAATTTAATTATAAAGACGGAAATCCATTTGGTACAATCTATTTTATTGGGCAACAAGTAATGCGCTCTTCGCATATTAAAGTCATAACAAATGTTCATATCGGGATAAATACACTGATACATACGGGTGCTATTTTTCCTTTTATAGATTTATAAATTGCCCAAAAATGCCAAAATTCTATATATGCAAAATGAACGTTCAACCCATAGCAGCAAATCGCTGAGAAGAATCAGAGAATTAAAAGAGCACGACCTTTAGCCCAAGAACGGCGATTTAAGCTTCCACCAGACAGACCACCAACACAAAATACCTCCTACAAAATTATCCAAATCAATGTCCAGTCGAGGACGCCTGGAGCTAAGGGGAGAATGTCACGATCGGCGCGATTTATGCATCTAATATGTACAAAATAGAATCGGTATGCATTATGTCTTAATGTAATATGATCTTTTAATAATATTTCTAAAAATTCTGTTTGTTTTTACTCATATCATAATATTCGCAAAATCTGATGTTGTAAATGTAATTTAGATCGTTAAGTTTTCGAAAACGCATTTCATAATGTCTTGTATTTTTTCCCAAAATTGTAATTATACTATTAACGTTCATGTTCATGTAAATATGCGAAAGGGCAAAATCGAAGGCTAACAAAGCGGTTCTATGCAATAGCATTGTCAAAACCAGTTAAAACCGGTTTCAAGAACCAGACAGAGCAGGCAGACGTCAGACAAGAATGGAAACTTAAGATTAATTAAGCTTCCCACACTCAGAATATCAGAAAACACGAGACTGTGCGCAAAATATACCCAAACAACTGACATTGTTTACTAACTTTTGGGTTATGTGAGTAACTTATGGAAAAGGTTACTTGAGGTCAAAAGCATAAGATGTAAGTTCACGAAAAACGCGCATATATGCAGACAGATGCAAATGTAAGAACAGGTGAGCAAAAGATATCCAAAAGTGAGTCATCAAAACAACATCATGTGCGCCCGCCGATTTTACTATAAAAGGGGCGCGACTCAAAGCTTTGGCTCTTCCTACTTTTGTCTTAGCGTCTGGTCATTGCCTTGTCCCTGCCTGAATTCCCGGTGTCAGCATTATTGCATATGTAGAGAGATCATAATCTCTGACGCTTTAGCTATCATAGCTAGCGCAATTCGAACCTACAAGTTACGCCTTGAATTCGCCATTCGCTATTATTCTGAAGCGCGTTTCACACTAACGTATTCGGAAATTGTATAAATGTTGATTTCCAATAAAATCACAAATATTCAAATTGTTGTTGTATATTTTTAATACAAAGAAGAATCAACCTCATAGCTTACGACTAATTGTGCAAACTTTAATTAGAAGAATCGAAGATAAATAAGTCGAAATTAAGCTATAAGGAGCGAAGAATTTAGTGACGCGAAATTTGGGCGTGACAGAAGCAGTACTAATTACATTCGCTACAACAATGACAAAGATAGGAATAACTACTATTTTTTGCTAACAAGAAGTTGGGTAATAGCAAGAAAAAATGCTCCGATGGAACAAAAAAAAAGGTAGAATATACTTGGAACAAAAGAATTATCAAGGACGTGAAAGGAGGGGACTGAAAAAGCTCCTATCTACAAATGTCACAAAATTTGCTAAAACTCAGAAATTTCCTAAACAAAGAAAAAATGAAAGTAAGTAAATCAAAGAAAAAACCTACCTGTACCTATAATTGCAAGATCTGCTAAAAATCAGACTTTTTCCAAGCAACGCAAAAATCGAAGTATATTCTGCGGCCTCTGAAAAAATAGGTGAACCTTATCATATTGTCCACCATACAGTAGGCGGTTCCAACATTCTGAGGGGGTTTTCAAATTGGAATATTGGCCTTAAAAATAGTGATATGTCGAAGAAAACGCCATTTTTGAACGTTTCTTGTCGAGCTCTATCTATTGGTACCTACCAAAAAAACCCAAAAAGAGCAGAAAGTATCAAAAAATTGAATTCTGGAGGTATTGTTGGGTATTTACGTTTTCTTGTTGGGTATTTTGCCTTGGGGTGCACACTCCCCAAGCCCCTACGTCTAGGTATGGTGTCCAATGCTTAATATAAAGCTTATCAAATAAATCTCAAATCTGCGTTTTTGCTAATCACTTGCAACGTTAATTTATTCGATATTGTGGCTAGATAAATATTATTAAAAGTCATATCCTATGATTATTTGCGATACCACAACGAAAGACTGTAATTTCTATATAATGCATGCGTCCATTCAGTACTCTTCTGGCGTTTAATCCCACCAGACCACCCGGATTTCATTCCTGCCCATATAAAGTGATAACCATCAGGCATGGGAGGTTTGGGGCATGCACCAGAGTTCAATCAGAAACGTCAAAAATTGCCGTTTTTCCAACATACCATAATAACTATTTTTTGACCCAGAAAAATATTGCAACATGGCGCTGCTCAGCTATGGCGATATCTGCTTTTGCAGAGTGAGTGGTTCAGTTATCTAGCCCAATGTTTTATCTTTGTTCGACAGGATGCTGCTTTCTTCTGCAAGCCGCATAATATACTTCGATTTTTGCATTGCTTAAAAAAGTCTGATTTTTAGCAGATCTTGCAGTTTTAGGCACAGGTAGGTTTTTTCTTTGATTTACTTACTTTCATTTTTCTTTGTTTAGGAAATTTCCGAGTTTTTAGCAAATTTTGTGACATTTGTAGATAGGAGCTTTTTCTAGTCCCCTCCTTTTACGTCCTTGATAATTCTTTGTTCCAAGTATATTCTACCTTTTTTGTTCCATCAGTGCATTTTTTCTCGCTAGTGATAAAATTCTCCAATAGAAATATGATTCCCAGTCCCAATAGGAATGGTAGCTACTGCGAATTGGTGGTTGTAAACTCTCAATTTGTTGCTGTTGCCGTCTGGTTGATGAAGTAAGCCTATCTACTTCATTTCGAAGTCTTTCTAGAGCATTACCACGAGATACAAAAGTCAAATTTTTAAACTACGATTTAAATAAAAGAGTTCTCAATTTATTCGTAATTTTTAGAATTTACAGTAGACAATAATCAATATTAGCTAAAAAAATTAGCAATATAATTCTGCCATTATATGCACGAGGGCCAAAACCGAAAAATAAAAACATAAATGCAAAAGAAAATATGCATGTTGGTCACATAGGTTGCGGAGCCGCAATTCTGTTAAGGTCGTGTTCCGTGAACCCACACTCTGAATATGGTTTACAAGGATAATCTTCGAATATAGTTCGCGAGGCCAAACTCCGAATGTGGATTACCTTGTGATACGGCATTTTAAACGCCGTTCATGTTCCTTTAGACTACTACGGCACCTCTGAGCACTGCTGCAATCGTGTCGGCAAACATTCAAATACATATATATGTATAGGATACGCAGTTTTACTTAGACGACCGGAGAATTTCTGCGACGCTTTTTCTCTCAGGGTACAAACTTTTCAAACAAAAAGTGGAGCTCCCAAATCACAAAAACATTGAAAGGCGCCTTTGTCTTTTGTGATTTTCACACCAACACGTACCTAATTACCTTACGCCCAAAGCAGCGAATGACACGTAAACGTTTACGATTTTTCTACAAAAATTCCACCTAGCCCAGGCTCTTCGTTGTGTCTTGCCGAAAAGTAACGAAATGACTATATTAAAATTTTGTAATATGTATCTAAAGGAGCCGTCCATGGCTCTGTCGGCAAACTGGGCGATTTAAAACAAACTAATATTACAAAATTCACTACCGATGACTTAAGATTTTTCTCCGGCCGTAGGCATCTCAATCTCTACCGGCTAGAGGGAACCTGGGACTCTGCAGATTTCCCAGATTGCCCCCCCCAATGTAAGCGGGCAGAGTTACATAGAAAAGATTTAATATTGAAGTAGAGAGAAAGAGAGCCTAAATTGGAATTAGTATTTATAGTATTTATATGTTTAAATATATTTATATTATTTATATATATTTATTTATATATTTATATTTATATTTATATGCGAAAATAAATCGTTCCCGTCACCTATTTAAAATAACATGTTCGTTCTACTTACTTACCTACTTAAACACATAAAAACCCAAATTATCACTTGGCGCCGATAGTTGAACATGGAAAGCATGGTCTGACGTTGAGAAGCGTTACACTGCCCAGTATACTTACTAGAAAAATATGTAGGTATAGGTACATATGTAAGTAATTATTGCCCACATTCATACATACATATACAGAGTGCCCCAGGCTCAAGCTTTTTAACAACTCTGATTATGCAGCCATGGCCCGTTTCTCCATAAAGAATAATTTTTGTGCACTCAAAAACTATTGACCAGAAGAATGGTCACGGCCAGTTAATATGTAAACGTAAGTATACTTGCATAAGGCGATTCACTTCTAAAAGTTGAGACTGCACATATGGATATCATATAGGGAAGATAATAAAGGAATGGCAAGAAGACCCAAGAATGACAAATGGCAAGGCAAGATAAAACTTAATGCAGAAATTGGAGACAAATAACTACTTTTCACATGTGGTTAAAATTTATCTCAGAAACTGCAAAATCATTACAGTAAGTAACGTGTAAAAACGACTTCAACAGCAATTTCAGGCCAGAAATCTGTCATAATGATTATTTTCAAGCTGTGCTGATCCCTCGGGCCCCGGTTGGCCGTGTTGTGCATCTGGTTGAGACCACAACAGGCCTTTACTCACAGTCCACAGCAGTCAAGGTTCCTTGTGTAAAGCAGAACGCATCGCCTGCTGCTAAGCTTATACCTGAGCGTGAGGGGTTGGGGGTATGCACCACACCTGGGCGTGGGGATTGAGACTGCACAAAAAGCGAATGATGACTCAAAATTGATAATTTTTAACACGGTAGCGCGTAGCGGCGCGTCTTGGCCGCCGAGGGCACGGACATAGAAGTCTGAACACAATACAAAACTGAGAGCTAAATAACCGTGAGCGCAAACAACAGTAAAAATGTAATCTTATCTATCGTATTTTGGAGACCATAGAAAGTAAGGAAAGGCAGATTCACAAAATCTGAAGCAAGAACAGCACTTTGAAAAAAGTTTGGACCTCCAAAAGAATGTTTTTTGCATATGCTTCATTCCAAACGGCCCAAAAGGGTTGCTTGGAACGAAATAGACTTACAGCTCGGATATTTTAGTACAACGAGAGATTGGGAAAACGCAGCTAGATCGCACCTTCCAGCCAAACTGCTATGTAGGTAATAGTGTTGCAAAAGATAAGGATGTTTTGCAAGATAAAAGATAGAAATAAAGTTGAAATTTCAAAATCTAGAAGATAAAGATAAAGATAAAGCTGGAGATATAAAAATAAAGAAAGATGAAGATAAAGATAATTTGCAAGACAAAAGAACCTAAAAGATAAAGATTAAGATAAAGATAAAGTGTAAATATGGTCGCCTGCACCTAGGAGAATGATGTATGTGAAGTGCAATAAATGAGAGTGGGTGATGCAAAGCAGCCAAATGAATGCCCTAACGTTTACAGCTGAGGTCATGAGAGGCATCAAGCACTGGCTGACAGCAAGTCACTTCTTTCTTTTCACAAGCATCAAAACCCTGCTCTGTGCGCCTGTACAATGTCTGTATAGTCGCAACAGTTATTGATTTTTTCAAACTTGTCTATTTTTTCCAAGGCTTAGACTTAGATTAGCGTGGGCGCTAATACTCCCGCTTAGATCAGTGTCGCACTGTGTTTTCAGCGTACAACAATGGTTTTTAAAGTTAATCTAACAAAGTACAAGGAACCAGACCTTAAGGCCTATCTCATTAGAAGGAGCATAAAATTCTCTATTTATTTACAAAAGAATTTTTGAAAGACCTTAAGTGCACAAAGAATTGTGGATAAAAACGTCTGAACTACAATAATTTTTCCAATATGGCTGCCAATTCTAAAAATGAAAAATGCGAATACTCGATCAAATTAGACGAGTGAGTAATCATCTGAAAGCTCACAACACACTCTTTTTAAATTGAGGTCAAACATTCAATAATATACAACCTATGGCGCATAATAAGCAGAGATAATAGAGGCAGTCATTTTGGGAAAAATTCAAAACGCGTTTGTAGAATGAACGGCGGACTAGGAAGAAAAACCTAAAATTGAACATTTTAGAGATGCTAATTCGCAACTATTTTGCCAGTTTTAATGTATCATGTCACAAACCAGTAAACAATGTGGCCATGTTAAAATTTTAGGCCTTTTTTGCTACATGGTAAACTGTATTTATAACAAATTGAATTTTTTTGACAAAATTGTTTCATTTTCTGCTCTGTATTTAGAAAAGTTTACTTTTTTGAAATCGGTTAAACGGTCCTTGAGATAAACTTTAAAAACTATATGTGACACTCTAGCTTCATTAGTGGTCTTTGTGTGGTATACAGTATGGTATATATATACTATATATATATATATATATATATATATATATATGGATATATATATATATATATATATATATATATATATATCATATATGATATATATATATATATATATATATATATATATATCATATGGATATATATATATATATATAATCTCAAAGCTATGCAAAGCTGCATTCCAAAATGAAATAAATGTTTGAAAATTAGTGAAAATGCAGACAGGCACTAGTTTGGGCCGCACGCCATAGGGTTTGAACAATCATTTTCTTTTTTCCTTATATTACAGTAAAACTTGAATGCGTCTAAAAGTATTTCACGTCAAACCTGCATTTTGGATTACGTGCTAACTTTTGTACATGCTTTATCTTTTTAAGCAAAATAAAGTCCTATCAAAAAGATAAAGACGAAGATAAAGATGGCCTGTGATTTTTCCAAAAGATGAAGATAAAGATGAAGATAAAATAAAGGAATCTTCAAGATGAAAATTAAGATATCTTTATCTTTATCCTTATCTTGCTAAAAAGATAAAGATAAAGATATCTTTTACAACACTAGTAGGTACTTGTGCGGAGACTTTGTATGTTGTGGACTACGATAAATGTGATATGCTTTGAGTGCGTACGTAAAGGCAATCCTAACGTTTCAAGGATGAGGGTAAATGCGCCTGACGCTGTGGTTGTGCCCTTGATCATACAATAAGTTTAGGTAAGCTAAAACTTAGTCACGCACTTTTGTGACGGAGTGGAGAAAGTCAAATAGTGTTTGAGTGTTTGTACAGGTGGTACAGGTCACAATAGTCCTGTTTTAAGCTTTGTTCTAAAACAAAAAAGTAAGCTTCATAATCGTCGGAGTGGAACGTGCGGAAGCTCAATTCTCACTGGTATGTTATTATAATTTCAATCTAAATCTTTTTAACTTTCCAGAAATCTGTCGTGATTCGTCGAACGAATTTTGCTCTTCTTCAGCGACATGTTTGTGCGATAATTTTTTCGCTAGGCTAGGCTAATACGTTTAGTATCAGCATAATGCAAAAATTAGCATAGAAACTCGAAGGAAATGATTTTTTTAAATTTTTTTAAAGTTAATAAATCCGTGAAGCAAACCTACTGCAAAGCCGGATTCTGAATGGCTTCCATTGTTTTCTGCCGTGGACTATCAAAATCTCCCACAATTTTTCCAATATATAATTCAAAACACTATGTTTGCTGTCTTACCTGATCACGGAAAAGCCATGAAAATTGTAAAAACGGAACTTCTGAAGTTCTGTATCCGCCACTGATCTATATTTTTTGACTCTTACTCAAGCAAATATATTCCAATTTGCCAGTACTTTTTATCAAGGCAAACCAACTTCGAGATTTCAGGATTCTATGAATACCTGTCTTAGCCATAGAAACGTTGAAAGCTTCCAGAAGGAAAAATCAAGTAAGTAAATTAAAAAATGAAAAATGTTAGAAGAAATGCAAGTTATTAATTATAAAAAATCTTGAGTTCGACTAAAAATTGGTTACGTATTGAAATGTTGGATTAAATAATTTTGCGTAATGAGTTACATAACTGACACGTTGTCGGGCAGCACCTAAATTCTAAGGTGGGGAGTCTTTTTAAAGGTCAAAAAAATACTCTGAGCACTAAGGCATAAAAAAAATCACAAAAAATACAAAAACATTTTCAGAATTGAATTTTGGGGACTTTTTTGGTTTTTGGCGGGTATTCGACCTTCTGGGGAATACGTACCCCCGCCTACACCCAACTGTGGTTGTCACATATGCTTTTATCACAAACATCTTTTTATTATGGCTGTTACGACTGCTTCGTGCGATTTCATAAATTGTAGTCAAGTGTAAATAGAAGATACACTAATTGCCTGATTTTTAGGAACATTCGACGGAATAATAATTCGTATTTATATCGTGAATTCGTGCCCTTCGCTATCTACTTAATATGATGCAGCGGGCCATTTTCCAATTAATATTATCGTCAGTGCTCATTCAAATGGTCGCATGCAACAAACCTCAATCTCCAGCAAGCAGTTGCGTCGGAGTGATTGGCACGATAGTACAAAGTGTACCAAAGGCCTTCAAATCGCTAAAAGTCGGTTTTTATCATGATATTCGGCCACTCCATAGAGGTTGCCTGAGCGATTATATTAGTATTTTCCATTCCGCGATGGCAAGTACATACCTAAAATTATATGTCACATGCAATAGCACTAGCCAGCCATACAGACATACATGCATGTTAGAGTAAGGATCATACTCATTGTTGGTGGGGTTGACCACGCGCAGAGTGGCTGCTTACTTCCCGCAAAACGGCTGTGACCACACGTGGGCGTAGGGGTAGGCGGTTTGGGGGTATGAACCCCCCAGAAGTTGAAATACCCCAGAAATCAAAATATCCCCCATAATTCCATTTTCTGGAATTTTTTGCTTTTTCAGCAATTTTTTGATGCCATTGGATAGTGCTCAATGAGAAACGTCGAAAAATGGTGTTTTTCCCGCCATACGACCACTTTTAATACCATTTTTGACCTTTGAAGATTTTTTCACCCCCGCCCCCTCCTAGAAATTTTTTCACCCCCCCTAGAATTTTGGTGCTGCCCACGTATGGCTGTGATTCCCCTACCCCAAAATTGTAGATTCATTGAAATAATTCCGAAAATGTGCCTTTTTAAGCGTTTTTAACTCATTTTTGGCTCATAAGTTAATTTTCCGGCGCTTTGCGTCATATTCACATTTTTTACTATACTTTGTTCAATTTTCTCGATTTTTTTCTAAAATTCTTCAAATTTCTTTATGTTTTCATGTATTAGAAAGAACGAGCATTGTTGAAACGTCTAAAAACAGTGTTTTTGACGTGCACTTAGTTCAAAAAAGGCATTTTTTAAAAATTTTCCAGGCCTGACCCCCTAATTCCCATGCTGTACGTGTATGGTGAGGATAAAGAAGAAATGTATGAATGAATATATAATCGATAAAATCATATTTCAGATAAGTGATAAAATCATATTTCAGATAAGTGACGGAAATCTAACTTTTAACAAGCGCGTGAAACATTCTTCTATGAAATTGTTCCAGTGCGTGGTGGCGCACTAAGCAATTTTTTGAGTTTGTATATTCAGGGCAGGTAAAAACCATGAGCAGCATATCGGACCAGTTATCCGAACAAAGCAAATTAGAAGCTGTTTATTTTGATTGAAAGTCTATTATCCTCGCATGGATAGTGATAACAATGATAATAATAATGCTTTCAATGATAAATCTTTTTTGTTTTTAACATGATCATTATTAACTAGCAAAACAAAAAAACGAGTATACTTGCAATTGTGGGTCAAGAAGGATGTAAAAGGAGGGTACTAGGAAAAAGCTACCCGTGTGTATGCCTAAAGACGCAAAATTTGCTGAAAATCAGACTTTCTCTAAGCAACGCATTTAATCGGAGTATATTCTGCGGCCTTCAGATTGAAATAAAAACGCTCATTGTCTTGAATGCAACGATGTTTGCTATTGAATAAAAAACGATTAAAAAAGCAGCAAATTAGCCATGCAGAAGCTATGGGAAATTAGATCGAGTAAACTCGGAGAAGCATTGCAAGCCAATTGAAAGAAATAGCAAACATCGATGCATTCCAGACAAAAGAAATTGTTGGTTCAAAGCAGTAGAAACCGCGTAAGCATACGTGAAACAGACTACATGTATAGGTACACTTGCATGCCCGCAACCAGTGTTGCCAGGTCCCAAAATTCAGATTCTCCTGCACAGAGGTAAAATTGGGGAAAATTCTCCTGCAATTCTCCTGAAAATATTTTGATTCTCCTGAAAATTCTCCTGGCTCATATTTTGCAGGAAAGGTTGTACAGCAGATCTACAATTGTATGTACACTTGCATATCAAGCTTGCTCAGGCCAATTTACCTTGGTTCACCCAACTATTTTATTCTGATCTCTTGCCTGTTAATCCTAAGGACACTCAAGGCTAAATAATGAACATTAATTCTCTCACAAAAAGCTCATGGAGCATATCTGCATTATACAGGCAGATGCAAAAATAATTGAAGACTAATGCTGCACCACAAAGTATAACATTTTATTCAGCATCAACAGCTGACAAACATTCAATAACAGACTCCTGATCTTCATCAGGAGCTACATTTTTGGTCATGTAAATAGAATCCGTTAAGCGCAACAACATCTGTTTTGATGGCTTAAAGCTAGAAAGAGATATATTCCATAAGATAAAGGCATAACGAACAGTGATCACAGCATCAACTGAATGGCACAATAAGCGATTTCTTAACTTATTTTTAACGATATTCATGATTGAAAATACGCGCTCAGCTGAAGCATTCGATATAGGTAAGCAAAGCAGAGGTCGCATTGTTTACAAAACACATTATTCGAAAAAACAGTTTCTGTGCTTGAAACAGTGACTGCCAATTTTCAGTTGCACTTACATTATCAAAAATTTCTGAAAAGAGCCCTGTTTGCAATGTCTTTTGAAAAAATAAATAATACTTTATATTACTAATTGTATGTACTTCAGTAGCAAGCAAATCCTTACGTTTCGAAATATATCAAAAAAATGTTTATAGGCGCTTTGCAAACGTCTATGAAACTGATAAAAACAATTAGACGGTGTGTAAAGCTATGTATTTCTGCAATTCGTGATACTAAGTGAATAAATAAATGAATGAATGAATGATTTACTACGGAAGCACGAAACTTATTTGGATATAGTTATAACTTAACACTTAGGTCTTAACTATGAACGAAATAAATTCTATCTAAGTATAAAATTATATACAACTAACTAACTACAGTAAGTACAATAAGAAGGTTAATGTATGATAATCATTATAACTTGCTGTTTAAGTTTTGAAAATTCTCCTGAATTCTCCTAGATTTTCAGGATTCCACTGAATTCTCCTGACATTTTAAAATTCTCCTGCATTCTCCAGCATGTTTACAACTTTTCCTGAAATTTCTCCTGAAAAGCCCATTCTCCTGCTCCTGAAAATTTTAGATTCTCCTGAATTCAGGAGAATTCTCCTGCACCTGGCAACCCTGCCCGCAACGATTAAATGCACTAATTCACTGACGCCAGGTTTGCTTGCTATAATGCTCATGGTAACAAAATAAATCAACTTTAAATATAATTGCAGTAAATTTTCTATATATATATCACATCGCAATACGAAGCAAGTCAGCATTGCAACTTGCAAGCAATTTACAAAAAGTAAACATTTTAGATTTTGCTTTACACTCTGATGTGAGGCAATAAAAATTTTTAAAAGAAGGTTGAGCTTTTTCGGAGGCCGCAGAATATACTTCGATTTTCGCGTTGGTTAGAGATAGTCTGATTTTTAGCAGATTTTGCGACTTTAGTCATAAACGTAGGAAGCTTTTTCTTAGTCCCTTCCTTTTACATTTTAATCCCAAGTAAATCCGTCTTTTTTGTTTATCAGGGCTTTTCCTTTGCTAGTACCCTGTTTTTAATTAGCTTGAATCATCATTTGAGCAGATCAGTCATTAAGCACGCACAGTAACATGCCACAAAAATGACAGCAATCCAAGAACGCGGAAAACAATATTGTTCTGAACATCGGCATTACTTTTTTATACATTATAATCTTACCTTATTTAAAGAGATCAAAGGTTTTCAGCCTAAACTTCACGCAATTACTGGGTGTAAAGAACACTTAGGCTTAGATTCGTAATATTGACGTTACATGTAACATTTAGGAAAAATTTAGTTTTTGCAGCGCTCTGAAACTGAATTTAATTTTCAGTGTTAACTTTGCATGACTAACTACCATGTGTAGAGAAAACACATATTTAGGCTCGTGTACTTGACCTAATGGAACATATTTTGAAAAAATGATGTTTTGGAACGCTCTGGAAGTAAAATAAATTTGTAGTGTAAACTGGACATTTACAATAAATAAATAGTGCAAACTTTACACAATGGCCGGGTGTAGAGAAAAGTAGCAGTCAGATTCATAATTCTGACGCTATGTAGAACGTTCCAAAAAAATAAGACTTCGCAAGGCTTCAGGACTAAAGTTAATTTGCAGTCTAAACTTTACACATCTACGGAGCGTAAAGAAGATTTTAGTAGGATTAACAATTCTGATATTACTGTGAGATTACGATCAACATTTATTGAAAAATGTAGTCTCCACAAAGGCCTGATGATAAATAAATATTAGACGTAAATCACTTCAGACCACCTTTTATTGTAAACAAGCGCACCCAACTAGCGTATTACGCCTAATTTAAGGTACATTTTTAAACTTGAGGTCATTAAGAGACTCATAACCGGAGAAGTTGGCAGAAAAAACACAACACAGAAACACATTTAACACAACGGATTTTTGACTTTACACCTTCCAAAAAAGCTCAATATTGATGTCAATAAAGGCAATTTGCTGTGACATGTACTCCTTAGAAAGTGCTTTATTTTTATTTCATTCAACTTGTCCTGACATTTGAAAGGAGAAAGTGGCGAACAAAAAAGTGACAAAAAACTATTTTTCCATCGTTCACTACATTGTAAAATTGAAAAATCTTAACCCATTGACTGTGAAAAAATACGGTTTAAACCAGTGTGCAGCCTTTTAATCGTACTACTTTTTTATACGCAAAACTTCTGTTCCACAAAATATTTGAGATATTCACCAATCAAAATAGGGAGAAAACGTGTTTTCTCGCCCATTTTACACTCGTGATTTCGAAGTTTACACCCTTCCATGAATAATTCAATATTGAGTTTTTTAAAAGCAGTTTGCAGCGACGTGCAGCCATTGAATCGAGCTTTATATTCATTCTGCTCAGCTTGTCCCGTCTTATAATCAGCAAAGTTGGCAGGGATATCTTAGACAAAATCCGGTTTTTACACCATCCACTAGAGTGTAAAGTTCAAACCTCTAAATTCAACTTTCTTTATTGATTGTAAAAAAGTTTGCTGGTAAGTTAAAATTAGCCCTTGGATCGTAGTACATTTCTGCTGGAATAAATTTTGTAGGACTTATAAAGGGAGTTATAATCAGACAAAAAACTAGCTAAAATATGACACGCTTAGATTTTTTACACTCTTCACACTGGCAGTCTGGAAATCGTATCGGGCTTACTCATTTCTGTACAATTTAAAAAAATCAAACTATATTCGCAAACAGAATGCAAAACAGAGATAGAAAAGTCGTGTGACCGACCAAAATTTTAAAAAAACTATATGTCATAAAGTTATAGTATAACTTTATTCGCTCTTTACATACTGGATATTGATTTAAAAACAAAAAAAATCACGGGCAGCGCATTTTTCTATTATCTATCTTTTAAAACAATTGCACAATACTCCCGTTATAGCTGTAGGGGCCGCATATGTTGGGGGCCTCCAAGTATATCATAGGTGCAAACTAACGCGCTACCTATAATAATATCGTTGTAATTGACTTTTCATTATAATAAGCATTATAATTGTTGATCATTTTATTATTAATAATATTAATATTATTATTTCTATTGTTATTACTGTTATCAAAAATATTGCTAAATTATATTACTTATTACTATATTATTATTGTTCTCATTATTAAGTTTGCTATAATGTATTACTGTCATTATTGTAATGTTACTATCATTATTCCGTCAGTAATTTGATTATTTTGATTATTACTAATCCTGGTGTTACTAATCACGCTTCTTCTGGTTAGATGCAATCAATGGCATAGTGCATATAGCAGAGTCGGTATATTTGTTCTTTTCCATGATAATTATTCAAAAATTGAATTTTTTACAGGAAAATGCATCCTTGGGATGGACACGTACAAGCATGCCTTTTAAAAAATTAGGTGAAGGCAGAACATATGTCAAATGGTTAATTCTTATAAGTAGCTCAGAAATAAATTGGAACAAAAGCTGCTTGCTCGAAAGTACCCGAGCTTGAGCGTACATACATATATAGAGTTGAGACAATTGGTAGACTAAAATAAATATTTTCATAAACTATATATTTTTAAGTAAACTGCTTCAGCAAATAATTAAATGAAAAGATAAACATTAATAAATAAGAAATAACCTCGTTCAATCGCGATCATCATAGTCTTGATCAATACAATATGAGATTCAGCACTAGCTTACAATATGTATGTAGGTACACCTACTACGGTTTAATTTTTTTCTTATTCAGTGTCCCTTCACGTTGTTTCTTAGATGATTCGGCAGGAGTAGAATTCATACGTGGACGTAGGGGTCTGGGAGGTTTGAATCAAACCTGGGCGTGGGGGTCGGGGATATGCACCCTCCCTTCCCGAGAAACCAAAATACGGCCCCCCCCCAGAATTCAATTTTTAAAATTTTCTCCTGTATTTTCGCAACTTTTTGATGCCAATGGATAGTGCTCGATGAGGGACGTCAGAAAATGGTGTTTTCTTCGCCATATCACCATTTTAAGGTAATTTTATTACCTTTGATAAATCTTGCACCCTACCAGAATTTTCTTGCTGCCCACGTATAATTTGGACCCTCAGAATCTGGAAGACCGCCAAAAATCAGTAGACACTGGATTACCCAGAATTTGGTTGCTGATGGTAGTATTGTTCCATGGACCTCTTGACTTCACAATTTTACAGTATGCATCTACATAGCTCTCCTTATTTATCAAAAACACTTCGAACCAGAGCTGCGCCATAACTTATTTTTAGTCGGTACTAGTACCCTGATGCCGGCGCGTTGTCAATATCTACATTTTTTAAAAAGTTTGTTGTTTCCTAAATCCTTTTGAAAAAGTCAGTTGTTAACTGCATCCTTTTGAAAAAGTTGGTCGTTATCTGCATTCTTTCAAAACGCCGGTTGTTATCAATGGCGCATCTGGGATTTTCCTGTGGGGGCGGTACCCCAACTTTATCAAAACAGTAAAAAATAGGTCCGAAAATTAGTCTCTCACGCGCGAAATAGCGTTCTTTAGGCGTTTCATATTGTATACTTTTACTCAAACATACTTTTAACGCAATGATTTTTTTGAAAAATTTCGAAAATTCCGACAATCATGTACGAAAAAATCATTAAATTTCTATGACATCAGCAAAAATCTGTCTCAAAGCGCCGAAAATTCATGCAATGTAGGCGAATAGATGTTTAGAATCCAAATTTACTGCTTGATTTTCTGTACTTGTAACATTTGACGTTGAATGTCAAAAATTTTTGATTGAAAGTAGAAGAAAATTATGCTTAAATAATTGTTTCTGCTGTTGAAATTGTTTTAAAACCTATTCTACGAGCAAAAATGGCTTCCAGATCGCCAAGAAACTAAATTAATGTCATCATTATCCGGCGCGCAACGCCGGAAAAATTTGAGAAATTACGTTCACCGATGGTCATAAATCATTTCAAAATACATATCAACTCTTTATATCGCGAAAATTTCTGACCGACGCGATAGGGGCGGCCCTCCACCCCCTTTAAATCCGCTCCTGGTTGTTGTCTGCATCCTTTTGAAAAAGTTGGTTATCTGCTTCTTTTTAAAAAAAGTTGGTTGTTATCCGTTACTATTTGAAATATTGATTGTTATCTGTTATCGCTATCCATAGAGCCAATTTATTGAAGACAGGTAATAAATCTAACAAGTGGATTCATAAATTTGATAAAATAATTGAAAAGAGTAAAAAGCATTTAAATAATTTCAGTGTTAAAATGAAATCTGGCAGAGGTCCAAACAACGCTTTTTTCATACTACAAGGTTCATATTTTTGTAATAACACATTGTCAGTTGTTTGAAATTTTTCATTGCATTCATGCATCTATTTGGAATATTTTATTATCTTGAATGCATATATTATGCTAGCCAACAATGAAATATTTCAAATGAAGTAGCTCACTTTTTATAATATGATGAATGTATGCTGATTTGGTGATTTCACGTTGAAGTTTAGTTAGCCGTGAAATTAAACTCTTATGTGTGTGAATAGGAGAGCTGCCGTCACGTAATGCAGAAATATCATTGCACTGTAGTTTGAATAAGGTGCAAAAATATCAAAAGGGTCTTCTTTGAAGCGCTATATAGAATGTCTTGCGATTTTTCGTTTCTCAATCTTTTCTTCATCTTTAAGATATTTCTGCGTGAATATCGACTGATGTGATGTACTTGTAATTGCTTTCGCATTTTATCCGTTTCCAGACCAGCACAGAGCACCTGCATACATCAGTAACCTTTGCTAATATTATCCTAACTAAATTCGTCCTTTTGCGGAAAATTAATGGGTGTTTTAATCTAGGACGCTTTATTAAGTGCATTTTATTGTGAAAGAGACCCATTTCACTTTTGGGATTTACAAGATCGGCCCGCTGGTACCAAGGTGGTACCAGCGCCAGTACTAGTACGGGTACCCGGTGCAGCTCTACTTTGACGTAAAATCAACAAATTTTATACCTCCCTCTGTATCGTCCAATGACGAATTTTCTTCAATAAATTTACTCAGGATAAATTTTCCATGATTAATTTGTTGGCGTCTATTTGTCTTAGACTTGGAGCTCATCGAAGAAAGGGAGGTGAAGCTGAATGAAACGTTCTACTTCAGCACATGTGAAATATTTTGGTTCAGAAAGTCAAAGATCTATATCAAGGTCCAGCCAACCATTATCTTGAGCGTAGATGGTAAGAAATACATCATGCAACGAGGAAGCGAAATTTATTGTCCAGATATCGTTGATTATGGCAAGATAGACGCCAGCCGGGTTTCTTGGCTGTGTGTGGTACAGCAAAGCCGAAGTACTAAAATTAGTCCAAGCAAGTATTACGTTTGCAATGAAACTACTGGCGAATTTGTAGGCAACCCAGTATCTAATTTCATTCGGGATTCTGCCGAAATTAGTGGCTCTGCATGAGCCCTTTGTGTCGAAATAATTAGGTAGGTACGAGTCCATAGCTATATTGCTCAAACCTGTCTTGATGTGGTGATAGTGAGCTAATGTTTTTCCTGATATTTTGCCTGGCTTTGATGAGTAAAGACATAGAAATTAAGCGTACCTATGCACATGCATAGTTTAATTTACAATGTGTTTAGTCATGACGCTTTTTAGGGGCAATTTACGCATCTATGGAGTACCCTATATTCGCAGTGAAAAACTTTCATACAGATGGGCCGCTGGAGCATCTATGTCCAGAGGGCTCTATTATTAAGCATTTTTGAAGTTTTCAAACTCATGGCTTTTTGCTCTCTGTAAAAAAATTTGGAGAAAAGTAAAATGAATTGTCCCGCTTCAACTTCTAAGAATTATTGAGCCTCAAAAGGCTTTAGTCTTGCTTAAATGTTCGAGGTGGAAATAATCCAAGACCCTATCTCTACCCACTATCTCTTAGTTTAGATTGAGTAGATCTTATGCGCCGCAGTGCATGCAATATGCTCACTGTAAGCCATAGACCCCAGCCAGAGAGGCTAATAAAATTTGAAAAAGTCAGAAAAATTTTCAACTATATATCAAATTTCATTGAGCGAGTTTTAGTGTATTTTTTGCGATTTTTGCGCTGATGCGTCCGTCTCCTTTAGGCTACGCTTCGGCATACATTTTTAAGCATAACGAGCTTTTATAAAGCCGTTCACGTTATTATGCCTGCAATAGAGAAAGTTAATGCTTAAACTTGTATTTTACATTTTTATATCACATTTGTGAAGTAGAAAATATTTGCAAATAATTAAGGGCTGTCCCTCAAATTTACAGGCAGCAAAATTCATTTCTGTGGCATCGAAAAAAGTCAAAAGGTCTACAACACTGGGTGTTCCCAGGCAGTCTCCGTTCCAAGTACTAACCCCACCCAATCAGGGGCGTAGCTATGTGGAGGCATTTGAGGCACAAGCCTACCCCAGAAAAATTATGACAGAAAAATTCTGGTTTCAACATGACATTCTGCTAATGAAGTCAGTGTGAAGTGCAAGGTGGAATGTGTCATTCTACAAATGGTCTATTCTTACGAATCCCTATATGTGCATTAGCTAGGAATCATACGAAATGTGAGGCGACTTTGGCCGACTTTTTTCCTGCAGCCAAATAGCTTGAGTCCTGACTCAGAATCTGAATTGTTCAGGTAATTCATCGAATATAAATGGCCATAAAAATAAATTCATTGTCTGGTAATGCTTTAGATTCAATTAGGTGACTATCATACAAATATAGGTAATTTTTTGGCGTTTTGTTTGCGGCAATTTTTTGACAGAATTTTGTGTATTAATCTTTCATTTTTCTGATTTTAAAGATTTTATGTTGCAAAAATTTCTACTTCAGAAGATGAAATGATACAGCAAATTTAATCTCTTCTCACAAAATTCCCTAAAATTTTGAATTTTATTTGGAAGAACAAGTAGCCAATATCAAACAAAGAAAACAGTGATCTGATTTTGTGGAAACTCAGTAACCCGGACGCGATCTAGGGAGCAAGGTGAAGGCTTGTGGCGTGGCATTTTCACACAAACTTAAAAAGTTGTTGCATTTATGAATGATTTTAACTTTTGATCCATTGATAATCATGAAAAAATTAAGAACAGTGAATGATCTTCATTCATTGGGCTTTCAGGAACAGCAATGCAAATGAGATATGTACATATTATGCAACTACAAAGTAATTGCAGAGGAAGGCATAAAACATCCTCACCATCGAGAAATACTGTAAAAGTAAATGGCTATTTTCTGGATAAGTTAATAGGTTTAAATAAATAAAATGCAATGTTTTGGGTAGATGATTTTAGAATCAGAGTATATTTCCAAAACGTTGTGCTATATAGCTTATGTCTACAGTATGCTCTGCTCTAATAACTTTTCGGGTCTACAACGTTTTGGCGCCAGGCCGGTTTGGCGCCAGGCCGGTTTGGCGCCAACCCGTATTGACACTGCTGTTTTGGCGCTACACTCTTTGTAATATTACTAATTATTTGCATTTCATTTATGATTAAAGTATACACCCGATTTGCTAAACGGTATTTGAAGCAACTGCAAAATAATTAAACTTTAATTAGATGGTTGCATATTTTGACAACTGCTGCAAATTAAAAACCATGATGTATGAATGCAACAACCCATGATAAATGTGCTGCTTTACCGCACGGACTAAACCAATCAAAATAATAACAGAGAAATAATCAAGTGATACTTTATGTCAACCAAACCTCGTTAAATTATTTTTTTGTTAAAAACTTACGCTGTCGTAACTTTTCAACAAAATTTGAGCAAAAAATCCTCAAAAAAATTGAAAAAACGGCTTCTGCATAATTTAGTGTAAACCAAGAGCTGCTTAACCAGCATGACTTAAACCTTTACCTTCTTGCAGAGGTAATGAATGGGCTCTTGAAAAAGCAAACTGCATTACATTACCTTCAAAATGCGATTCTGGTATTCAACTAATTCAGCGATCTAGCACAAATAAAAGTTTCCTTCTGAACTCTTTGGCAAACAAGTGAGAAATCTTCTGAGAGGGCACTATTTACCTAAGGCCGAAGAATATCCATCCAGTTTTGTGTTGCTTAGAGAAAGTCTGATTTTTAGCAGATTCTTATGATCATTTGCGCGCATAGGTGACATTTTCCTTAGTCCGCTCCTTTTACGTCTTTAATAACCCGCTACTCCAGGTATATTTGTCCATTTTGCATCATCGGAGCATTTTTCTTTGCAAGTACGCTACTTTTAATTAGAATGAGTCTGAGTGAATCGATCAATAAACTCGAGGGAATTTTCAGATAAAATATAACACTTGAACAGCACATGAAGCAAGATTGTTCATTCATATTGTCATCTAAATACATTGTAAACAAGACTCCTTTCTCCATTAATATTCATACTGGCATTGATAACAGGTTTAAAGAAGTCATCTTCTACAACGTTTTAAAATTGAAATTAATCGACAGTTAAAACTTTGCAGTCATTGAGTCACAAAAAGAGCCAGGTTCGTAATTCCTGATTCTATGGAGAACAGTTTGTAAAAAACATAGCTTGAACAACCTCCTAGACCTAAGCTTAAGCTGGAGTATAACATTTACACAGCTAAAGGGTGTAAGGAAAAGTGCAGATAAATTCTTAATCCGAGTAGTACGAAGAAATCCGTATGCTCCGGAGACCTATAAAAAATCTAATTTTTTGGCAATGCTCTGCAGCTAAATTTAATTATCAGTGTACACTTTACAGAACGGCAGAGTGCCAAGAATGTCTAAAACCTCTTTTGTAATCCTGATGTCACGAACGACATTTTATAAAAAGATGACCCTCTCCAACACTCTAGGAGCAAAGACAAGCATAAGCGTGAACTAATTTATACTTCTTTTGAGTGCAAACTAATTCGTTCAGTAGAATGCGTGACTCTTTAGCGCAAACGCATTCTTAAAGTTAAGATCACGTCCCTACTCATAACGAAAGAAAATCCTGAACAAAACCGACACTGAAACTTGTTTTTCACCTCAGTCTTAGATTTTTACTCCTCCAGGACTAACCTATTAGTGTGAAGAAATGCATCTGCAATGTGTAGACGCTCTATATTTTTTACATTAGTGTGCACATAGCAATTTATACACTTAGAACTTAGCAGACAGAATATTTGCAATAACATTTTCTCACCACAGATGACAGAACTAACACTTTACAAGTTACAACTCCAGAAATGAAATCAGAACTGAGTGTAGAGAATTCCGATAAAGTTCGGTTTCCAACCGCCAACCACCGACACGTACTTTATTTTTAGAACAGTCCGCACAACCCGAATCATAACCGGAGGAGTTGACTGGAAAAAAATCAGCAAAAAAGACGTTTTTTACACTAGTCTGAACTTTACACCGTCACACCTAACACAGTATTGAGTTTGACCCTCCTGTTACCAAGGGGTCACGCACCCTAGAATTACCAAGGTCTAGATCGAAAATCTAGTCATTGAGGAGATAAGAAATATGAATAAAAATACATATTTCTGGTAGCCAAAGCATGAGAATTTCAAAAATGTCATTAAGTTTGCACAAAACTGAAGACCAATTGAAAAAAACCGTATTTGAACATTCCAAAAATGTGTAAGAAATTCGATCTGCGACACGCGTAACACATGTTATAAAATCATGGAATCAAGCTTTTCTGATATAATATAGGTCAATACGTTTTCTTTTGCTCAATAAAACATGTGTTGCAGTAAAAAAAGAGGGTACTGAGAAGCTTGCCACATAAAAATTTATGGCCTTACAGTAAACTGCAAAAAACAGGCAACTAGATCACGAATCTAGAGCTCGGTTAAAGTAGGGTTAAGGAAACGCATCAAAGTGCGATGTGTAAGCTTTAAAGTGTACTTTATTTTCAGTATACTTTGTGTGTTTTGATTTATAACCGGTGAAGTTTCAAACTAAGGAACGGTAAGAAACATTTAATTGTGCCCCTAGCATGGTGTAAACTTCACAAATCTGAAGCTATAGTCTGTTTCATTTCAAATGACCTTTTCCGTGCCAGAAAACGGCAGATTGATTAATAGCGATTATTACTGTAGCCGACTCGTTTCACTTTGGGTTTCCTGTTCGCGCCGCCACAGTCGCCTTTGCTGTTTCTTCCGCTTTCATCACCACCATGCCAGTTGATGCAGCTCGATTAGGCTCCCCGAAAATTAAATTTAGATGAAGCGCTCAACATGACAATGAACCGGAGCTCTGACGATGAAAAGGATGAAATTTTGCTGAAAAAATATGGACTTATTGCTATCTATCTACTGCGACTTCCGTTTACTGCAGCCTAGCTAGTGCTCCTGGATGATACGACGGTTAAAGGGAAAGTGAGGAAAAAGATAATTTTTGATAATCTAAGTAGGTATATAGTAGCTAGCAAAAGCAAAAACAATGTGGTAAGCTAGGTAGGACGTTGGCAGAGCCGGGGAGGGCGGCTTAGCCTAAGAAAAATTTTGAAGGATAGGAGAACGCAAAGAAAGATGGAAAAAATTGCACGCCCTTGTCTCAAAATCTCCAAATTTTCGGCGCTCCTCGCTGGATGTGAAGTTCTTTCCATATTTCGACCCAGGCGCTACCAGAAAATGACAGTTTAACAGCTTTTCGAGTTGGGAAAATATTTTTTCAAAAAGACGTATGACCGCCCCTCTTGGCCTGATTTTGGATACGGGCCAATGCCTATCTGTTAGAAGCAAGGCCAGATTTAAGGGGCACGACTGCCCCTTCCCCTTGTTCAAAAAAATTTTGTAAGGCAAGGTAGTGCACGGAAAGATGAAAAGTTAGATGCATTGTATTTGTCATGAAATCTTCAAACATTTTGACATTCCAAGTCGTATAGCTATGTATGTATATGAAATATTCTCGAAGCCTAAGCCTTGAAATATGTAAATACCTAGGTACGAGTATCATTATATCGCGTGCCCCACGTATTTTTTAATCAGGAGTCAATTGCTTATTTTTCATCCATGAAATATTCAACCCTATTCTAATTTTATGTACTGCCTTACCTTTTATATTTTGTACGAACCATTTTTTTCGCTTAGTCTTTATACGAATGCCATCCGCTTGCTCCAAATAGGTTGCTGGAGTGTTTGTACCTTTTAGCTGTAATGACTATGCATATACATTTAGCAATTCTTTTGATATTTATTTGTAACGCTATTTTAAGGCATTGGTTGGAGCAAAATACAGAAAATGCCTTCTAAATAGTGCATAAAGGTTAAAATACTCGTAATTATTGAAATGACATAGACATTAGTGAATAAATAAACTAAGTAATGCATGATCATTCAATGTATAGCTTTATCATTTATGAGTTTTTCTCTTTAGCCGCTCTTTGGATGTGATTTAGTGGCAATGGAGATGCTCGAGAAGCTACTGCGCCGAAAAAATTAGTTGATAGCAGCGATTTGCCCGTCAAGTGAGTTAATTTTTTGTACGTCTTATTGAGAGTAAAATCAACATCTGAGTATGTACATACATGTATATCAAGTCGATTTTTTCCGTGAAAAGTATGCCTTTCAAGAGTTTTTATAGTCTGTTTCATATAAGTTTGGGCATAAATTTTAAGGATTTTTTTCGAAAGTAAGCCGAGGTTACGATACTTATATGTCAGATCAATGCTATAATCGCAATCCGTCGGCTTATTATCGGACATGATTTTAAAATTTATGCCCTAACTTGTATGAAACAGACTATAACTCATTTTTTGGCTTAAAAGTCACATTTTCGGCAACTTTACGACCTGTACAGATTTTTGAGTATACTTTGTTAAAATTTCAAATATTCTCGAACTTTGTTTGCGTTTTTATGTTACGGAATGAACCAAATTAACTCTAACGTCGAAAAACAGTGTTTTTCGCATGTTGCCATACTTTTTATAGCCGAAAAAGGCACTTCTTAAATGTTTTTTGGGCTTAACCTTCCTCTAGCGTACCCAATGCTGTACATGTATGCTACTAAGCCCAGCAAAATAGCTGCTACACTCAGAAATGTAAATTTTAAAAAATAAATAGAAAAATGTGTGCTCCTTTCTTAATCGTTTTCAGTTTATTTCTGGCTCAAAAGTTTCAAGTTTTCGGCGCTTCGCATCATTTACTAATTTTTCGAATATTTTAGCTGTATTTACTATTTTTTCATTGTTTCGAGATTTTTGATCTAAAAAGAACGAGCATTGTCAAAAATATCAAAAACAGCATTTTGACACGTGACTACCAAACATGCAATGCACATGAGGGTTCAGGGATATAAGCACACCTGGGCGTGGGGGGGGGGGGGTGGGTATGCACCCCCAGAAACCAAAATACCCCCCCCCCAGAAATCAAAATAACCCCCCCAGAATTCAATTTTTGAAAATTTTTTTCGTTTTTTTCGCAATTTTTTGATGCCAATGGATAGTGCTTGATGAGAAACGTCGAAAAATGGTGTTTTTATCGCCATACCACCATTTTTAAGGCCATATTTCGACCTTCAAAAAATCTTGCAGCCCCCCAGAATTTTCTTGCTGCCCACGTATGGATATAAGCCCTCGCTGAAGGGTCAGCCAGACAGGTGCTCTCCGGCGATTTTGACCTGCAAAACGTTTTTTGTATCATTTTTAAGGACAAGACCAGTAATATTGTCAAAAAATTTTATGCGCTCTGCGCCGGAATAATACTTTTATGTGTGTGTTTTACTCCAATAAAGCGTCCGACATTGATGAATTTCTATATTTTTATAGTGTTTTAAAGCGATATTATGCAGTATAAATGGACTAAAAATACTATTGAAATGTGTTATTACACCTCTCAAAATGCGTTTTGAAGGCTATTTTGGCCATTTTTGTCGTTTGAATAGGAAAGAATTGTGAACACTAAATTTCCTCGTAGATTACTGTAGACCACACCTGGGTGTGGGGGTTTGCGGGTATGCCCCCCCCGGAGAAACCAAAATACCCCCTCCCAGAAATCAAAATACCCCAGAATTCAATTTTTGAAAATTTTTTCGCAGTTTCTGATGCAATGGCCAATGGATGGTGCTCGATAAGAAACGTTGACAAACGGTGTTTCTCTAGCCATATCGCCATTTTAATGGCCGTTTTTCGACCGTTCAAAAAATCTTGCACCTCCAGAATTTTAGTGCCGCCCACCTATGCCTGGATCTAACTCCGCATTGAGTGTGAAAAATCTGCTGGTAGACAGAAAGTAACCCATGAATCTAGTACATTTCTATCAGGATAAATTTCTCGGGACTAATAACCGGAGTTGTTGGCACACATCAAGAAGACGAAAATGCGACCAAAATCTGTCTTCACACCCGCAGACTTTCACACTCTTCCCATCAAAAACTAATGCAAAATTTAAAAACAAGAAATTCGTCACCTGGAGAATTTGACCTTCTACAATTCTATACCATGAAATTGCATAGGGCATTCAAACCGAGTTGCATACGCTTCGCGAAAACTTTATCCACTTATTACGAACTGAAAATTGAATGTAAAGAAAAACAAAGACAACAGCTGCAAACCTTTTTATCATCTCTCTGTAAAAAACGCACCTTTCAGATGTGTCCCCTTATAGCTGTAGGAGATAGGTACATGTTGGGGTAACCATGTATATTACAGGTACGCACTAGCGCGCTACCTACGATGAACCATAAAGTACCTGAATCGAATCGCATGAACATTTCGTTGCATTTGTCTAATGCTCCATAGTTTTACTGCTTCAATAGAAAATCGAGACACGCGTAAAAATTACAGTACCTGGAATAATGAACTACGAGGAAACGACAAATGAGATGCTTCGCAAAAATAACTAAAAATACCAATTCTTAAAAATACGCAACTAGTCTCATCAGCTAAAGTAAAAAATATCAAAGTATTGACCTATCGCCGAGAAAAAAATCACAAGAATACGTTTCACCGAATTGTACAGCCCGATCAAGGCTGGAGCAGTTCGTAGTACCAGTCATTCACGCCTTTGTGCAACAGGCCTTCCTTAATCAACCGATCATCAGCTTGATTAGAAGCGAATTTTCTAAATCGGACCCGATCGTGCAAACGTCCTTCGTGTCCTCGCCAGAATTCCATTAAGTCAGGAACAAGTACATACCCTCCTGAAAAAATGGAAGATATAGATATACTCTTTTAAACTAGCTATTAATTAGTTCTTTTATTTATCAGCTTATTTATTTATTCACTCGTTTAATCGCTATTTACTTTATTACGCATGGCCTTCGTTTTTACTCATGTTCCATAAGAAATTCAACGTTTTTGATTTCGGGGGCATAAACTGTGAAACTTCCACATGCGTGTCTGATCTAAACACTCAATATCTTCGCCATTCTCTAATGCCAGTAGATAGAGAGCTCAATGACAAACGCGTCTTAATTATGTTTTGCCACTAACATAAATTTTCCGGCACCTTTTTAACGTTTCGAAACTTTTGAACCCCAAGATTTAGGCACTGCTAACCATACGTGGGCAGCAAGAAAATTCTGGGGGGGGTCCAAGATTTTTTGAAGGTCAAAAAATGGCCTTAAAAATGGTGATATGGCGATAAAAACACCATTTTTCGACGTTTCTCATCAAGCACTATCCATTGGCATCAAAAAATTGCGAAAAAACGAAAAAAATTTTTCAAAAATTGATTTCTGGGGGTCTTTTGATTTCTGGGGGGGTCTTTTGATTTCTGGGGGGTCCAGACCCCCCCAGATCCCCCCACGCCCATGTGTGCTGCTAACGTATGCATATAAGAAATTGTCGCACATGCGTGGAAAGGTTGTTGCGCAATGTGCATAGATGCACATGGTCAGGTTAGCCAGAGGGGGTATAACATCGAGATTTTGAGGTCAGGGGGGTGAAATTAGGGATTTTTACATCAACAAATTAAGTTTTGGGCTGTTTTTACGTCAAAATTGCTTGAAAATACTCCATTTTTAGCTCAAATCGCTCAACAGAACCTGACTTTTGGACCCTTCAGCGTGGAATAATACCACCAACCCTTCTTATGTGCGTGTTTGTTGCAGGGGCATGAAATTTCATTTCACAAAATCCTCAGCAAGTAATGTCATGAAATGAACAAGGCGAATGATGTAGTAATTTTATTTATCTCCAAAGCATCCGTGAGATTATATAGATATTCTGAATTTTCCCGGCATTTGGTGCCGAACTTTCCAGTAGTGAATTCGATCAGTGTGGGCGTTTTTGCCATGCCATTCAGAACTTCTGAAAAATTTCAAAGGATTTTAAGAAAAATCTGTCATCATAAAAGAATGAAAACGAAGACTGCAGAAAAAGCAGAGTAGCTTATAAATGATTGGGCATTTGCGAGTCATTTTATGAAAGATTGGGGTGATGCCATCCACATCTGGGCTGTAAGGGGGGTATGCACTCCACGAGAAACCAAAATACCCCTCCCCCTAGAATACAATTTTTAAACTTTTTTCGCAATTTTTTGTGGCCAATGGATAGTGCTTGGTGCCGCCCACCTAGAAAGTCATCCCCTTTCCATGATATCATGATTTAATTTTATGCATATTTATCATAGTTAAAATGCAAGCGTCACTGTAATTTATTATGGATTTACAAAGTCCTATCGCAGTATTTACAGTGACATTCTTCACTTAATGAGAAAAATGTTCTAATACTAAACAACAAATTTTAACGTTTTTATCCCTTCTAAAACATTTTAAAATGAGTCTAAGTTGGTTTTTTCCGCTGATTACGGATCTGATTTTAAATTTAATTATCGCGCCAAGTTTTTGAGATATTCACATATTAAAATTCATGCAAATTATTGATTTTTTGACAAAAATAGGCAAATCTAACAGCCAAAATAACAATTTGATTTATTGACCCAAAACTGTCAGAATGTTTTAACTCGATCTTTCTCTTAATTTTAATATCAATGGCTTTGCGTATTACACTTAAGCCCCGGGGGCGTAACCAGCCGGGGGCGGCCCTCCGAAATGAAGAAAAATATTTGTTTTTTTTCGCAAGGGTCCCCCGAAGAAAAAATTAAAAATTCTCGAAGCCTACTAAAAAGACAGCTAAAATGCGTTTCTAGCACATTTTTGAGCTACTAAACTCACAATTTTCCGGCGCTTTGCGCCGGATTCCTTATTTTCTATCTTATTTATTACCTTAAAAGCCCAAATTTGACTTGAAAATGCGAATATGCCAAACATTTTTAACTTTCGGCACTTAGCGACAATTTATTATTTTATTCATTCATTTTCTTTGCAAGACCGCAAAACTGTGCGCAAAGAAAAGTATTTCGAAATGTTTTGGAGTCATGCTTTAACTTGATATTGAGAAATTAGTCATACAGATAATTAAACGATAGATTTTTGATATTAAAGTTTGAAATCAAGCAAGACAATTTTACAATTTTTCAAAATTTTTCTTCAACATTGCATAGATCACGTCGGCAGGATCCGAAGATGTCTTTATTTCCGCAGGTATCTCCTAAGGGGGGTGGAACTGTCTCGAGCGGAAATATTAGGCAATTTAAGCAGAAAATCGTTGGCCCCTCCCTAAATAAAATCCCTGGTCACGACGCACTATCATGGGCGTGGATGGGATCTGGAGGGGGAGTCTGGACCCCCCAGAAACCAAAAGACCCCCCCAGAAATCAAAAGACCCCCCCAGAAATCAATTTTTGAAAATTTTTTTCGTTTTTTTCGCAATTTTTTGATGCCAATGGATCAGCGCTTGATGAGAAACGCTCGAAAGATGGTCGTTTTTATCGCCATACCACCTAATGGTTCTTAAGGCCATTATTTGACCTTTCAAAAATCTTGGACCCCCCCCGAAATTTTCTTGCTGTCAATCGCATGGTCACGACCCTGCTTAAGCCTACGAAATATTACACTTAATCTGCCTATTTCTTACAACGCAAAGCTTAAAGATTATAACTAGATATATATTTATGCACTTGAAATTATTAAATGATATCTTGCCTAATTTTCTAGTAAATTCAGTTTTTTTAGCTATACATTATTTACAAATTATATACAGTTTTCTAGGAATTTCGCCGTTTATATTGAAAAAAACTCCTTTCAAGACAAAGAAAAAGTTAAAATTATTGCCAAGCATTTTTTTTTACTAACAAAGCATAATCAGAGTCTTTGGGCGGTCAAGAGTCGGCCACTTTTAAAAGTTTTTATACCGTTTGAATCGCGTTAAGAAGGCGTTTTTAGATTATCACTCGTTTGACAAAATTCGGAAACATAAAGCTAATCCATAATTCGACTCATTATTGTGAGATTCACTAAAAGCAACATTATATACGAAAAAATAGTTCAAAAGCCAAAGAATTATTAATTTTACACCTGGTATTTCTCAATTAGACACAAAAATATAATACAAATAGAAATCGCTATGAAAATTTTTTCAGAAATCATTCTAAGAAAAATGCACTACAATATGGCTACGGTAATGCTATTCCGCACGATAACGGGTAGCCTTTTAGCTTACGAAAATATCGCGCGCGTCATACGAATTCAAATCAATATTTTAGTCGTTCCTAGAATAACTTGAAAAAAGAGCCAATTGTATCGTGCAAGAAAAGAAGCAGAATTTTGGGAATCAGGTAGGTCGGTCATTCGTAGGAAGAAATTTTTTCATTTTATTATTCGGTAAGAATAGCAATAAAACGCAAGGCTTTGCCCAAAAGTCAGCCTCTGCCCAAAAGTAAGCGTTAGAGGAATTAATAGAAGCCCACTTTAAGTTGGTGTCTAATGCGCATGATTGGGATAGGAAAGACCGTAGCCAGTGGCGGATCCAGGATTTTCCTAAGGGGGGGCGGGCGGTACCCCTAAGCGGTGGGGGCGGAACCCTGACTTGGGCGGAAAAATTAAGCGTTTTAACCCGAAAATCGCTCAAAAATCCTTAATTTTACGCATTTTTTGGGGCCAATGGGGGATCCGCCCCTGACCGTAGCCGAAATTACCACGTTGGTGGCTTCGGAATCGGCGTATTGC
Organism: Mermis nigrescens; assembly: GCA_036768485.1. Classification (NCBI taxonomy): domain Eukaryota; kingdom Metazoa; phylum Nematoda; class Enoplea; order Mermithida; family Mermithidae; genus Mermis; species Mermis nigrescens. The sequence goes on from JAVLUZ010000283.1 coordinate 406,137, forward strand.
TCTCCTCATGCTGTTTGCACAACGACATCATCTTCATCTCTAATTCCTTAACAAAATCGATTTAAAATCGTCGAATTAGGGATGTAACAAGCCAGGGGTGGATTTAGGGGGGAGGCCGCCCCCCATTAGCCAAAAATAGTGCGCAAAATAAAGGATTTTTGAGCGATTTTTCTGGTTAAAACAGCTGATTTTTCCGTCCAAGTGAGGATTCCGCCCCCTTCTTAGGGGTACCGTCCCCCCCTCCTTATAAAAATCCTGGATCCGCCACTGTAACAAGCCATAAAGTCGTGAAAAAATGTCCCTTACCTATATCGCTATTTCCCCAGAATCGTCCAAGCGTTCGGATTTCATCTTAGATATAATTTTATTTTTAAAAAGTGATTTGTTTTAATTTCGTTTCAGTCGCCTGGCCCATTTTAAGAGTCTGCCTAACACGCATCCAATTAAAAATGTCCTAAGCGGGCGAAAACTGAATACGCCGTAAATAGATGGGTGCATTTAAGGCATACCAAATTTTTGCAAAAATCAGTGAACGCAATTCATACTAGGTACAAAGATTTTCTGGAACACGCTTGCAAGCCGGACCAGGCACGTAGCTATGGGGGGGGGGGGCTGGATGGGTCCGGACCATACGTGGGCAGCAAGAAAATTCTGGGGGGGGGTGCAAGATTTTTTTGAAGGTCGAAAAATGGCCTTAAAAATGGTGGTGATGGCGATAAAAACACCATTTTTCGACGTTTCTCATCAAGCACTATCCATTGGCATCAAAAAATTGCGAAAAGAACGGAAAAAAATTTTCAAAAATTGAATTCTGGGGGGGTATTTCGATTTCTGGGGGGGGTATTTTGGTTTCTGGGGGTGCATACCCCCAAACCCCCCACGCCCAGGTGTGGTCCGGACCCCCCAAAATTCAGAAAAAACCCGAAAAATAGGACTTTTTACAAGTTATTTTGTACTATTTATGGCTTAGACCCCCCAAAATTGATGTTGGTCCACCCAAAATAGGAGGGCCAGCTACGTGCCTGAGCCGGACAAGTTTGGCATGTCTGATTTAAATAACATAAACGATCATCAAATTGAAGAGTCAGACCATGCGGCGATTAATTGAAGGCAAAAAACAACGTCAATTTAATAACACGGATGATCGAGATAATTTCTAAGATAAGTGGGATCGTAACAATAACTATATAATGTGCTACAATACGGAACCGGGCCAGGTAAGTGGACACGATTTTCGTAAGGAGGAGCGATGGCACCCAATTTTTTTCCAAAACAGTCAAAAATATTTTCAAAAATCCGCCAATAACGCGCAGAAACATTTTTTAGCCGTTGTACAATGCCAGTGGCGGATCCAGGAATTTTTTACGGGGGGCGGTACCCCTAAGGGCGAGGGGGGGGGGGGGCCGAACCCTGACTTGGGCGGAAAAATTAGCCATTTTAACCCGAAAATCGCTAAAAATCGCTCAAAAATCCTTAATTTTGCGCACTATTTTGGGCCAATGGGGGGAGGAGCGGCCGCCCCCCCCCTAAATCCGCCCCTGTACAATGCCCGCTGTTGTTAAAACTAATTTTAGGTGCGAAAATTTAATTTCAAAATTTTTTTTAATCTGATACGCAAAAAGTGCTTAGATATCTGTCAAGCAGCTAAAATTTGACATAAAGGGCAGGAAAATTATTGAAATTCGGAGAGTTAGTCGCTTAGTCTTCAATAACTCTTTATGATGAAATGACGCATAAAAACACGAAAATGCTGAAAAAAAGTAAATGTGAACTCGATGTAAAGAGATGGGGGATATGAGGATCAGCGGGTGTGTACAGAAAGGCCCAAATAGTATGGACTAGCATTTCAATGCATTTTCGCAGACAAATGTTGCTGACCCGATGGTACCATTCGGACATACATATTAACTTATCTAATAGACTTAGAAGTTTGTTATTAGGTAATTAGGTCCGTGCCTGCCCTGACCGACCGGGCCCGGGTACCCGGTCGATCGCTGGCTTCACGCCATACACTCATTTTTTCTTTAATTCATTGGATTTTTCTCTGATTTTTCGAATTTTTTTTCTATTTATGCACATAGAGCATCGTGAAAAATGCCAAAAAACGATAATTTAATGCGTATCCATCATATTTGAATGATAGATATATATATATTTATTTTTTATTTTATTTTTTTTCTTTTTTCTTTTTTCTTTCCCTCCTCATTATTTCTTTTGGTTTATTTCTTTTTGCTTCTTTCTCGTATCGATGACTTCTTACTATCCCAAGAAACGCTTTTAAATTTCACTCCCCCAAAATTGCAATGCTGCGAATGTCCGAGAGGCACCAAACCTCCCACCATAAATCCGCCGCCGGACCAGATCCCGAATGCTACAATTGAGTTTACTTAAGGTTAAAGGTTAAGGTTAAAGACGGGCTTTTTCACCCACATTTGAGTATAACCCGCACGTCAGATACGTGTTTCTCGCTGAGATACCGCAAGGGGTCGCGAATCCCAAGGGCTTTAACCTTCGCCACACAATTGCAGCTTACCATTCATCGACCCCGGAGGGATGAAAGGCTGGGTTGGCCCGCCGAAAAGAACTGCGTCAACGTGGTTTCGAACCTAGAACCTTGCGATCCGTAGGTTTAAGTGTTTACCACTCGGCGTCTCTCAGCTGCTTAAGTATTACTTAAGTACTTCTATGGGTCAAAAAACAACCATATTGAGACAAGGTCATCTCCGCATAATAGCCATACAAACAAAGTTAACAAACCCAAGCCCGTTTATGAGAGTCACGCGTGTCCAATAATTCCTTTCGATCCTTCAAAGGCTGGCTTTGCTTGCTGATCGCGGCACTGGCCTGACTTTTCAGCGGTCTCTTGGCCCAATACTCATCAGCGACGCTCGTCGGTAGTTTGCTAACTTTTCCTTCAATTCGCACCTGAAAATTCGAATATTTATAACATTAAAATAATGAAATTTTTAGAAGATCTCTGGAAAAACAAGATCGACACAATTCTAAAAGGTAACGCATACATAAATATCTAAACCAGCTAAAAGGGTAATTCAAACATTGGTAATAGGGTGGAGTTTTGAAGGTCGAATGCAGACACGCACAGCGTAGGAATTAAGGGAACGAGGAGGGGGTGAAGTGAAATTTTAAAATGCCTTTTTGAGTCTAAAAAATAATAAGTGCGCGTCAAAAACATCGTTTTTCGGCGTTTCTGACGTTGTTCTATCTTTCATAAGAATGAAAACATGAAAAATTTAGAAAAAGTAAAAAAGTCGAATTAAAGACAATAGTCAAAACACGAGTTTATGGCGCGATGCAACAAAACATTGACAATTTTGAGCAAATAGATGGTTATAAACGATAAAAAAGCACCTTTTCTGCGTATTTTCCGGAAAAATTTAAAAAAATCGCAAATTCTAGGTGAAAAAAATTATGGAGGGGGAAATTTTGCTAAGGGGGCTCAGGATTATGTAGGTCGAATTTCCAATCAAGTGGCGGGCGGAAGATGCTGCTAAAATTAGGCTAGACCCCCGGCATATTTTGTTTAGAACGTATGTGGCTTTCTTCGCATTATTCGACGCCAGTGGTCCGAGCTTGACGAGAAAGTAAAAAAATATTGTTTTTTGCATTCATCTCAAGTTTTGAGGTTATGGCAGGGTCGACTGAGAATTCGTCAAGTTTTCCAGCACTGCCTGTTATTGAGACAACAGAATTTTCAGCATCGATTCCGATAAATCAAAGATTGGATTTGCAAGCACATACTTTATAAATGTAGGTTACACTCATACGTGGGCACAAAGAAAATTCTGGGGGAGGGGTGTGCAAGATTTTTTAAAGGTCAAAAAATGGTCTTAAAAATGGTGGTATGGCGATAAAAACCCCATTTTTCGACGTTTCTCATCAAGCACTATCCATTGGCATCAAAAAATTGCGAAAAAAAGGAAAAAAATTTTCAAAAATCGAATTCTGGGGGGTATTTTGATTTCTGGGGGGTGCATACCCCCAAACCCCCCACGCCCAGGTGTGGTTACACTCTACACGACATCATGTGAATCTTTTCGGATAAAGTGAGCCCAATATTCTGGAAGCTAACTTTTCATTAGGTTGACAGTTTCTGAGTAAGTTGAAAAAAAATCTTTCTAGACCTTACTGACCATGTTTTTTGCATCCTAGAATGCAAAAAAAGAAAATATTAGTTGAAAGAATTGCAAAAAAACCGCAAAAAAGTGTGAAATGAGACAATCGTCAGTTTTTGAAACATTTTAACTTCTGCGGAAAGAGCCATTCTAGAAGGATCGAATTTCTCAAATTCCGTATGAACGCAAATGCTAGTTCAGAGTCAGGGTCTAAATTCTAACGAAGGGGGTATAAGGTGCCTTTCCGGACTTTTAAAACAATAATACGCATTAGAAACATCAATTATCAACGTTTTTGGTCTATACATAGGGGCGGATTTAGGGGGGGGAGGGCCGCCCCCCATTAGCCCAAAATAGTGCGCAAACTTAAGGATTTTTCAGCGATTTTTAGCGATTTTTGGGGTAAAACAGCTAATTTTTCTGCCCAAGTCAGGGTTCCACCCCCATAGGGGTACCGCCCCCCCCCCCCCCTTAGGAAAATCCTGGATCCGCCACTGTCTATACAGAACATAAAAATATGAAAATTTTCGAGACGACATGTATGAAATTGAATGAAATATGATCAAGAAACGAAATTGGGCAAGCGGCGCCGATGCTTTGAGCCAAAGAGAAGAACTGCTAAGGCGCAACATTTTCTAAAGTTATCTGAAAACAGAAATTTTGGGAATAGTAGCCTTTTTACGATCAACGGCGATCGCGTGGCCCAAGCCATAGATGCACAACCGGGGGAGGGTTCAATTTACTTTAGGCGCTTAGGGCCGAATTTACCATGTGAACGGGCGGGCACCATACGTGGGCAGCAAGAAAATTCTGGGGGAGAGGGGTGGGCAAGATTTTTGAAGGTAAAAAAATGGCCTTAAAAATGGTGGTATGGCGATAAAAACACCATTTTTCGACGTTTCTCATCAAGCACTATCCACTGGCATCAAAAAATTGCGAAAAAAACGAAAAAAATTTTCAAAAATTGAATTCTGTAGGGTATTTTGATTTCTGGGGGGCATTTTGGTTTCTGGGGCACCCCATATTGGCCAAAGGTAGTTGGCGAGATAAAGAATGGATATGAAAACATAAATAAATAAAAATTGTACAGAGATTGCTCCAAAAGTCTGTAAGAGCCTCAAAATCCGTATAAAAATATAATGGCAAAAACATGAGCGGATGGCGTGATGCGCCAACCATTTGACACTTTTGAGCAAATAGATAGCTAAAAACGCTTTACAAAACACTTTCGGAACTTCAGGAAAATTTTGGAAACTTTCCGAAAATCGCCAATTCTGGGGGTAGTAGAGGAAAAATTTCTGCGGAGAGGAGAAGGTAAAAATTTCTAAGGGGAGTGGGGTGAACCCCTTAAGATCATGCATTCCTCCTTGACCAAAAATAATTTTGGAAAGGTGAGAAAATGCATGAAAAATAATAAAAATTGGCATCCTTTTATCGAAAAATCTCAAGATTTTCGGCGCTTCGCGCCATATGATATCAAAAAAAAAGTCATGTTTCATAGCATATTAAGAGAAAATAAATTTTTTTAAAACTTCGAATTTCACAGATTTATTGAAAAGCATGTTCGGAAACGTGAGATAATGAATTGTATTTTACGAACCGCCGAAGGTATCCCGAAATATCAGGCACGTAGCTGACCGTCCTATTTTGAGGGGGGACCAACACCAATTTTGACTTGGGGGGAGGGGGGAATCCGGGGTCCAAAAGGCCAAAAATAGCACAAAATAACGTTTAAAAAGTCATATTTTTCCGGTTTTTTCTGAATCGGGGGGGAGGTCCGGACCTCCATTCGCCCCCAGAGCTACGTGCCTGCGAAATATAGGGTCAACAATTTCCGGACTGTCCGTCTTGGAAAACCCTGCGTACGCCCCTGGTTTGGCGTGTACAAATGTGTGTTCACTGATATTTGACCTCAAGTGCCTTTTTTAAAAAGTTTTTACAAAGGAAAAGGATAAATATTTACTTGTCGGTTAATCGATGGCCAGTACGACGTTAAGCAGGCCTGGGGATTTTCTTCCTGTTTAAATAAGGAAAGAATATTAAAACAAAAATTCAGTATACCTTATATTTATTAAGAGATTGAAGATCAATCTTGTAGAAAATAGTTGTTAGCCAAGCTAAGTAAGACTGCGCATCAAAATTTAAAATATGTTTACTGTAATCTTTTTTATATTCATATTCCAGAAGCCAGATAGAGAGAAAAATCGTTAAATATCAGGACGTATTATCGATTTTTTTGCTCTAAAGAAAATTTCAACAAATTTTCATATTCTCTTGAAGGGTTTAAAGTAAAATGGTTCAAAGGGATTTAAAGTAAAACGGCGTTGATGAATTAAAAAAAGCAAAAAAAGTAAAAAAATATAAAAAAATATTAAAAAATATAAAACAAAAAAAAGTAAAACGGCTTTGTTATTAACACATTTTTCAATCTCACAAATTTCAGCGTAAGCTGTGAAACTATCTGAAACTCTAGAAAGCGAGCAGAATTTTGATCGATTCGATTTTTAAGCACGATTTTGCACGGAACGAGCGATTTAGAATTCAGGAATCTGTTAGATAAGAGCCTATCGCGAAAAGGACGGCGCATGAAATTGAAATTGTGACTTGGTAACCGGCCAACCACGTTACTCAGTGAGCAAAATTTTACCCGCACCGGTTTCCCGGATCTTCCGCTCTAAACCGCGTGTGTAGTACTAACCGACTACTCGAGCTCTCGCTCACTTCTGCGCAATATATTACCGGAGGTCCATTTTTTCCTCCGGGCCGGAGCCGGAGCTCCGGCCATCGTCACCTCCGGCTCCGGCCGGAGCCGGAGCCGGAGGCCGGAGGCCGGAGGTGAACTTAGAATTTTTAGTAAGTAGAATTTTCACAAGCCGTAAATATCGAAAAAATCATTTAATTAGTATTAGCACATTTCTATTTTTAGCTCCAATCTCACCGCTTTCTCGCTTGCCTTTATTGTCTGGATGCACTTAACTCGAAAAGTACCCAAATAAACATAGCATAAAGAGCTTAGCAATGTGTCTGTATGTACTTATATCTACAATCTGTAATAGCTCAAAAAGTAAGTGAGCAGACTACGTCGCACCAGTGTTTTTTTTTTACTCGGCAAAGATTTTTCCCGATGTACAAAGACTTTTCGGGACCGTCTTTGTACATGTACAAAGATTTTTGGGAAGACAAAAATTGCTAAAAAGGTCTAAAATTCGAAAAAATTTCGGCGCTTGGCGCCGAAATGAGTAATTGTGTGTTCTATATATCTTTATAAAGGCAGAAATTGCATTTCAAAAGTAAAAAAGTCAAATTTTTCGGCGCTTCGCGCCGTTTTAAGACGATTCTTAGTGATTTTTGTTCTTAGAGACCCAGAAATTAGCTAAAACACACTACGAAAAGTCGAAGAACTCTGTTTTTACCACACTAAAAACGCTGTTGTACCATATTATAGTACCCAAAAATTTTGTGTGTACAAAATGTACGAAGATTTTTAGGAAGACAAAAACTGTAAAAAGGTGTAAAATTCCCAGAATTTTCGGCGCTTCGCGCCGAACTGATAAATTATTCGTCCTATATATCTTTAAAATGGCAGAATTTGCATTTAGAATGGAAAAATGTCCACATTTTTCGGCGCTTCGCGCCGTTTTCAGATAATTTTTAGTAATTTTTGGCGTCAGAAACCCAGAAATTAGCTAATATACACTACCAAAGGTCGAAAACCCTGTTTTACCACACTAAAATCGCTACTGTACTATATTATAGTCAGTGATCGGACCGAGGGTACTTTTTGGACCCTCGGCCTCGGCCGAGGCCGAGGCGCCTTAAAATCCTTGCCTCGGCCGAGGCCGAGGCCGAGCCGAGGGTAATGCCGAGGGTCAAGCTTATATACCTATACCCATAAATAGTGCTCTTAGAATATTTTGTATGCACATGAGCTAGAGAAAAATCGTAATATTGAACACTTTATTGAATGTCATTTTCAATAATAGTAGATTAAATGTGTCAAGGATTTATTGAATAAAGTCAGCAGAATGAAAGCTTACTTAATGTAACAAGTTGCCGTTGAAGACTTGGAAAAGTTAATAAAAAATATGGCTGAACAAGCACTTAAAAACTTTTATTACTATACATAAATAAGAAAACAGTGTCAAAGAAATAAACGAACAAACGAAATAAGCTAAGTAAAGACAGAACTGTAGCCATTGTTTTGCTCGCTTTTGCAGTAATGCATGTTTACACACGCTTTTTCAGTCATCCAATTCTGGTGTGGTAGGTAATATGACAGAAACTGCACTGTACTTTCCGATCATAGTTTCCCAAGGTCCAGAGTTGAGGGAAGGGTGAAATCCCAAAATGGGGGACCAGTAAACTAAGTAGTGTCTTTGTATGAGCGAACAAATTTTTGTAGATATTTTATATAAATATATTTTTAAACATACTTATTTTTACATACTGCCAGTGTGTGACCTGTAACCGGCATGCAGTCCTAACCAGTGTTTTTTTTGTGCAAGATACCTTTTTACATGTACAAAAATGGTATCCAAAAGTCTTTGAACATTTTGTACATGCAAATTTTTGTGTATTATTATAGTATGGTACAGTAGCGATTTATTGTGGTAAAACAGGGGTTTTCGACCTTCGGTAGCGTATCTTAGCTAATTCTTAGGTCTCTGAATATTTGACATTTTTTCCATTCTAAATGCAAATTCTACTATTTTAAAGATATATAGGACAGATAATTACTGATGCCCCGAAAATTTTCGGGAATTTTACACCTTTTCACAGTTTTTGTCTCTCCAAAAATCTTTGTGCATGTACAAAGACAGTCCTGAAAAGTCTCTGTACATTATGAAAAATCTTTGCTGAATACAAAAAACCGTGGTCTTAAATGTGATAATTCGGCCTGGATATAGTTATAAGATTATTTGGCGCGAAGCGCCGAAATTTTTATGAGCTTTTGATGAAATTTACACATAAAACTTGACTGAGAAAGCTAAAACAACTTGTACTACAAAATCAGAAATATTACAGATATTGTAATATGCAAATTAAATCTTGTAATTAGCACTACTGTGCTTAGAAATCCAATGCAACATCAGGATAAATTAGTCAATTTTATCTTTGAAAGGCTAAATGTGCTGAGTTATTAAATAGTACTTGTTTTGCATAAAATTTTTAAAAACAGTATAAATGGATACAAAAGATATTTAAATCTGCATAAAGATGCCTAGATTACACAAAAATTGATTTTTGAGTGTTTAATGCCTCTGCTTTAATATAAATACAGTATATCAGCGATATTTTGCGCGAAGCGCCGAAAATTTTTTGAAATTTCTTAAAAAAATACTGAAAAACGATATAATTAATATCACTTTGTCCAAGAAAGTATTTTAACATTGTATAAAAATGGCTCCAAAGAATGCACGAGCCAAGATTGATTTTTGGCAAAACCTGCATTTATTGGCCATTTTTAGGTGCGTTTGTGCGATTTTCGGCCGAAAATTCGTAATCATTTACGCCCTCTCCCATAAAAACGGCCGAAAACCATACGTGTAATAGGAAGGGCTTTGGGGATTTCCCCACCCACCCAGGGTTGGACGTCCTTCCCTAACCCTTCCCTACAACGTCAGAAAATTTTGACCCACCCTCCCCATTTTTAGCGAAAATTTGCGTTTTGTTGGCTATTTTAGGTGCTTTTGCCATTTTTGACATAGAATTAGAGTCGCTAATCCCCCATCCGAAATTTCTAGCCGTTACATGTATGCCGAGGAGCCCCTCCCGAAAATTTTGAGCTGTTACATGCATGTTTTAAAGTGACAGTTTGTCTATTTACTCTTGCTTACATTCAAAAATACTGTATCACTTCGGGAAATTCTTATAAATAGCTGCACTTTTGCCATAGTAAAAATTAGGTTCAAAAATATTCAAAAGGTTTTCACCAAAAATCGTCTGACAGTGACTTGAGTCTTGTACCCTGAGAGGGTGGTAATAAACCTCCCTCACCCCCTCCCCTTTGGGAATGTGTGTTTCCGATCCATGTAGCAAGCATGAGAATTAAAACTTAGTCATCACATGAATAATAAATTGACACTTTGCTGTATGTAACTTTGTGTAACTGGGTACGCGACTAAAACCACAAGAAAAGTCTATAGGTAAAAAATAGCCTTTGTACTGCAGATGCATTCTAAATAGTTAATGTTCAACGGACATATTAAACTTCTTCAAATTTGATTTTAACCCTCGGCGCCTCGGCACTTTTCAGCTTCGCCCTCGGCGCCGAGGCCGAGGCTTCAAAAAACGCCGAGGCTTGCCGAGGCCGAGGCCGAGGCCGAGGCCTCGGTCCGATCACTGATTATAGTTCACAAAAATTTGCATGTACAAAATGTACAGACTTTTGGGGACCATCTTTGTACATGTACAAACGGACCTTGCACAAAAAAAACATTGCGTCACACCAAGTTTGTTATTCTGTCACTCGAAAGAGATTTATATCCATTTGTGCGCTGAATTAACGCGGACTCGGCTCGCTTTGCAATCTGAAATATTCTCGTTCATTATTGAGCAAAATATATGATATACATAATATTTCACCAATGGTGCATTCACAATGCCACATTAGTGTTCACATTCACAGCTTCACTTATTAAACCTGTGTTTAAACAAATTCACAAAATAGGCAATCTGAGTGCTAAGCTTCAAAAGAAAAGAAGAGCGTTAAAGCATTGGATGATTCGGTTCAAAAAACCTCCGGCCTCCGGCCCCTTTTTGTACCTCCGGCCGCCGGAGGCCGGAGGACCAAAAAATGGCCGGAGGAGCCGGTGGCCGGAGCCGGAGCCGGAGCTCCGGTCGACATTAAGAATATGTTTCACAACAACATCAACCCCACGGGTTTAACACCAGAGTAGACAATTTCCACTGATCCGTAGCTTCCTTGCTACAAAATTAAAAAGTTTGCTTTTCTACTAAGATTTAAACTTAGGTATTAAAATTTTATAGAATTTTGAACTCAATCAAATAAAAAATAGAAATAATGCGCAATACAGAAATATGCTAACAGTAAAAAAATAAAAACGGACGTACGGATAATTAAGGCTACGAGTCAGGAAAGGGTGAGGGCCCTGATCATTCATTACGATCAAATTTTTATTAAATCGCTGCAATTGATAAACAACTATTGCATTATAATTACGGAATTACAATACTGAATCACAATTTCGCTGATAAAAATTACTGAGAAATCGAAATAAATAAATATTGTTATTTCGATTCTCACCAAGTCCTTCGCTTTGCTACTGTCGTAACTAGTAAAGAAGCGGAAGCCGTCTGAACCGAATCCTTTTGATAACACAACTCGGCACGAAGGCCTGCCGTCCCTGTGTAAACCAGGATTTCCGCTATCCAAATTATTATGTCAATATCGAAGAATTTTCGAAATAAAATACATAATTATTATAAATTATTACATAATTATTACAAATGATCAAGGTTCAGGAAAAGTATTATTGCGTACACTATCCATCTCGTTAACCATGCTGAATGAATCATAGGGTCAGCGGCCGCCCCTTGATGCCACCAGATTAGCAAAACATCATAGAAACTAGCGAATTTGGAGTGGGGCGGGGGGGGAGGGGCGGCCGCCCCTAGTCGTCAAAAATTTTTAGCAATTTTTATCATGATTTTTCATACTTTTCGGCGCTTTCCGCCGCAATAGTACTCATTGATGATATTAATTGACTCTCTTGACGCTTTAAATAAACAAAAATTTACGTCAAAAGAGTAGTTTTTGTACAGAACAAAGATTTTGCAGCTCCTAAAATGATTTCTCCAGCGTTTCTTCGACGATTTGTGTCAATTTCTGCATTCATTTTGCGAGTTTTTGGTAAAAAACTTTGCTAAATTCTTAAAAAATTTTTTACTTTTCTGCATGAGAAATAATTCTGCCTATCAAAAGACAGCTAAATCGGCATTTTGAGCATAATATACGAATTTTTGAACAATGTTTGTCATTTTTAGGAAAATTTTGGGTTCCGCTACATGTCAGGAAACCCTGGAACCGCCACACTGATGTAAGAGTACAATTTTGAACACTAGACACTTTCTTAAAAATGGCATCATTTCAGGGAGAAGAACGACCCATATTGGATGAATACCGCTTAAATACGGATCGCATATGACAAGTTTTATAAGTTTTTTATGATGGCCCCCTAGCAGGCTATTCAGGGAAAAATTTTTGTTCTTCTTGCTCATGACCTCAAGCTACAGTATACCCACAAAGTAGGAGTTAAAACAACACACGTTGGACCTAAAAAACAGCCAGCTCCAAATCTTTTTGAAAACCAATGTACTTTTTGAAAAAAGTTTCAAAATAAAAAACTTTCTCGAAAACAACCCACTTTTTCCTTAAAAATTCATATTGAATATTGGTCCGCATTAGCTATTTATAGCATTGCTAGTGATTAAACAATGCGTCTGAACACGTGCACGCCTGCCACGAATGTTGTATTTATGCTTTTGTTGTAAATATACCTTTATTTACGACAGTTTTGTAGTCAAGTTGACAAATTTGTACACAAAAATTAATTGCATCTACGCAAGGCTGCTCATGCACAGGCACGTAGCTGTGAGGGGGGGGGGGTGGGGGGACTGAAGGGTCCGGACTCCCCAAAATTCAGAAAAAAACCAGAAAAATAGGACTTTTTACACGTTATTTTGTGCTGTTTTTGGCTTAAACCCCCAAATTAGTGTTGGCCCCCTAAATAGGAGGGCCCTACGTGCCTGCTCATGCACATAAGCTGAAATGAGTGACTTCTTGGTGTTGAAAACACGTAAAACACCAATACCTTCAATATTTAGAGGTTGCTAGAAAACTTTTAAAGTGGGTTTTTTTAAAAATAGCGCCGGAAAATTTAAGAAATTCTGGTCATTAACGGCCGATCCCCCGCGCTCACCTTAAATCTGCCCCCGATTGCGTTACTCTTACTTCGTGGCTGTTGATAATGATATAGCGTTAGCTTCCTCGTAAGTTGCAGACTTCGCCTGAGCTTCTACGAACCATTCGTGGTATTTTTTGAATGGGTCGATCTTGTGGATGCTATCGTCGGTTTGAGTGGCTTCAGCCCCTTGCAATGGGTCGTACTCCCGTCTGGCGTCTAATGATGATAAAAAACAATCAAAATTGAAATGACAAAATTTGTTTGCCTAGCAGATAAACGAACTTTTCTTCTGCTGAACTTCGTTGCAGCGATTTGGCTTTATTACAATTCGTATAAGGTCTCAGCCCGAGCTCAGACGAGCTAAATCCTGCTTAACACCTATCGATAACTTTATTGTTTTTAATTTTTTCCATTTTTTCTCATAAAAATTTTATTTTACTCAGAATTTCATTCAAATTTTCATTTTTCTCATGTAAAAATTTCAAATAATTCAAAATTCCAATTCCATAGATGCACAATATGATCGGTGCGCGGGCAACCAGAGGCCTATTTTGAGTCAAAATGACCTAAAAAAAGTGAAATATCGTAAAATTTACATCAATTCTCAGCTTCTGATCATTTCTAAGCACTGTGAAAGAAAAAAGTTTGATTTCATTATTTTTTGACATTTACTTTGCCTTGTTTTCACGGTAAACTTTTCCATTTTGTCATTGAAGGGGTCTAAAATTTGCCCTAAATCTTCAGGGGCATGTCTGGTAATGAAAATTTAGATTACCAAAGTTCGGTCAATAGCACGCTCTACTCAAGCACGTAGCTGTGGGGGGAATAGGGGGGTCCGGACCGCCCCAAAATTCAGGAAAAACCGGAAAAATAGGACTTTTCACACGTTATTTTATGCTATTTTAGGCTTGACCCCAAAATTGGTGTTGGCACCCCCAAAATAGGAGGGCCAGCTACGTGCCTGGCTCTACTGACAAGAAATTTAGTTATGCCTAATGCAAACGATCCAAATTTATTAATTAAAAGTTTACATATTAATGACTGAGAAACCCTACTGAATAGTTCTGCGTGTATGGTTCGATAATTAAGTTCATCGCAGTACACAGCGACGCGCTTTACTGCTTTTCGAAAGAAAATGCTAAGTAATTCATGGTCAGTATTTTGAAATAAAATTTTTGATGTTTTCCAGCACCTCACGAATGTACTTTTATGTACTTTTCTTAGCCCTTATATAATTATAATATTACAACAGAAAAGTTAGGCGCTGCTTTGAGAAAAAGAGTTTTTCTAAAAACGCTTAAAAACGCCTGTTTTATGACCACTTAGGGGGTTTTTAGGTTACAACACCGTTCCCGAGAAAATTTATCTTAAAACTACTTTACATTTCAAGAACATCATTAAACATAATTAATTTTTTTAACACGGTCTTTTCTTCATTGAAACGTCATGAAAGTGAAAATTTTTTAAAAAATGGATTTTTTAGGGACACAATGAAGTTTTTAGGAACCAGTGAGTTTTTTGAAGTTGCACTTAGTTAAAAATGGTGATGTAACGAAGGAAGATTGAATCAAAATGAGTGGTGGAGTACCTGGCCACGGTGTGGTCACGATAAGCAGGCCCAACAACTAGGGACCGGAGGTTATGTATAAAGAGAAATTGCACGAAAAGTAAAAAGTGGGTTTTTAGAGGACAGCACTTTACCTGTCTGGCTAGCCCTTCAATGGCAAGGGGGCAAGACCCCTCATACCCTATGTGCATGCATGGCCATAAGCAGACATGTAAGTGGGGAGAGGGGTCTGGACAGGTTTCATTTACGACCCCTTTAAGTCGAGATTAAATCCTACTTAGAATGGGAAAATCGCAATTTTCTGGGGAAGTTTAGACAAAATGGTGGTTAAACATGGATGAAAATTAACTGATTTTCAAAAAGTGCTCGAAATCGAATAAAACTGTGGAATAGCATTTATACCAGTTTATAAGATCAAATTAGCCCAAAAGCATAATTTTTTCCCCTTCCACCCCAGATCAACAATGCAGTGAAATTATGTTTATAAACATAAGATGCGCAGTACTACCAGTCTGAGGGAAGGGGTCACAGGCCTCAACTCGGCAACAGGTACAGCTTCAGCCAGTAAGCATGATCTCTCAATGGGTGTTGGGTCCCGAGAAGTTAACTGATGTCAATTAAATTCAAAAGATATGTTCGTATAAAATGGTAGGTAAAACAAAGGATTCCTAAGCATTATATCCACGCTTAGTTCTCGTCAGAAAAGGTTCAATTTTTTGTACTCAATTCTGAAGCAATACGGAAAACAAACAATTTTGCGGAGTGTGCTAGAGAATGTCGACATATTCACCGCAAATTGCTCAAACTTTGGGTGTCTGGAAGACAAAAATTATATAAAACAACAATTCCGTAGCAAAGTACCAAAAAAATTTTGGGCTTATCAGCTCAAAAGTGCGCGGCTTCTAAAATGCGCATCGAGAATTTAAAAAAAATTCCAGGAAATACTAGTAACCCCAAAATTTTGAAGAGGCCTAGTCTTCCAATAACCCTCACGGCTAAGCTACTGCAAAAAATGCATCCTGTATTCCATTGTATATCTTTGCTAATTTGATTTTATTTTTTAAATCATCTTTGTATTTATCGCGTAGATCAATGAAAAATTACAAAACCTCTGCCGCTTTGGTCGTCATTAACTGACCTCAGTTTAAAAATCATTTAAAGGCTAGGCTGAAAAACAATTTTAAAATAATTAGCAAACGACGAAAAAAATTTGTTCAAAGAAAAGTTTTTTAAAGAACGAATAAAGCATCCATGACTGAAAATACGTACACGACTTACCACTTAAATCGACCTTGATACCGTTGTTTGATTCAGTAACAGTTTGAACCGTTGATTTCGACATGGCCATTAGAATGTGGGAAAAGCTCTGGCGGTACGCACGACCACTAATCGGGTGGAAAAAAATAGACGAATGAAAAAAGCGCATAAACGGCTCTTTTCAAGAAAAACATCGAGCACGAAATACGCATCGACTAAAAATAAACACCTCAGCCGATAAATTTTCGTCCACTTCAATGAATATTAATCGTAAAAACATGTAACATGGTGAAAACGTTAATACTTTCGCACAAAAAACACTTTGTTGTCACTCAACTTGCGACCTTATTTTTCAATTTAATAGAACTGGAAACTTGGTCAGGCAACGGCGTTCTTTAAGAGCAAGTTATCTGTAGAACAAACGGATCTCAAATTCATCACTCGTTATCGTTACCAAACGATCAGAAACACTTACAAGATATTTTTTTCAATTCCTAAATGAAGTACTCACGTTTTACACGGCCATTTTACGGCTCTGATATTTTCTAGGCTCCTTATTCGATCGACAGAGAGCCTGAAAATCTAAACTTGAGAGATTAGGATGTCAATGCACTAGCGATTAGGGTTCATCGGAGACCCAGACTTAAAAACAAGAAGTGGCATTTTTAAACTTTACTGCAAAATGCGTAGAGTTTATAGACTAACGACTGCGTGCACTTAATCACCTCACTATCAGATCCAGGAATAATAAAATCCTAAAAATCGAAGCAAGCATGCAATAAAGCAATACTGTTTCTCGACTTTTACTATCACGCAGCATAACAAGACCCAGCCTTTCAGAAACGGGGACAACAAAGGGGTCAAAAATACTGAAGTCGTTCCTTCGTAAGTATTTTTAGGCAAGAATTTCAGCAGTGCTCTGATCTAAAATTTGAATATTGCCGATTAAAATACGTTAGGACAGGCGAAACAAACCATGGGACGAACTTTTAGAAGAATTTATTCCGTTACTGATTCTCATTTGTTCTAGGATTTATTCGTACGTATTTAACATAGGCATGAGGTTTAGAAATGTGGGTCCTTTTTGAGTACTAGGCTTTCACAAATTTTCATTTAAAATAATGCGCGAAAGCAATAAATCGCATTATAACGACAAGAAGCTGAAGGTCCATGAGCCAGACCATTTTTAAGAAGAGGTAGCCCCATCCAGTAGCCTAAAATTCTTTTATAATTAATGGCGATACGTAGAAAATATAGACTGCTAGCGGCTCTTCATCGAAAAAAACAAAATGTTTCTAGCTTGCCTCTTTTGGGCTTAGAAATGACGAATATTAGAAGATCGCTAGAAACGCCCAAAACAACTTGTCTACGATTTAATTGGAATATCAAAAATTCTTGGGGTAAGAGAGTGGGCTTGATCTATGGGAATTGAGTTGGTAGATTTTAGTGATATATTGGTATCGCTCGCCACTTCTTCATTGGTAGTAAATGCAATATTTGACAGATACAATAATTTATTTAGGCCCATAATATGAAGAGGGGTATTTATTTAAGAAAAGCCTAGCATAAGAATAATTATTCGAATGTCTTCAGGTCCATTTTGTGACCCTTTTCATTTACTAATATAAAATGCAGTTCAGAGAACATGCGCGAAGCATACAAATTGATCAATCTTTACAAATTAAAATATAATTATGCAGGGCCGTATTAAGTGGAGGTTTGGGGGAGGGGCCGCCCCCCCCGGGAATAAAAAATAATTTGTAAAACACACAAGGGTCCCCCAGAGGAAAAATGAAAAATTCTCAAAGTAGGCCTAAAACACCATCAAAACAGGTTTTCAGCGTACTTTTGAGCTAGTAAGCTCAAAATGTTTCGGCGCTTCGCGCCAACCGTTTCGTTTATGTTAAGTTTTTGTCTTCTAACTCGCCCAAAAATCGCTCAAATATGAGTTAGACATGTAGAACATGTGAAATTTTTTTGGCGCTTCGCGCCGAATTATTCATTTTCTGTATTGGTTTTCTTTGTAAATGACAGATTAATTACAAAGACAGAGATTAGGAAATTATTCGTCGATTCCATAATGAGAAATCAGTAGTTTAGATTATTCAAACGATAGATTTGTGTAGTATGAGTGTAAGATAAAGTCAAAATTTTTGAAATTTTTCTTGACCATTGTATAGAGCTCGTCGAGATAAGCTTAAAAACGCCATTATTCTTGCCCATCTCCCACTGGTTATCGAGATATCTGACCTGAAAATGTTAGCCCCCCCGAAATGAATAAAATGCTGGATACGGGCCTGTACGCTAACACCTTCGCCGAATAGAAAATACGATGTTGTCGAAACCATTTCATTACGCGGGTTATTCGGGTAGCCGTGCATACCTACCTACCTGAGTAAGACCATGTGAACAAAGAAAGGCCACACGTTTACGGCTGGAGAGGTGTGGGTAGCGCGCTCGGCGCTCCCCTTAGCGAGGTCCGGGGCAGAGTCCCAGAATTTTGTAAAAAAAGCACGTTCATATATATATAAAATCGTAACGTTGAAGTTTTCGAAAATCGGCCAATTCTTGATTCTGAATTTAGGCTAAAAACAGTTAAAATATATCAATTCTACATAAGCATAGAACTTTCAACTGCTTTCTGTTAGAACTGTGAAGTGCGTTTTAAGCTAAAATGCGTTTTTCGACCTCTACTGAGTACCGGGTCGCTGCCATAGGTGTCCAGCACCAAAATTCTCGGGTGATGGGGTGCAAGATTCTCTAAAGCTCCAGAAATGGTTTTAAACGTAGTGGTATGGCGAAAAAAACCAGTTTTCAACGTTTCTCATCGAGAACTATCCATTGGTATCAAAAAATTGCGGAAAACAAAAACAACTTCAAAAATTAAATTCCGGTGGGACATTCGACCTTCTAGGGGGGGGGTGCATACTAATGCAGTGGCTGCCAATAAGATATAGAAAATTTATCAATGAATATTTCGTTCTTACTGTTTTCGGGCCAATTTGTGGCCTTACTAACAAAATGTGTGAATGGATTAAGGATCCCGCGAAAATCCAATATACCTGTCGCAGGTTTTGATAGACCCCAGAATTGCGATTTTGGCACGTTTTTTGCGATATTGTGGACCTTGGTTCAACCCAAACCTATCCAAGAATTTGGGCATTGCTCATGTACGGTCTAAAACATATGCACATACATGCAGGCCCGTATCCAGGGTGGGGCGGGGGAGCCTGCCCCCCTTTTCGGAATGGGAAAATTTTTTGTTTCTCCCAAGGGGGGACCCTTGGGAAAAATGAAAAATTGGCGAAGTGCGTTCGAAACACCGCCAAAACAGGTTTTTGGCGTACTTTTGAGCTACTAAGCTCAAAATTTTTCGCGCTTCGCGCCGGATTTATTGTTTATGTATAGTTTTGTCTTCTAAACCGCTAAAAACGTTCAAATTTGAGTTAGACATAGAGAGCATGTCAATTTTTTTCCAGCGCCAGATTCATTGCTCAGCTATAGTTTTTGCCTTCTAGGTCACTCCAAAACAGCTGAAATTTGAGTTATGACATGGGAAACATGAATTTTTGTGCAGCTTCGCGCCGTATTTATTGTTTATATATCTTTTTTGTCTTCTAGCCCGCTCAAACGCTAAAATTTGAACTTGACATGCAGAATATGACAATTTATTCATTATCTGTATTGTTTTTCTCTGTAAAGCACAATGATTAAGTGCAAAGGAAAGAGATTAGAAATAATTCGTCGATCAAGTAATGAGAAATCAGCTTAAATGATGGATTTGCTGTATATCAATATTAAATGGAGTTAAAAATTTTTTGAATTTTTTTAAAATTTTCTTCATTCATTGTATAGAGCTCGCCAAGATACGCTCAAAACTGTCTTTATTTTCGCCCATCTCCTAATGGTTATCGAGATATCTGGCCTCAAAAATTTTCGCCCCCCCCCGAAATAAAATCCTGGATACGGGCCTGCATACATGGACGAAACCCAAATGGGGTTCGGTGAGTGAAATATCACGAAAAATTGACAAAAAGTTGATTTTGGAAGCAGGGACATCATTTTTCGATGTTCCTTAACACGGTGTCTACTGCCGAAAAAATAGCGAAGAACGACACAACTTTGAAATTTAATTCTTAAGGTTCTTTCAGGGTCTGCAGAGAGCCCAGTCGGAACTTCCACGTCTTAGTCTGTGACCGATGCAACTCTGTTACCGGTCGGTGATGTAATTAAATGTATTTTCTAATCTGAGTGGAAGACGGTTAAACGAACGCTACCTTATCATAGGTGAGCGGCATGAAAGTTCTGGGGGGGGGGGGGGTGCAAGATTTTTCAAAGGTCAAGAAATGGCCTTCAAAATGGTGTATCCTTAAAAATGGTCGTTTAGGCAAAAAACACCATTTTTCAACATTTCTCATCGAGCACTATCCACTGGCATCAAAAAATTGCGAAAAACAACAACAAAAAATTTTCAAGAATTTGAATTCTGGGGGTATTTCGGTTTCTGGGGGTATGCACCCCCAAACTCCCCACGCCCAGGTATGCACCTTATGCACTGTTTTTTTGTACGAGCCTCTTTGTACATGCACAAAGATCTCCGGAAAAGCCTTAGTACGAGCGAAATTTTTTTCGTACATATAACGTATAGATATGCAATTCAATGTACACATTTTTGCATCACTACTAGATTGTTATCCGTGACCAGCACGCTTCGAAAAAGGTGTAACTTTGTCCTAAATTCAGCTGGTTATTATTAGTTCGGCCCGAAACGCCAAAAATTTTCATGAGTCTTAGGTTGAAATTACACATAAAATTCGACTCAGTAAGTTAAAATAACTTGTGTTACACAATTATAAATAATATAGCGGTTGCAATGTGCTGAGCGAATGAATCTCATAATAGACACCAATTTGCTTATGAATTTAATGCAACGCAAAGATAAAAGAGTCAATTTTATCTTCAAACGGCAGAAAACAGTGCAAAGTTGTTTAATAGTTTCTTTTTCTGCATAAAATCTAAAATCTTTATAAAACAGTAGAAATAGATGTAAAAGATGCTTCAATCTGTACAAAGATGCTTACAGATAGGTTTTGGAGTGCTATTATGCCCGCGCCTGGAGCTAAATACAATGTAATTATGATACTCGGCGCGAAGCGCCGAAAATTTTTGAAATTTTGCTAAAAAATATTCTAAGAAAGCGTTAAGATTACTATTACTTTGCCCCAAAAAGTCTTTGTACATTGTACAAAGATGGCTCAGAAAATCTTTGTGCGAGCCTCAAAATCTTTGTCTCGTACAAAAAAACAGTGACCTTATGTACAGGGGCGGATCTAGGGGGAGGGGCGGCCGCCCCCCATTGGCCCAAAATAGTGCGCAAAATTAAGCATTTTTGAGCGATTTTCGGGTTAAACGGCTAATTTTTCCGCCCAAGTTAGGGTTCCGCTCCTCCCTTAGGGGTACCGCCTACCCATTAGGAAAATCCTAGATCCGCTACTGCTTATGTATAATGAACAGACTTAGGGACTATTTTTGACGGGTTCGGGAGCCGCGGTACCATCCCAAAAGGGACATCATGGATTCACCAATTTCTCAAGTAATGAGATTTCAAGAATAAAAATACGACAGCTGACGTGCGGTCGAGAATTTAGATAACAGACAAGATAATTCATAAAGCCATTTATTTTCATGTAAAGAGATACGAAAAGGCGAGCGCAACAAATTAGCAAATAAAGTTTGATGTATAAATCAACGCCGGCATATCGCATTCAACGCCGCAAATCGCTCGCATCGTATTAGGCTTTTTTAATAGGCAAAATCAGAAATGAAAACAACCGCTGCCGAAAAATTGTTAGCTTCGCAAAAAAAGCGTCACGACTTTATTTTTATAATTTTACAATGTGCAGAATAATACGCGAATATTCAACTTCGGGAATCAATACTGATATTTCCGTGAATAAACAAAGCTGAGAGAAAAAGAACAAGAAATAAAATTGAAAGCAAAATTTAACTAGGACAAGCATTCGGTCCAACTCAGCTATGTAGCTTATTTAATCAAAAACCGAAATAGTAAAATCTCCGATCATATGAATAGTGCTCGCCATGAAACGTGACGCACTATAATCGCCAGATTTATATTAGATGATGCGTTGCGAACGCCGCGTTTCGTCTTTAATTTGCTATCATCCCTTTTTTATTATTGAAGGATATTTATCTGTATCATGCCGTTAATCTGGCGATGCGGATGGCGCAATTTAGCTATTAATAGTGCCAACAAGAAGGAAACGCGCATGTGAATGCCGGAAGCGCGCACGTGCCTGAATATAGAACGGCATTCACGTGCGCGCTTCCGGCATTCACGTGCGCGCTTCCGGCATTCACGTGCGCGCTTCCCTCTTGTTGGCGCTATTAATAGCTAAATTGCGTGTCCGCATCGCCAGATTAACGGCATGATACAGATGAATATCCTATAATAATAAAAAAGATGATAGACATTATAGACGAAACGCGGCGCTCGCGACGCATCATCTAATATAAATCTGATGATTATAGTGCGTCATGTTTCATGGCGAGCACTGTACATTTAAGATCTCGAAAAAGCGACCCGTCTAGAGTAGTGAACGTTTGAAATTTGGCTAAGAGTCGCGGCGGCCGTTTCGGGGGTCAAATCGCGCTGCGGTTCGCAAACCATTTCGTAGCCGGCCATAAATTTTTTAACCACGGCCGAGCGCAACAGCGGCGGCAAATAGACCGCGTGCAGTTGCCAGTGATTGCAGTTGCTGCTCAAAAAAGCGCCAGTCGGCGCCTGATGCCAACCCATGCTATAAGGGAAGGGGCATTGGAACAGATTGTCGTATTTGGCGAGCAATTCCTGCATAATATCGGTCAAATCCCAAGTTTCCGACTCGGTCAAATTGGTCAACCGAAGCACGTGGCGGTTTTTGGGCAACAACATAGTTTCGTAGGGCCAAACGGCCCAAAACGGAACCACCGCCAACCAAGAGTCATTTACGCACACGATCCTTTCTCGTCTGCGCAACTCTTGTTCGGCGTAATCGACTAACATGGGTCGACCGTGTTGCCGCCAGTAATCCATTTGATTAACGTCTTTCGAGCGGGGCTCGTTGGGTAAAAATTTCGAACACCAAATTTGGCAATGCGGATGAGGATTCGAGCAACCCATCAAAGAGCCCCTGTTCTCAAAAATTTGGACCCAATCGTAAAGCGGGGCCAGTTCTCGCATTTGTTCTTGCCAGCAATTAACGACGGCTCGAACTTCATCGCGAGTCATAGTTGCCAAGTGTAAGTCCGACCTATTTAAAAGTTCCTAATTAGTCAAAATAATTACGATACTCTCAGCGGCGGATCTGAGAGTTTCGTAAGGAGGGCGGAGCTCCGATTTTTTCCAAAACAGCAAAAAAAACAGAACCAAAAACCCCGCTTTTCGAGTCCAGTTCAGAGTACGTTTTAACTTTTTTCGCCAATTTACCTTGTCTACTTTTTGCCAAAATAATAATTCCTGGTTCAAAAATTTTGCGGAAAATTCCATAATTTTAAGCAATTTACCTCGGCGCAAAAGTCCAGAAAATTTGCGATAAAAATGGCTAAAATCATAAAAACTAAACAGCATATACTCTTCACTATCGGATCCAGGGAAAAATTTGAGGGAAGGGGTTTGGCCCGAAAATTAGAAGTCAGATATCTCGACAACCATTAGGTACTGCGAGCTTTACACAATAGTGGAGAAAAATTTCGAAAAATTTTTACGGTTATTGAATATTTATATGAAGAAAATTCATTTAAACTATCTGCGCAACCGATTTATCATCATTCAATTATTATACAGATAACAAATAATTCGGCGCGAACCGCCGGAAAAAATTTGAAATATTCCATAAGTTAAGCTCAAATATGAGCAGTTTTGAGCGGGCTAGAAGATAAAAAATACAGATAAAGAATAAATCCGGTAAAACGTCATGTTCTTCATGTCATAAGTCAAATTTGAGCTGTACTGAGTGAACTAGAAGGCAAAATCTATTGCTGAATCAATAGATCCGGCGCCCGGCGCCGGAAAAAATTGACATGCCCTCTTATGTCAATCTGAAATTTGAGTAATTTTCGTGCTTGAGAAGACAAACCACACATATAGTTAATCCAGCGCGAAGCGCCGGAAAATTTATAGTTTACTAGCTCAAAAACAAGCTAGAAAGCTGTTTTGTCAGTGTTTTAGACGCACTTCGCCAATTTTCTATTTTTCCCTTTGGGGAACCCTTGCGAGGACATTTTTATTTTCATTTAGGGAACGGGACGGTTCAGCCCGATAGGTAGAGTCACACATCTGCCTATTTGTTGCTGATAATATATTTATAATAATTTTTTAATATATTGTTCAATTTTTAAATAAAATTTTATTTTATTTTCTAACGATATTATTACTATTTGTTGCCGTGGATACAAAAAGAGCGCAAGAAACACCCTCATTTTTACACTTGGGGGATCAGGGGTGACGCGCTCAAACGCCCCCAGCAGCGCCCGAGGCGGAGCCCCGAAAAAATGTTGTAAAATGAAACGTTAAATTGTACGTCAAAACTTTCACAAAATCGACCGAATTATAGTGCTAAACTCGGCTTAAAAAAGTTAAAATTAACCACCTTCATCCAGTGGCGGATCCAGGATTTTCCTGAGGGGGGGGGCGGTACCCCTGGAGGGGGGGGGGGCAAAACCCTGACTTGGGAGGAAAAATAGCGGTTTTAACTCGAAAATCGCTAAAAAATCCTTAATTTTGCGCACTATCCAATTATTGAGTGCAACATAATGTTTTTCTCCAGGTACACAGCTGTGAGGGGATAGGGGGACCATTCCCTAAATTTTGGGAGTACGAATTTTTTTACAAGCGTCTTCCAAAGAAAACGAGTTGAAAATCCTTCAAGCGCATTGGAAAGACTGCCAGAATAAATTCGAGCACACTTTTGAACTGATAAGTCCAACATTTTCGGGTGCATCGCCCCGGATTTATTGTTTTTGTGTAACTTTGTCTCCCAAACAACCCAACTTTGACTTCGTACCTATTGCTTCTCATTACAACGAAACATAATTGAGAACAAAAAGAAGTTAAATAAATTTTCAGCAGGGTCAGCAGGAAAAATAGGACTTTTGTTAAACATTACTTTGTGCTATTTTTGGCTTTTTATGGGCTTAGTCCCCCAAAAAATTGGTGTTGGTCCCCCAAAATAGGACGGCCAGCTACGCGCCTGAAGGTTAGATGTTCAGAAATCATTTGTGTGACCATTTCATGACAACATATTTTTGAATGACTAAAATCAAAGAAACAGTCAAAAACACCATTATTTTTGCCCGTCTGCGAGTAGTTGTCGAGATTTCTGACTTTAAAAATTTAGTCCAACCGCCCCATCGCCGTTTCGCATTGTCCATAATAATTTAAAAACATTTGTGGCGCAAAATATTTAGAAAAAATTTTTTTGGACAATTTAAAGTGAAAAAGCGCTCAAATTTATTTAAGTTTCGAAAAATTTGTAAAATTTGACATTTATAGAATTGAGTTAGGTAATGCTTTATTTCCCGCACTTGTGAACTCAAAATAAGATACATTGAAGCTTATTAGAGGATGGGATCAGGCCCGCATCCAGGATTCGGACAAGGCGGGCGGACCCAATATAAATTGGTCTATATGTCGAAAATTTCGTCGGGATAGCTCGCGAAATCGCATTTTCGACGTTTTTCGACATGCCCTATCCATTAAGAGCATAAAATTCAATCGAAAAGTTTTTTCTTACTCAAAATGCTAAAAAATTGTGTCGTTTTTATGGTCGCGCTAGAGCCAAAATTATGGAAAATGCTTCGTATCTGGCGCGAAGCGCCAAAAATTTCAAGATTTTACGTTTTTTATCCTTTCGTGTAGTATCTTACCTTTCAAAATTTTTTTTCGGCCAAGAATGGGAGGTGGCCGCCCCCCAAATACGACCCATGATGTGACCATACGTGGGCAGCAAGGATATTCTGCGAGGGGGTCAGGCTAGGTAAAATTGCCAAAAATATTACTAAAAATATAAGTCTGAGGGCCTACAGTAATCTGAGGGGAGGGGTTTTCAACTTCTGAATGGGAGGGGCTCAAAAACGGTCCCCCACACCCATGTGTGCTTCCAGGCCATCAAAACAGTAACTACCATACATGATCTGGGGGTTTATCAGCCAGAAAAGTTTTTACCCCCGCCCACGCTTTTTTTGTATTCAGCAAAGCTTTTTCCCGATGTACAAAGATTTATTGGAACTGTCTTTGTACATTTACAAAGATTTTGGGAAGACAAAAATTGCAAAAAAGGTCTGAAATTCGCAAAATTTTAGGCGCGAAGCGCCGAAATCAGTAATTGTGTGTTCTACACATCTTTATAATGACAGAAATTGCATTTCGACAGGAAAAATGTCAAATTTTTCGGCGCTTTGCGAAATTTTGAGACGATTATTAGTGATTTTTGCCCTCAGAAACCTAGAAATTAGCTAAAACACGCTACTAAAGGTGGAGCAGCTCTGTTTTTACCACACTAAAATCGTTAACGTATTATATTACAGTACCCAAAAATTTATGTGTACAAAATGTCTATATACATGTACAAACGGACCTTGTAAAAAACACTGCCCCAGAATTTGCGATTTTTCAGAAGTTCCCGAAAATTTCCTGAAAATTCGCAGAAAAGGTGCATTTTAAGCGCTTTAACCATCTATTTGTTCAAAATTGTCAAATTTTCCGCGCATAAAGCCATATACTCATGTTTTAACTATTCTGTCCACTTTATAAGACTTTTTGAATTTTTTCGATTTTTTTGGGTTTTTTGCTCTAGTAAGATAGAGCATCGTCAGAAACGTCGAAAACGATGTTTTTGACGCGTACCCACTATTTTTTGGCCCAGAGAAGGCACTTCAAAATTTCACCCCCTCCCAGAATTCCCAAGCTGTGCATGTATGGTAACTACATATAGCTAATAGGGTAGGAAAAAACAAATATTAAGATAAACGAAGGCATTTAGCTGAGGGGATAGAAGGGAGAATTGACTAGTAGTAAATACTCTAAAATTGTGGAATTACAAGCATTTTTAACATGGATCCCCAACTAAAAAAATTTTAAATTTATTAGCTCATTCCCAAGATCGTCAGAATAAATTTTAGTACACTTTTGAGCTATGAAAACCACAATTTCCAAATGCATATGCTTCCTTAGCTTGAATTCAGCAAACTTGATTTTTCAAAAAAACGGTACCAATTAAAGCATAATGTTGTTGAACTTTTCACAGCAAGACCAACGCACTGGAAAAATTTAAAAAATCTTACTTTTTTTCTAAGTATTTTAAAAAAATATGCCCTTTTTCCTTTGAGGGATCCTTGCAAAAATTCTCGCACTTTCAAAAGTTGGGAGGGGAGGACTATTCCACCCCACTTCCCGCCACACCTAAGCCATACAAGAGCATGAGGGGTGAGGGGGTAGTATTACACTCCCTGAGCTCTGAAAAACTGATAGCTATACAGCCATTTTGGCCGAAAAAGCATTCCTTCACAGCATACAAAAGCATGGGGGTGAGGGGGCATTATGTTCCTAAGTTTTGAAAACTGGTAGCTATACAGCCATTTTGGCCGAAAAAACTGCTGCTACACTACTCGCCACGAATGTTTACGCTTTAATAAGCTTCTAGAGCTTGTTAGGGTTATATCTTTAACACGTCGGTCCAATTTCCGCCCACGCACGACCGACGTGCTAAACATATAAGCCTTAATAAGCTCTAACATCCTATGGAGCATATTAAGACGTAAACATTCGTGGCGAGCACTGTTACAGTGGTCGCCATGAAGATGACGCGCCATCAGCCCAGAATTATAGGATGGAGCGCCGCGTCGCCGCTCCATCATGTGCCATCATCTCTTTTTTCTATTCAGCGCCATTAACCTCCATCATACCAGTATCTGGCGTACGGACGGCGCAATTTAGCCTATTAATAGCACCAACAAGAAGGAAGCGCGCCAGCATTCACGTGCGCGCTTCCTTGTTGGCGCTATCGCTTAATTGCGCCGTCCGCATCGCCAGATTAACGGGATGATGGAGTTAATGGCGCTATATAGAAAAAAGAGATGATGGCGCATATGACGTAACGCGGCGCTCGCGACGCACCTTCCATTATAATTCTGAGGGTGATGGCGTCATCTTTCATGGCGACCACTGTATATAGCCTTTTTTGGGCAGAAAATTAGCTATATTGCCTTCTTGGGTTAAGGAAACTAGCTGTAGAGCCTTTTTTGGACTCAGAAACTTACCGCTTGAGCCCAAAAATACTATATAATTGTCTATTCTAAGTTTAAAAAGGATATTTAGCCGTTTTTTTGACTACGAAAAGAGTTAAATAGCTATTTTAAGTCCAAAGCTATATAGCTATGTTTTGTCCAAAAAGGCTTTATACTTAGTTTTCTGAGCCCAAAAAGGCTGTATAGCTAATTTTCTGAGCCCAAAAGGGCTATAAAATCGTTTTTACAAAGCACTCAGCGCTATGTACCGACTTTTGCTATTCACCCCTCCGAAAATTGACAGTACTACGAGTAAATACCGTCGATGAAAGCAAAGGACTCTACATTCTCCTTCGGCCAGATCGGTTTTGAACAACGGATGATCGTCAATTGCCCGTTTCGTCTGAGCGATTTTTGGTAATTTAGACATTGGTAAAAGTGCCGGAAAATCGTTTTCGAATACAAATGTCGTTTGATAATCCGGATTAAAAATGCCGGAAGAACGCTGAGCAAGGGGGCAAAGCGGATTCCGCGGATCGAAGGGCGGGACTAGTGTCTCAGATTGTTGCTCACGCTGCCCTTGCCACGGGCGTAATGCCCTGTGGGGCGAAACTATGATCCATTCGTCCTTCAAAGGATTATAACGGCGGTGCGGATAATCATAATTTTTGTACGATGTCATTCAAACTAATCGAATAACAAGGTCCGGACTAAAGGAAAACGGATGAAGAAGACAAAAATGGAAATCGAATAAGTTTCATTCCAAAATCAGCTTACGTGTCCTTTTTGTTTCTTTCTTACTAATAGCATGATGCACGCACCTCCATATCTGTTTATTTTTATTTAATTTTTTATTTTATTTTTTTCTTTTTCTTTCTTTTCTCCTCATTATTTCTTTTTGTTTATTTCTTTTTGCTCCTTTCTCGTATTGATGACTTCTTACTATTTTAAAGGACAAATACATAGAGAGAGGGGCGATATGCGAGCGAAGGCATGAAGGGAATGAAAGGACGTTATACGAAGTCGGTTGTCCCTTATCGAAAAATAATAATTTATTAAAATATAAGCAGGCAGATTAAAATACCACTAGTGAAATATATGATTGGAAAATATAATAAAATTTGAATAATAATAATTATTGTATGTGACAGGGGGATGGAAAGGGATCCCTCAACCAAAATTGAACGTCCCCCAGGTTCAAAGAATTTTTGACTTCCCATATCTTTGAAAAAAAAAGAATTTTTTGGCCGTTTTTGGCCGCAAATTTGACGGGCATTCACACCTTCCCACATCAAAATGGTCGGGAATCCCACTCCTAGTACTTCGAACCGTTACATGTATGGTTATATCTAACATGCGGGGGATAGAATTTTGGAGTCAGATATCTCAACAGCAACTTGTAGAAAACATAAATAATACTGTTTTTGAGCGTATCTTAGCGAGATTTACAAACTAAAGAAGAAAAATATTTTAGAAATGAGAAAAATTTAACTTTATTTGAATCATATTTGAAAAATATGTTGCGTAAACTGGTCAAGCAAGTGATTTATACACATTTAATCCCGCTGAAAAACTGTTTAATTTTGTACGAAAAATGGACAATCCTGCAAAATTGTGTTAAAATGTGTCAAATAGGCTGTTTGGAAGACAGAAGTTATACAAAAAACAGTAAATCTTGGCAGTCTATCAAATGCGCGTCAAGAAATTTCAACTTTTCCATTTGTAGGCACGTAGCTGGCCTTCCTATTTGGAGGGCACCAACACCAATTTGGGGGGTCTAAGCCAGAAATAGGACAAAATAACGAGTGAAAAAAGCAATTTTTCCATTTTTTTCCAATTTTGGGGGGGGGGGTCCGGACCAAACGTGGGCAGCCAGAAAATTCTGGGGGTGCAAGATTTTTTGAAGGTAAAAATGGCCTTAAAAATGGTGGTATGGCGAAAAAACACTATTTTTCAACGTTTCTCATCGAGCACATATCCATTGGCGTCAAAAAATTGCGGAAAAAAACGGAAAGAAATTTCCAAAAATTGAAGTCTGAGGGGAGGGGGGTATTTTGATTCCTGGATGGGGGTATTTTGGTTTCTCGGAGGGGTGCATACCACACCTGGGCGTGGGGGGGGGTTTGGGGGGTATGCACCCCCCCAGAAACCAAAATACCCCCCCCCCCCCAGAAATCAAAATACCCCCCCCAGAATTCAATTTTTGAAAATTTTTTTCGTTTTTTTCGCAATTTTTTGATGCCAATGGATAGTGCTTGATGAGAAACGTCGAAAAATGGTGTTTTTATCACCATACCATCGTTTTTAAGGCCATTTTTTGACCTTCAAAAAAATCTTGCACCCCTCCCCCAGAAATTTCTTGCTGCCCACGTATGGTGCATACCCCAAACCCTCCCACGCCCAGGTGTGGAACGGACCCCCCATTCCTTTCACAGCTACGTGCCTGTCCATTTGGGGAACCCTTGTGAAAATTATTCGTATTCCCAAAATTTTGCGGGGACTAGTCCCCCTCTATCAGCCACAATTACGTGCCTGCTTTTTTCATCTTTTCATTTTCAGATGTTGGCGTATTTTTGACATGAAATTGAGTTTTTTAAACTGCTTTATAGAGACATGCACAGCATATGAATTCTGGCGGAGGGGGGAGGGGGTTGGAATTATAAAGTGTCTTTTTTGGGCCCAAAAATAGTAGGTACGCGTGAAAACATCGTTTTTCTGCGTTTCTGACGATGACTCCATCTTTCTAGAGCATCAAAACAGAAAGTCTCAAGAAAAATAAAAAGTAGAACAAATTGAATAAAAACATGCAAATACTGACAGCGACGAAAATTTGACCCTTTTGAGCAAATAGATAGCTAAAAACGCTTAAAAAACACCTGTTCTGCTAATTTTTAGAAAATTCTTGGGAACTTTCGAAAAGTCGCGAATTCAGGGGAAGAGGTGAAAAAATTTCTAGCATAGGGTTAAAATTTTATCAAGGAGGGGTGGACTTACACCCAAGATCATGTATATATGGTCTTGTAGACGTCTAAAATTCTAAAAATTCAAACCAGTAAATTTGATGTTCCGACTTTTTTCAAAATAAATGAGGAAAATGGTCACAATCACACCTGGGCGTGGGGGCGAAGGTTCGGGGAAAGGGGCAGGGGGTATGCACCTCACAGAAGGCCGAATACCCATCCACAGAATTCAATTTAATTTTCTGTTTTTTTCTAGATTTTGGATGCCAATGGATAGTGCTCGATGATAAACGTTGAAAAATGGTGTTTTTTCGCCATGCCACTATTTTAAAGACCATTTTTTGACCTGTAAAAAATCTGAGACACCCCTCCTCCGGAATTTTGGTAGCTGCCGGCCTATGGTCACAATAGTATACAAAAGGGTTTTTCAAGGTAATACCGCATTCTTAAAGCATTTTTAGTCCATTCTGACTGCATTATATCGTTTTATGACTTAAAAATATATAAATTGATCAATTTAGCGAGAAATCATGTTCTCGGATCATTTTGAATAATTTTCGACGCCTTTGAGTAAAAACTACAAAAAGTACGGAAAAATGTTGCCATTTTAAGTGCTTTTGCTGTCAAAAATAACGCAAAGAATGTTTCGCCAGCTCAAAATTGTCAGAAACTACCTTTCTTCCCGACCATTGAGAGGGTAGTACGCCCATACATCTAATAAGGGGATGGGGTATCCCCTATCCCAAAGCATGTCGACCCCCCATCCCCCAAAAGTCGGAAACTTTTTTGACTTCCAGATTTTTGAAAAAAAATCGAATTTTTTCCGCTCTTTTCAGATGTTTTTTTGGCCTTTTTTGGCCAAAATATGAAGGTCGTACACCAGTGTTTTTTTTGATTTCGGCAAAGATTTTTCCCGATGTACAAAGACTTTTCAGGACCGTCTTTGTACACGTACAACGATATTTGGGAAGACTTAAAATTGCAAAAAGGTCTGAAATTCGCAAAATTTTCGACGCTTCGCGCCGAAATGAGCAATAGTGTGTTCTATATATCTTTATAATGGCATGAAATTGCATTTCGAAAGAGAAAAGTGATTTTTGCCCTTAGAGAGCCAGAAATTAGCTAAAATGCACTATCAAAAGCTGAACGACTCTGTTTTTACCACACTAAAATCGCAACTGCACCATATCATAGTACTGTACTGTACTATTAGTATCAAAAATTCCTGCATCTACAAAATGTAAAGACTTTTGGGGGACCATCTTTGTACATGTACAAACGAGCCTCGTACAAACAACACACGCTGTCGTACACCCCTACCCCCTAAAAATGGCCTGAGACCCCACTCAAAATTTTGACGCGTCGCATGTACGGTAGGTAATACATCCTCGCCCATGGGCATATATAGGATTTCATTTTGGTGAGGGAGGCTCGTAATTTTTCAAGTTTCATTTTCCGAGAACTATTGGGAGATACAAAAAAGTAATGACGTATTCTGAGCATACGGCCTTGGTTAGATCGATACCTTGAGGGTAAGTAATGCTTTTCTGAGTCCAAGTTTTTGCCGCACACTTTGCAAATTTTGCTACCCGGGTACCCGGTCATTTCATTACCCGGGAAATTCTGGACCTTAGACGAGGTATGATTGTGAGGGAACCTTCTTTTCTTCAGCTGGGTTGTGCGGGGGTGGCGCGCTCAAGCATCGTCCAGCGAGGTCCAGAACAGAGCCCTAAAAATTTTTGTAAAAAAAGCATTTTAAATTTGAATAGTAACATTAAAATTTTTACAAAATTGACCAAATCTTGGTTCTGAAATCGGTCTCAAAACAAACAAGTTAATCGCCAAAATTCGTTATCTTAGTCAAAAAATACTTCCATTCTTGCCCTTTGCAACCGGCTTTATAAAGCCAAGCTGAAACAATAAATTATCAAAGTGGCGCCAAATTATTTTAAGATCTTTTCATGATAAAAAAATTCAAAGCAAGTTGAGTTTCAACAGAAAGAAAGATAAATCGATAAATTTGTATGAAGTTTCCGGCTGATTTTTAAACTTAGTGCTTGGACTTTATAAGGAGAAATAATAGTGACTTACCGATTCGGCGCCAATACATTTTGACACTTTTTCCTCTATGAAATTTCCTTTAGGCATTATAAAGCACACAGCACAGGAAATATCGGACGCCGTAAACATTTTACATTTTCACTGCATTTGTCATGACAAAAGTCTTTGTGCATGTACATAGTCATGGGCGTATGCAGAGGGGGTGGCGGCGGCCATCCCCCATAATCTAAAAATTATTTTGGAAAGCTAAGAAAATGCATGAAAATTGGCATCTTTTTATCCAAAAATTTTCGGCGCAGTAGAATAATTATTTTTGTTAATTTATGCCCAAGCGTGCCCAAAAAAGGTCGTATTTCATAGGTCATTAGGAGAAAATAAAATTTCTCGAAAAATTTGAATGTTACGAGCCTAACGGATGGAGCATGTTCGGAAACGTCAGAAAATGCACTTTATTTGGTGATCCGGCCGTACCTGGGCATGGGGGTTTAGGGGGTATGCACCCCCAGAAACCAAAATACCCACCAGAATTCAATTTTTAAAATTTTTTTCGCAATTTTTTTGATGCCGATAGATAAGCTCAATGAGAAACGTTGAAAAATGGCGTTTTTTCGCCATACCACCATTTTTAAGGTCATTTTTGGCCTTTGAAAGATCTTGTACCACCAGAATTTTGGTACCGCCCAGACCCAAGCGAACGTATCTAGATATATAGAGTCACCAATTTCGGGCCGCCCCCCTTCTTAAAAATATCTTGCATATGCCCCTATACATAGTCCTAGCAAGTATTAATGCCTTGAAAATTTAGTTGACTCGAGAAAATCATGATTTAAAGTCTATTGGATTATTCTAAAAATTTTAAATTATCCCAGATTGAGGAACAAAAAGGCTTAAGCTAAAACGGCTGTTGGTCTCAACATCTGCTCAATATTTTGGGCCAAGTTCGATCGAAATTTGAGAATAGCGTCAAGTTCGAAGCCTACTATGCGTGT
Source organism: Mermis nigrescens (assembly GCA_036768485.1). Taxonomy (NCBI): domain Eukaryota; kingdom Metazoa; phylum Nematoda; class Enoplea; order Mermithida; family Mermithidae; genus Mermis; species Mermis nigrescens. The sequence continues at coordinate 440,313 of JAVLUZ010000283.1, forward strand.
TCTTAATTTAGCGAAAGTCATCTCAATCTCAGAATGATTTGTGTAACTTTTCTATACAAAAGTTGACAAGAAACACAAAAAGACAATAAATAAAGAGAAATACATAGATGTATGTATCTTCAGAATTTTATTTCCGGGAAAATCATCAAAATTTTGAGAATGTATATATCATGCGTTTATACGCTGGTTTACGCGCTAAAACGACGTTTTTCAACATGTTTTGCGTTATTGGGTCACATCTGTGGCTTTTGGTGATAAAATAAAAAAGAATTGAGTGATTTAGGAAAAGTTTTAAGATTTCCACTATTTAAACTGAATTATGCAGCCCTGTTTGAAGACAAACAACGCAAAAATGCCAGTATTATAAAAATCTGGCGCAAATCACCGAAAAATGTCGATATTTTTATCCCTTAAAGCTAAATTTTGAAACTTCCGAAGACAAGCAGAACATAAATTATACTTGGCGCGAAGCAGCAGAAAATTTTTACATTTTTATCTATTTAAACTCAATTTTGTAGGTTTCTGAATATAAGCAACGCAGTAATTATGTCTGGCGGGAGGCGCCAGAAATTTTGTGAAGTTTTTATTCTTTTATGCAATATCTCTCAACTTTCTGAGTATAAACAATGCGATAATTATAGCTGGCGCGGAGCGCCGAAGATTTACCACTTTGTTATCCTTTCAAACTCGATTTCGCATCTTTTTAATGCAAGCAAGTGGAACTATATTTGGCGCGAAGCGCCGGAAATTTCAAAGACACCTTTTCAGTTTTCAAAAAATAAGCAAAAAAGAAATTATATCAGATGCGAAGCGCATAAAAACTTTGTACGTTTCCAATAAGCTAAATTTTGCGCCTTTCAAAAGATTAGGAATGCAGAAAATTTAATCTAACGAAAAAAAATTTATCGGAAAAATTAATTCAAATATGTATTAAACAGTAATTTTGATTGAATTAGTGGTGCAAAGCGCCGAAAACCCAAGTGTTTTCACGCTGGCGAACGCTATAACCTACATACATATAGTTTCATAGCTAAATGATTCTGAAAAAAACTTTGATGGGAAATTCCTCCTTTAACTCCCCGTAGATACGGGCTATATGTATAATTTATTGAGTTAAGCCACTGAACACCTTAGTATCAGAGTAACAAATTTAATGTAACAGTGCTCAGTTGACCAAAACGAGTTTCATGATCAAGGGGAAATCCAAAATCTGCTCAAGAACAATTTTTCTGAGCTGACAAATGCTTCTCGAGTGCAATTTCACTGCACCTGACATTGGCAACACTGACCCTGATTCCAACCCTGGTTGCAGTGTTGCCACATGCCTTTTATCGGAATCCATCACATATGTACCAAAAACTGTCAAAAAAACTCCTCAGTTTGGCTAATTGATGTCTATGCAAGAATCGCAATGCTACGAATTAGAACTTGACACACTTGAATTCATAATCTTTAAGTCAACTGGTCGATCTGTTACTTGATGGTTTAATTAATTTGTTTAATTGATCAATTGATAGCTTGTTCATTTTGTTGGTTAGTTTGACAGTGGTTGTTCGTGTTAGCTGGTTGTTTGTAGTTGCTTGCTCATTTGGCTTGGTGGATTCTTACTTGCTTGCCAGTTGGATTGTTGGCTGGCGCCAAAAATTTTTGAAATTTATATATAATAAAAATTGGAAGAAAACTACTAAAAAATTTTGCTCCAGAAATTGTTCCCCAGTATCCTGGATTTTGTTCGGTGGGGGAGGGGGGAGAGATTTGACCAAAATGTTTTAAAAACACAAAGGGGAAGGAAGCAAAGAATAAATTGAAGAAAAAATTTTACGACTACAGAGCTGCACACTTTTCAAATTTGTTGAGAATCCAAGGCATAACCTAACCTCTCTCTGAGGCTAGAGGTCTAAAATTTTTTTTAAAAAGAACACTAGAAAGCTTAATCATAACGTTAAATTTTCATAAAATCAGTCGAATTCTGGTTCTGAAATCCGCGTCTAAATTGTCAAAGTTCATCACCAGAAAATTTATATCATTCTCACTTCATGCTCGGATCTCGTTTTCTGTATAAAACCAGCAAAAAACAAGACGCGATGCTAAATAAGCTTCAGGCAGTTCAATGACTGAATGTTGAGCGTCTTAAACCTGCGCATGGGGCACAACAGATCGCCATTACTAATTTTGAATTTCGCCGCTAGGGACCGAAAATATTTCCCTTTAAATATGGTGAGAATCCAAGAGATGACCCCTCTTCTGGGGCCGGGGGATCTAGGTGAGGGCGCTCAAGCGCCTCTAGCTGGTCTGGGACAGAGCCCCAGAAAACTTTTATAAAAAGAGCACCTTATTGTCGATTCCTAAAGTTCAAGTTTTCATCAATAATTTCGATTAAGGTGAGAATAGCGTTTTAATGCGAATTCAAGTAGTTTTGAATATAAAAGTTGGAAAAACAGATGGAAATGAAAGTTAGAAAATAAATTTTTTTTCAATCAAATGCTTTTCCGTCTGTTTTTTTAAGTTTTATGTTAAAGATACATACCTGCTTGAAATCGCATAAAAACGCTGCTTTTTCGAAATCTGGAACATGGAGGTATTCTATTATTTGCCCGGAAGCATAGCAATGAAGGAGAAGAAAAAAGGCGCGAAAAGCTGTTTGAAATTTTAAAAAACTTCAAAAAAATTTTCATATTTTTTTTGCATGTTTTTTTCGGTTTTACTTGACAATATATACAAAAATCGGAGTTTTTGAAGAATATGGTGTGAACCGATTTTGCGCCATTCCGGCAGAACTGCCACACAATTGCGCAAAAACGATACTTTGTGTCACTAAAAGACGCGCAAAAAATAATAAACCAAATCCATAGAAAACTCACTGAGTTACGGTACTTCAAACATCATACTTCGACATTCACCATTTTGAGCCACGTCTAAGGAATTTTAGCAAATTATCAAAGGTTTCCAATTTTTACTAATTAATATTTTTCTGCCATTTTCAAGGTCGCAGATTACAAAAAATTAAGTTATACTGCGTAGAAACCAAGATTAAAGAAAATTTTTTTGTAATTTTTTGCCCAAATTTTCAAGAAATTTTTTTTAATTTCACTATTTTTAGCATTGTTTACATCCAGTTAAAGATTTCTACTTAACTACGATTCAAACAGCATTTTTAGATGATCTTAAAGTTCCAACCATTTGAAGGTTCAAACAGTGGAATGCAGAATAACATGTACCCAACTTAGGTCGACCTAAGCATCTATATACATCGACCTGAGCATCTATACATCGACCTAAGCATCTATACGTTGACCTAAGCATCTATACCCCGACCTAAGCGTGAGCGACCTCGACCTAAGCAGCCGAAAACACCTTCTCAGATAAACTAAGCCTAAGCCTAAGCGTCATTTAAGTAGAAACTTGAATTTTCACATTCAGTCTAGATACAGAAAGGACATGCAAAAAATTGTTTTTTTTCAAATTTAAAAATTTTCAAACAAAAATTTTTTTCCGTAAAATAAAAGTTATTTTTTCGTAAACAGCGACCTTGAAAATGTCAGATAAATATGTTTTCAGCCCAAATTCGGAACATTTTTGGTAAACTGTAAAATACTCACTTTAATCCTGAGTAACTCTATCTTCACCAATATTGGTCCCTTTTTCACAAATTTTTTTCCGCACTTTCTTTATGCATGCCCTCCTCATTTCAATCAATATCGTTCCTTTCCATGTACATCTGCAAGTTTTCCGTTCACACCATATAGTAAAGTTTAGCCCAAAAATCTAAGTTTCTACTTCTATATACGTAGGCTTAGGCTTAGTATATCTGTAAAGGTGTTTTAAGCTGCTTAGATCGAGGTCGCTCCCGCTCAGGTCAACTTGTATAGATGCGTAGGTCGATGTATAGATGCTTAGATCGATGTATAGGTAGATGCTTAGGTCGATGTATTATATAGATGCTACTATCAGGCTTGTATCCAGGATTTTATTTCGTGGGAGGCGGCGAAAATTTTTGAGACCAGATATCTCGAGAACCATTACGAGATAGGCGAAAATAAAGACAGTTTTGAGCGTATCTCGGCGAGCTCTATACAACGGTGAAGAAAAATTTCAACGAAAAAAATTAAAAAATTTCCACTTTATTCCATTTTGATATACAGCAAATTTATCATTTAAGCTGATTTCTCATCACCTAATCGGCGAATTATTTCTTATCTCTTGCCTTTGTACTTAATCATTGTGCTTTACAGAGAAAAACAATACGGATAATTAATCACTCGGCGCGAAGCGCCGAAAAAATTGACATGCTCTGCATATCAACTTCAAATTTGAGCGGTTTTGAGCGGACTAGAAGACAGAAAACATGCATGAACAATAGATACGACGCGAAGCGCCGGAAAATTTCATGTTTCTCATGTCATAACTCAAATTTGAGCTGTTTTGAGTGAGGCAGAAGGCAAAAACTATAACTAAACAATGAATCCGGCGCACAGCGCTAGAAAAACATTGACATGCTCTCTATGTCTATCTCTAATTTGAGCGATTTTTAGCGGTTCAGAAGACAAAACTATACGTAAACAACAAATCCGGCGCGAATCGCCGGAAAATTTTGAGTTCACTAGCTCAAAAGTACGCTAAAAACCTGTTTAGGCGCTGTTTCAGACGCACTTCGCCAATTTATCATTTTTCCCTTCGGGGGACTCTTGAGAGAAACAAAAATTTTTCCCCATTTCGGGGGGGCAGGCCCCCGCCCCCTGGATACAGGCCTGTTCCCATGTCATAACTCAAATTTGAGCTGTTTTGAGTAAGCTAGAAGGCAAAAACTGTAGCTAAACAATGAATCCGGCGCAAAGCGTTAGAAGAAAATTGACATACTTTCTATGTCTAACTCAAATTTGAGCGATTTTCAGCGGTTTAGAAGACAAAACCTCACATAAACAGAAAATTTTGTGTTTTCTAGCTCAAAAGTAGGTATGCTAAAAACCTGTTTTGGCGGTGTTTCAGACCAACTTCGCCAATTTTTCATTTTTCCCTTTGGGGGACCCTTGGGAAGAACAAAAATTTTTTCCCCATTTCGAGGGGGCAGGCCCCCGCCCCCCCTGGATACGGGCCTGGATGCATAGGTCGATGTATAGATGCTTAGGTTGATGTATAGATGCTTAGGTCGACGTAAATTGGCATATCTGCATGTGATTCTGCATTCAGCTGTTTGAATCTTCAAATACTTAGGTCGGGAAGAGGCTAATTAAATCGAAACCCATAGCTTTTGCAATATTGATCATAGACGGATGAAATTTTTTTCCGCGCTTTCTTTCAACATGTTCTAAGTACTGAGCGAAAAAATTCGCTTTTCTGAAGTTTATTTCTTAGTATTCTGAAAGTACCATATTCTTAAGTTACACCAATGCCAAAGCTGGAAATGGAAAAATGGATAAAAGCCGGAAAATGGAAACTGTAAATGGAAAATAGGTAAAAGCCGGAGACCAGAAAATGGAAAATTTTTAATTTTTAAATTTATCTCAGGAAATCACCCTTTTGTGAAAGTTTTAGTGTAAATTGTAGAAGTTTTGATGTTTTTAACATATATTTTTCAAATTCCGTATGACTAGTGCCATAGCAATTTCTAGTACCTATTCCTGTGCCTGGTGCACACCCATCTTTTGTGTGTATACATTGGCTACCTACAGTATGTGCATAAAATATCATATAATTGAGCGCACAATAGTACTTGCGCAGCTGTTCCTTCATATTTTCAAATACGCTGATTTTACTTGCGACATTTTTAAGAGGCTAAACGAGCCGAAGTTATCACACATAGTCATATTGCTTTACTTTTCAGCTACTATTATTGTTGTTCTACTTTCTACTAACTTAAATTGTAATTTTGCTTGATTTCATCGAACAGTGAAGAAATAGCTTATTTTTCATAGCGAAATACAGAATTCTTGTCATGCTATAAAAAATATTATTACTGTAAGCCATATATGATATATAAAAAATATTATTACTGTAAGGCCTGCAAAAATAGACCTAATGTACATAAAATTACTGTAGTCTTTTTAAACCCCGGCTTGGTGCATGAAATCGCTCGACAATAGAACACCCTTCCTACTGTAGCGCCCGACTTCGTCGTTGCTTAACGGCGGTGATTGATTTCGCCGAACAGTGAAGAAATCGGTTGTTTTTTTCATAGCGAAATTCAGTATTCATGTCATGCCATAAAAATATTATTACTGTAAGCGATATGTAATATTTAAAAAATAACATTACTTTTAGTGTAAATTGTAGAAGTTTTGATGTTTCTTTTTAAATATTTTTCTGCAGTTTATTTCTTAGCCTATTGTTGCTCCATTTATATTGTTTTTGTCAGTGTAACATCCAATGCGTTTCAATTCAGTTTAAAAATGTCGCAAATGAAATCAGCGTAGGTATTTGAAAATAAAAAGGAACAGCTACGAAAGTACTATTAAACGCTCAATTATAATATAACTTATGCACATACTGTAGGTAGCAAATGTGTACACACACACAAAATATGGGTGTGCACCAGGCACAGGAATACCCAATTTCTACAGAAAACTCAAGAATATCTTAACGTAACTATTTGATTCTTTCATAATGCATGACAAGGCAATCAACATATTGTCTGCCGTTTACACCTCAGAAAGCCTTTTTTATTCTTTGCATGAATGCTGCACCAATAAGGTCAGAACAACATGTAGGTATGTAAGGGTTTGGGAAGATTCTGCCATTGATTCTGTGGCCTACAGAATCCTCTAAGCCCATGTGTAGCTGGGACTGCTTGCAAATCAGATCTGTTATAAATCATTCAGAACGTAAAATAGTTTATTTTCAAAATTTTCGGTGTACAGTTCCTTGAACGGAAAATGCAAACACAGCGCCGCTGTGATCTACTACAAGTGGCCAACTGCAGTAGAACGTGAGCGCTTCAACCCCTAGCCTTCAACCCTACCCTTGGCCTCCACAACGTGGTACTAATTGCCTTACACAAGATGACATCATCGTTTATGGAGATTAAGTCAAGTAAGTAAGTCGTTTGGCCATAGTAAGGTTGCACTCAGTATGTACATAGCAGTAAGATGGCGTGCAGTCGTTGGTAACACACAGCGCATGCTACTTGTTTATATTGTCATATAAACAAGTAGCATGCGCTGTGTGTGTGCATGTGTAACGCTACTCAACGTCTAGCGCTATTCAACGTTCAACTATCGACGCAGGATGATATCGGAATATTCGTATATGTAGTAATGTGTAAAAACAAATAAGTAGTTCAAAAAGTTATTTTATATAGGTGACGGGAAAGACTTGTTTTTCGCATATAAATAGCGTCAACTCTACTTTTGGCTCTCTTTCTCTCTTTTCAATATTAAAATCTTTTCTATGTAACTCTGCCCGGTTACATTTGGGGGGCAATCTGGGAAACTGCAGATCCCAGGTTCCCCTAGCCGATCAGAGATTGAGATGCCGACGGCCGGAGAAGTGTATTGCGGTCATCGATAGTTTTTTCTATACAATATTGATATTAGAAAAGCGCCCAGCCGACAGCCATAGATGATTTAATCGGATGACGCAATATTGATCTCGTATTTTTGATTTTCTGATTATTGCTTTAATTAAAGCAGAATATTTTATTCTGCAGTCAATTTAATTAATTACCGCCTTTCCATGCTTGGTTAATAGTGCAATGCTTGCCTTCATTATCTTTATTTTCTTCCACTTTATTTTTGAAATTTAAATCGCTCATGTTTGTCGGATTACAACTGTAAGTGACTTTATTGTGGCTTATTATCAAGTAATAACTTTTCGGTTATTTCTGGAAAAATTATTCAAATTTTAAACAAGGTCAATTGCAAATCATGCTTAGCTATATCTTATTCTGCTTTTCTCTTCATATATGCTATATACTACATGTTGTTACTACGTTGCCTTGGGCCAAAAAGTTGGTGCACGAATGCGTTCTAAATATTTTTTTTAACGTATTGTGGGTTGCGGTAGCGCGAAGCCCGGAGGCCTACTCGAAAGATTACCTGATAAACTAATTTAATATTATATTTTATAAAATTATGGATTTAGAAGTGCGTCGACGCTATTATGTGTATTCCGCCCTAAATTTTTGTAGTCATTTTGTTACTTGTCGGCAAGACACTACGAAGAGCCTGGGCTAGGGTGGAATTTTTGTAGAAAAATCGTAAACGTTTACGTGTCATTTGCTGCTTTGGGCGTAAGGTTATTAGGGTACGTGTCGGTGTAAAATCACAAAAGACAAAGGCGCCTTTCAATGTTTTTGTGATTTGGGAGCTCCACTTTTTGTTTGAAAAGTTTGTACCCTGAGAGAAAAAGGTCGCAGAATTCTCCAGTCGTCTAACTAAAACTGCGTATCCTATACATATATATGTATTTGAATGTTTGCCGACACGGTTGCAGCAGTGCTCAGAGGTGCCGTAGTAGTCTAAAGTAACATGAACGGCATTTGAAATGCCGTATCAGAAGGTAATCCACTTTCGGAGTTTGGCCTCGCGAACTATATTCGAAGATTATCCTTGTAAACCATATTCAGAGTGTGGTTTTACGGAACACGACCTTAATAGAAAAATAATTGTAACCATCTTTTATTTGAAAATAAATTAGTGTTACGAGAAGTCGATTCATTTTTCGTTCTTCCTAAAAGAATAGAATATCATATTTTAATCAGTCACTTAGTCTAGTGCTTGAAAAGAAAAATATGCAATGCCTCAACGATTATTTCCAGTCTCTTCCCGTGGTTATTCCTTACAAAATGACCAGTAAGTTAAAGTATTTTATACCTAATGTTTTAAATATAAAATAACATGTACAATAAATGCATATATACTCAAATCAAAGTATAAAATTTATCACCAAGATCGCGCGCTCGACCACGGCATTATGCCCGCAGCCAAAGATGGTCTAGTGACCTTCGTCACAGGCTTCAGGCTAATGTTACAAACCACAATGGTCGACGGTTTGGTTTTCAATGTCGACCGGGCGTCGAAAATACTCGGCAGACGTTTTTATCGAATGATGCCGCGAGAAGTCGTCGCCGAATTCAATACCATCACTCAAATAATCAACGACGACCTGGACAACTTCATCAATCGGTATATTTGGGAGTTAGCAACCGAAACCGAAATTCCAACAGGCTACGCAGCCAGTTGCCTGTTGGAAATTTGCAATTCGGAAGCTATCCTGTATTGGGCCTTTACCGGCCCAATGCAGGCCAGCACACTGGCATTTCTGCACCGAGAGGTGCAGCTTTGCCTCAGCTTTCCGGCTCCAATAGCGGATGGCTGGGGCGAAGTATATATGCCAGTGCGCGAACCATCGCCCGGCGACGACGAAGACAACGGCAACGTCAGCAATCAATTTTTAATCACTTGGCCCCGATCGAAACTTGCTGGTCGCCAATAATTGATTTTTGGTGATATTAAACTAATAAACACTATCACAACATATAGGATCGTGTAATACATTATTATAAATCAACTATTGCTATATTATTCCAATGAATAAAAATTTATTTATATAATTACTGACTTTTTATTTTTCTGTTTTTACGGGCACGGCTCCGCAACCTAGGCTATGTAGCCTACATCTTCTGTAACGATGACAATATATTATGTGACTAACATACAAATTTTCCTTTGCATTTATGTTTTTGTTTTTTTTTCGTTTTTGGCCCTCGTGCATTTAAATGCAGTAATTATATTGCTAATTTATTTTTTTTCTCTTTAGTTGATATTGATTATTATCTACTTTAAATTCTGAAAACTACGAAGTTTAACTAGATTGAATACTATTTTATTTAAATCGTAGTTTTAAATCATGAGTGGTAATGCCCTAGAAAGACTTCGAAATGAAGTAGATAGGCTTACTTCATTAACCAGGCGGCAACAGCAACAGATAGAAAGTTTGCAACCACCACCCGCAGCGGCTCCCATTCCTATTGGGACTGGGAATCATGTTTCTGTAGGAGAATTTTACCATGGGCGGGCGGATGAAAATTTCGATCGCTGGACTGACCGTTTTGGTAGAATAGCATTAGCTAACGGGTGGGAGGATGCTAAAAAACGTTTGCTGTTGCCGACATACTTACGAGATTTTGCAGAAGTAGCCTATGAGTCCATTTTGGCGCCAGAGCGTCAAAATTTAACATATGATGAACTTGTAGCACGTTTAAGAGAGCGTTTTGTACCTCAAGAAACTACAGAATTGAAAGCACTACAATTGCATACTAGGCGTCAAGGTCTTAGGGAACCCGTAACTAAATATGCTTTAGATATACAGCATTTAGCCATTCAGGCGTACCCTAACGTAGAAGTTGCTACTTTGGACGCTCTCACTAGAAGATTTTTTGTAGATGGACTTAATTCCGATTTATGGCGGTTTGTTTCAGATAGAAAACCCACAACATTTCAGGAGGCCGAGATGTTAGCAAGGCAAGCTGAGACCCAAATGCGTTTGGAGGCTGAACGGCAGCCAAATAATACCTCATTTGCAACAGGTAAGTGGCTTGAAGAAACAAGGAAGCCGACCAGTAAACAGTTAAAGACTTTTGGGCCACAATTTATGACGCCCAAACCATTGTCGGCTCCACTATCCCGTCAGCCACAGCAAATCCGATGTTTTCGTTGTGGGCGAATGGGACACATCAGTCGAAACTGCCGTCAGCTTCCGAATACATTTGAAGGGACAACGTTCGCTCGGACCCCGGGATCCAGAATGGGGAGGCATATGGTACAAACAGGACCGCAACCGAGGCCGATGGTGAACATGGGATCTCGACCACAAATGGTAAGTCCCCATGGGTCAGGACGGTCACCGCCATGGGCCACCCAAACTTTTGGTCGAACTTATGCTGTACAACAACCTAATTCGACCCTGGATCCGGAGATGTCCGCAGCTGTGGAACAGATGGGTAATTCAGCCTTGCATGATATAATTTGTGCTATACAAATTGAAAATCCACAAAATTTCACGATTTTCAATGAAATCAAATTAAACCAGAAGAATGAAAATAAAATTTCACGCAATTCTTCTGTAGAATATAATACTTCATTCAATTTGCAGAAATTTTGGCAATATATAGCGAAATGTTTCAAAATGGCAAGAATATCTATTTATATCACGTTAACATTTTTCTTTCGATTATCTATTTTGTACTACTTCATTTTTCCAACTTTCGGCATTCAAGCTTATCAATTATGTGAACCACATACTACTGGGATTCATTTTTCTTTACCTACAAAATTAAATTGTAATCCACCTTCATCGGAAAATGATGTAAAAACTTTTACTGCGAATTTGTGGACACCAAATCTGGATGCTCTCTTAATTCCTGCTTTTAAGTGTACTGCTTTTACACATACAATTTGTACGAATACTGGATTTTTAGGATCCCGCGGGATTGTGAGAGAGTCCCAGGAATCCTATAGAATAAGCCAGCATAGATGTCTACGAATGGTTAGCACAAATTGGTTTCGAGGCTTAACCTTATATCAAGTAAAATCTAACATCTGGCGATCTAATCAGACTTTAAATGTAAAATATCAATATTGTTGTAAAGATATTTGTAATACTGTTGATAACGCAATGGTTCAAAAAGGACAGATAGCAACTTATGATGGTTATCATATGAGTTCGAATTTAGGAGATTTAACTGCTTGTAAGCCCGAAACAGGGTGGTGTAATCTAGAAGATGGTACCCTAATATGGGAGCCCACTCAGATTAAAGCCCCATGCCCATTCATAACTAATGGTTATAACTATAAAATCCAACGATCAGGTTTTTATTATACTATAGAGGTTTTGCAAGAAGCTTTCACTACAATAAAGCTTCTTCCTAACCCTACACACTTTTGTATTCCTAATTTTGTTGTACACACAGATCAGGGGACTCTCATCCAAACTTTCGATAGTAATAGTTACGCAAAAGCCTATCCCACAACTACTAAAACTAAAAGACAAATAGCTAAAAATAGCTCTGAAGTTCTAAAAAGCTTAAAATTAACTTCTGGAATTTCAACTTATGCGGAATTCAACGCTAAAATTCAATATTTGGAACAACAAATAAATCAATGGGAAACTGTTCGTTTTTCCCAAATTTGGACACAATTTTGCAATTTAGCTGATTTAGAATTACAAATTGTTTATCAATTTTTACGTTTGGACACCACTCTTGCTGCTCGCCTTTGGACACAAAGAAATGACGTGGCTGCTACCTTAGTGGGAGAAGTCCTCCTGATCTGGTCTTGTGTTCAAATTCAACCTGATGTAATCTTTTGGAATTATCGAATCAAAGATGATTGCTACTCACTTTTACCTATCGTGGTTAATGAAACCATTTATTTTATACTACCTGGAACTGAAGATATTGTAACTTATTCTCCTAAAATTCCTTGTCACCAAGCTCCCTCAGGTGTTCACTTCGACTCTTCATTAAAACGTTGGGTCAGTGCAAAAGGGACCATCGATGTAAAACCACTTATACAACAGAAATTTAATGTCTCAATTCCAAATTTCAAAAGACTACCGATTATTTTTGATCCAGTCTATCTACATAAAGAAAATGGTCAACTTCCGCCTTTTCAAACTTCTTTAGAATTAGCAACTTTGGAAAATTGGAGAATGAGACAACAAATGGAACAGCTTATTAATTTTACATCTACTTTGCATGTAAACCCTGCTCAATTTCGACAGGCTTTAAAAGACATCGAAAATGGAGTAAAGGACGTGAATGGGTTAACAATTACTCATCTGCAAACTGCTGTAAGTGGCCTTTTTCAAACGATGGGGCATGTTTTCTCTCCCTTAATGGGATTTTGGCACTTTTTGACTAATACCCTGTTTTGGATTTTGCTTACTATAGGCATAATATACATATCATATTTGGGGATCAGGTTTGGATGGTGCTGCTTATGGTGTCAGTGGGGATGTGGTTGCTGTGCCATGTGCTGTAATTGGTTCGGGTCACTTTGCCCAAGACTTCTTAATTTTTTGGGCAATATTTGTGCAAATAATCGATCAAGAAGAAGAATTAATTCTTTTTCTCGGACCCCTTACATGGCACAGTACTCCAGACCAGCCTTACGAAATACGCCAGAAACCCTGACCCTCCGCAGAGCAAGTCCTTCACGAACTCCAATTTATGCTATAGATGACAGTATATCTATTAAAAAGTGCCCTCGTCCACTTATTCACGTTAAATTTCCAAATGGACGTTGTATACAAGCTCTTATAGATAGTGGTTCTACTGTGTCTATTATTAACCATGCTATTTTGCAGGAGCTAGGAATTGAAGAGGCATTGGAGCCCAATTTGGCTATAAATGCAACTTCTATCACGGGTCACGCCCTTAAAACTTCGGGCGAGACCACGATTAATATCCAAATTGGAGCCCAATGCCTCCCGATTTCTTTTATAGTCATGATTGATAGCCCATACCCCGTGGTTTTAGGTTATGATGCGATACAATTACTTTGTGGTAAATTAGTTCGTTTTCTCATAGACCATCATGCTGGGTATATACGCTTTGGGAGAAATACCCCTGTTCCTCTGTTAGATGCTGTAAAGCCTATAAATTCTATTTCTGCACTTATTTCAATTAAAGACGACATTATAATACCTCCAACGACTATTTCTTTGGTTTCAATACAATCTGATTTACCTTTATTTCAAAATCAATGGATTGACATAAAAGCTATTAATAAAAACCCTCAAATGACTATTTGCATTCCAAACTTTCGTTTATACGTTCATGACTCAAACTTTTCAGCTATTCCTATTATTAATTATTCTAAACAACCGATAAAATTATATAGAAACGTTAACATTGCTTCTGTTTCTACTATTCCTAAACCAGCATTGTTGTATAAACCAGGAGAGGAGGCAGAAATTGAAAATTTTCGAATTATGGTTCGAGAAAAGTTGAGCCATATTTTAGATCTTAACGTCTTTAACGCATTTTCGGAATTTTTGGAACAAAATATGAACATTTTTGGTGTAAATCGACCCCTTGGGCGAAGTTCTCTCGTCAAACATGGGATTAACACGGGTGAAACCAGGCCCATTTCCCAACCGCCCTATCGATTACCCTATGCAAAAAGACAAACAGTCGAAGAGCATGTTACAAAAATGTTAAATGAAGGTATAATTCGCCCTTCACAGAGTCCATGGGCTGCTCCCATTGTTTTGGTTGATAAAAAAGATGGAAGTAAAAGATTTTGTGTTGATTACCGAAAATTGAATGAATTTACTGTGAAAGATGCATTTCCATTGCCATTAATAGATGATATTTTTAGTCAATTAAAAGGATCTAGCATTTTCACTACGTTAGATTTGGAGCAAGGTTATCATCAAATTGAACTTGTGGAAAATGATAAAGAGAAGACTGCATTTAATTCATTTCTTGGACTATTTGAATTTAATGTCATGCCATTTGGTTTATGTAATGGCCCAGCTACTTTCCAAAGAACCATGGAACAGGTCTTGCGAAATTTAAATTGGCAAAATTGTTTTGTCTATCTTGATGATATTTTAGTCTGTAGCTCTGATTTCGAAAGTCATCTGAAACAGCTGCAGAAAGTTTTCGATCGTTTGACCTGGGCTGGATTGACGTTAAAACTCAAGAAATGTGAGTTCGGGCTCAAAGAAGTAAGTTATTTGGGACATATTATAGATAAAGATGGATTAAGAGTTAATCCAGTCAAGGTAGAAGCCCTAGTAAACATGCCCGCTCCTCGGTCTATTACTGAGGTACGCAGTTTCCTCGGTTTAGCCAATTATTATCGTAGATTTATCAGTCGATTTGCTGACAAAACATATGCTATAAACAAACTTCTTTGTAAAAGAACGGAATTTAAATGGACTGAAAGTTGTCAGGCTAATTTTCAGGAAATCAAAAATGATCTGATAAATACTATAACTTTAGTGTTTCCTGATTTTACGCGACCTTTTATTGTTCAAACCGATGCAAGTGGTATTGGCATAGGAGGTGTATTAGCTCAAATATATGAGGAACAAGAACACCCTATAGCTTTCGTTTCTAGAACTCTAACGAAATCAGAAAAAATTATAGTACAGTTGAAAAAGAAGCTCTGGCAATTATTTGGACCATCAGACAATTTAGACCTTATTTATATGGCCATCATTTTACACTTTTTACGGACCATGCCCCTATTAAACTTTTGAAAGTTCATGATGCCTCACCCTCTCGTTTGGTCCGATGGGTTCTGTCTCTTCAAGAGTATGATTATGACGTCGTATTTCGAAAAGGGAAAGAAAATGGGAATGCAGATGCACTATCCCGTTTACCTTCGGAAAATTCTCCCGACAAATTTGTAAAAATGTCAACTCTGGACGTTTGTGCGATAGAATTGCCTCAAAACTTTGAAATTATGCAAAGAAAAGACGTATTTCTCGGTCCAATTTATAGATTGTTGCAGAACCGTCGAATGCCTCAAAGAATTTCATCGAAACAATTTAATGCAGCTGAAAATTTTATTCTAGATCAAGGAATATTAAAATATCAGCAAAATAATAATACTGAACCAATTTTGGCTATACCTAGGAGGTTGGTTCCCATGATCCTTATTACCCTACATGATGACACAATTTCTGGACACTTGGCATTTGATCGGACTCTTCAAAAGGGCCAAGAAAGGTTCTTTTGGCCGGGCATGCGCCTTGATATATGGCGTCATTGCCGAGAGTGTTTAGAGTGTCAGCGTTATCGGCCTACGACCCAACGGCTATCAATACAGCCGATGAAATCCATTCCTTCAACAGCAGCAATGGAATCTTGGGTTATGGATACTATGGGACCACTCCCTATGGTTCGAAATAAAGCTCATATTTTAGTTTTTATTGATCGTTTAACGAAATGGGCTGAAACTGTAGCCATTTCTGATTTAAGAGCTTCTACAATTGCAGAAAATTTTGTGGACAAAATTATTCTAAGATTTGGGGCCCCAAAGGTTGTTCAGTCAGATAGAGGTAGTGGTTTTGTGGCTGCGACTTTTCAGGAAATTTGTCGGTTGTTTGAGGTACGACATATCACCTCAACAGCATACTGTCCACAGACAAATGGACTGGTGGAAAGGTTCAACCGGACCCTTGGAACCATGCTGGCCACTACGGTTCAAGGAGACGAAAACGACTGGGATCATCGACTTCCGGCTGTGACATTCGCGTACAACATCGCCAGACATGAAAGTACTGGCTACTCGCCTTTCTACCTCGTCTATGGTCGAAAAGCTAAACTGCCTATCGAGCAAGCGTTAGATACACCCGAGCTGGACGAAAATCCACCAGCAGCACCTATGATTCGGGAAATTCATACTAAATTGCGAATTGCTCGAGGATTGGCTGTTGAAGCTGCCCGCCGCGCTCAGGCATTGCAACAACGCCATTATAATCAGCGGAATAGGGTTGTAGGTGAGCAGCCCTATAAGGTGGGTCAATTGGTTTTATATAAAAATGCCCGTTTTAATAATAAATTTCAAAAACGTTGGCTTGGACCCTATTCAATTCAAAAGATACAAGGAGTAAATGCAAAAATTAAAGAATTAAGCGGTCGTCGAAGAAACCGCGTGGTTCATTTAAATCATATACGTCCTTTTCATGGTGAAAGACATAAAGTTGCAGATGAAGCTGACTCTTTGAGTGAGGGCAGCATCGAATTTTAAATATGGAATTCTCTCTAAAAAGGAACTTATTTAGTATTAATATCTTAATCATAATTAATATTTGGCTTATTTCGGGATTAAATTAATTCCAAGCCAAACATATTTATTAGCATATTTATCACATATTTATCGGATACTATAGTACATATTTCTATATATACTTTGCTGCCTTACTAAAAGTTATTGGATGTATTGAATACGCCCAAACGGCATATAACTTTATTTAAAAAATCTGTTCCTTTTCATCAATTTGATCACATTTAAATTAGAGGTTTTCCATATTTTTGAAATAACCACAATTCTTTAACAATGGATGATCAATGATATCTTGCAACCTCAAATGGGTTCAAAATTCAAGTTCCTCGTGCTTACTACAAACTTTAATCGATTTATTTTCTTTCTAACCTCAACTATGATGACAACGAATTGATCGTACTTCATAATACACATTACTCCCCCGACGGTGACAAAAAGGCAGAAACTCGTAACTGCCCTGCTAAAATTGATCTAAAATTTTGAACTAAAATTGTCAACAAAAAATTGATTCCTCTACCTTAAAACTTAAAAGGGGAGGAATGTAACGCTACTCAACGTCTAGCGCTATTCAACGTTCAACTATCGACGCAGGATGATATCGGAATATTCGTATATGTAGTAATGTGTAAAAACAAATAAGTAGTTCAAAAAGTTATTTTATATAGGTGACGGGAAAGACTTGTTTTTCGCATATAAATATCAGCGTCAACTCTACTTTTGGCTCTCTTTCTCTCTTTTCAATATTAAAATCTTTTCTATGTAACTCTGCCCGGTTACACGTGCACACAATAGGCAGTGGCGGCCAGACCCGGTCGTAGGCTTTTGGGGGCCCTGTGCGAAGAAACAATTTTGGGGCCCCTTGGTCTGGTGGCGGAAAACTACGAATATGAGCATGAGGCTAAACCATGATTCATGACTTTAAAAAGTATCTGCCCTCATTGTACTACAATTTTTTAATCTGTTTCATCATCCTAGATGGTGAATCCAGAATTTTTGTGGGGACACAGCATCCCAACTTTTTCCTCAAAGACATTGGAACAACTTCGGTATTTACGTACAAAATAGCGGTTTTCGCCATTTAAATTTTTTTTTCAAAATTATCTCTTATGCAAGATTCGAAGACCGCTATAATTTTAAACAACTTTCGCTAAAATTCTGAGTCGGAAAATTTCTGAGATATGTATGTGTATGATGCGGAAGGATGTTTTCATTACCTGTATTTATGCACTGAGCAATATATACACTTCCACTGAAACATTTGACACAAAGTACCAAAATTTTTCTAGAATTTATGTTGAAAAAAGCCACATGGACCTTCTAGATTTACGGGACGAGAATTTTAGAGTCAGATAATCTTGACAACTAAGTAGGCCAAAATGATGATTTAAGCCCAGTTCAGAAGTAAAAGTCGGCGTTTCAGATTTTACCGATTCAGTCTGGAAAGTTGCCAATATTGTGCGACAAAAATCGGGAAAGTCTGCGATATTGCTGACAGAAATCGGGAAAGTCGGCGATATCGCCGACAAAAATCGGGAAAGCCAGTGATATCGCCAACTATGTAAAGTCGGGAAAGTTGGCGATATCGCCAACTAAAAATCGGGAAAATCGTAAGAATCGGCAAGATACGCCGAGAAAAATTGGGAAAGTCAGCAATATCGCTGACTAAAATCGGGAAAGTCGGCAATAGGTACATACATAATGACCAGCACAACTGAACATACCGAATTTCAGTCAGATCGATTATCAGGATGGTTTCCACCCCCCCCCCTATAAAACATTTTCACCCCTATGAAAAATTTTTCAGCCCTCCCAGAATCGGCACTTTTTCGCAAAAACCTTTGAAAGTATCTCCTTTTGAAAGTTTTTAGTAGTCTCTAGCATTAAAATCGCCAATTTTTTTCGGGATTCACGCCGATTGGTTTTTTTGACTATATTTACTTCATTTTTGTCCGATTTTTTTAAATTTTTTAATTTTTATCGTCTAGAAAGAAAGAGCATTGTGAGAAACATCGACAAATGGCTATTTTAACGCGTACCCTTTGTTTTTAAGCCCAAAAGGGACTTCAGAAAAAATGTTTGCTTATATGTGCAGAAAAGTCAATTGAATATCAGCTAATTAAAATTCATGATGTAAAATAGTGAGCAGCATAGTTTTTCCGTACTCACAGCTAAAAATACGTAATATGTTTAAACGGGTATGTGCCGAGTGCGCTACCTGGTTCGAGTGCTGCTGCCAGGTCCGAGAGCGCTGCCGAGGTCAGGTGAGCTGCCATAGTCGAGTGCGCTGATAGGGCCGAGTGCGCTGCCAAATATATATTAAAAAAATATATATTAGATTAGCCAAATATATATTAGATTACTGAAAAACGATGTTTTTCCAGTAGACTGCTTATGTAAACAGTATTTATGTACCTGCTTCTGGTGACAAACCTTCAAAAGAAAGGAATAAGTCGATCAATAAAACGAGTGTAAAACAGGTGACCGCACAAAGGTCATGCACTAATTACCTCATTTCGGTCCGATAAAGGTCATTGTCTTTTTTAATTCGTACAAAACGACACCTATGTATCAGTAATATTAGATGTTTTGATTAATTGGTTGATGATTAAATGATGGATTTCGGGCAAGCCGATTACGTTCTAAATTATAAGCTGGAAAAGTCTTTGATAAAATATAATTCGATAATAAATCCTGAAAAATTTTACCAATATCGTCAAAAAGCTACGAAAATATTGTCCTCTGGTGAATTGAACGAGTATTGGAATTGTATCACGTGTGAAAAATTATTGAAAAACGATGGTCGTGAACAGGTCGTTCCTTCAAATTTCCTCAAAAACGCTTTTGGATTCCACTGTGATCAATTGTACCTACTCAGAGACGAAGTGGTATGAATAACATAATTGTACAGATGTACCTACTTACGTACTTTGTTAAAAATGTTAGATTACACAAAAAAGTTGTGAGTAATTGGCTGCCACAACTTTTATATGTCTTGGTTACACAACAATATTCTGTAGGTGCTACATTAGAAAGCAATCTATACAACAAAAATATTATTGTGTCGAGCCAACGTAATTTGTTCTGTAGATCCAACACAACTTTCAAGCCTCTAGAATATCGATTTTTGGGCCCCAATCTGAAAGCTTTATTTAGACGCTAAATAACGACATATTTATGATAGGTATAACGCAAGCAAGAGGAATGAAAAAATGCACTAGTCAGTTTTCTGAACCCAAATTCGTATCTTCTTACTAAAAGATTTGACTAATGAATTTATGACATTGGGCATATAATGCCACATTCGAAATAACAAATATTGAGCAAAATTCACTAGGTATTCACACAAAAAATAACGATCAAGAGAAAATGCACAAAAACTTACATTACGACACCAAATTTAAGTAATGTAATATAATTCAAAATAAAGAGCAGCAGATTGTAAGAAAAAATAAAGTCGTGAATGTTTCAAGATTTTTTAGAGAACCGCAGTTCAAGTTTTTCTCATGCTCTGAAAATAGTCGCAAAAATCCAATATCAACATTTGAAATAATAATTTTTGTCAACTTTTCAATGTCTACTTTAAGCGTAATAATTTTACATCATTTTTCCAAAATTCCCAAAATTTATGAAATTTTGCCTGAAAAGTAGCTTATGCTATCAGAATTTCACTAAACATCAATTGGGAATGAAAAGCGATTAGTGCGTAGAATAGATTGAAGGATATCTTCCATTTTTAAGAGTCACTTTTGACATACTAATATGTCTTCCAGTCGAGTTCAGGATAAAGAAAGTCAATATGCCAGAATCTATCAACATGCAGCGTTGAAAAAATGTTATCAAAGCCTGACAGCTGCTAGTGAAGAGGAATCATGAGTAAGAACATTCGCAGTTGTAAAAGGTCATTAAAATAAGCTTGCCGTAAGAATCAAATCAAGCAGTGCATATAAAATCACTTGAATAGTAAAACAGAATAAGGCAATAAAAGCATACATAACAAGATCCGATCAATTTGAGCTGAATACAGCCACACTCATATTGAAGTTGAGTAAATATATAGGTAATATAAATATATTACATCAGCATTATCAATCTCTGAAAAACATATATAATCAAGAATTGGAAAACGCATAACACACGAACTGACAAAGTGTGCTCCAACTGCATTCACCACCTTTCGTTCCATCACAACGAGAGTCATGAAGGTAGGTATTCACCTACCCTTCGTCCTTCCATCTATTCAGTACTGATTAAGCATGAATCATGTTTTCAGCTATAAGCGGTCATATGCACGTCAATCTGAGCTCAATCAATATGCATCATAGCTTGTAGGCAGAACACAAAAAAGTTGTGTTGGATAAATAGACATCCGGATTTTCAAGTACCTACAAAATATTTTTGTGTCCATGGAACAGATTTGTAGATTGGACACAAGTTTATTGTGCATGTACAACGATTTTTTTTACAGTGGGTAACTATAGTCTGTTTCATATAATTTTGTGCATGAATTATAAGAATTTTTCAGTGACAGTAAGCCGTGGGTTACGATAATTATATATCAGATTAATGCTATAATCGCAATCTGTCAGCTTATTGTCAGAGATAGTTTTAAAATTTATGAACGAAGTTGTGTGAAAGAGACTATACATGCTGCTTATTTGGCAGCGCACTTGGCCCTGTCAGCGCACTCGACTATGGCAGCGCACTGGGATCTGACAGCGCACTCGGACTTGGCAGCGCACTCGGACTAGGCAGCGCACCTGGCCCCAATCTGTTTAAACAATATGATCTGTCATGGACAGGCACCAAATTGGCGGTACCTCTATATACTTTATGATGATCTTCATGAACAGCTATGTGCTTAATTGGACAACTGCATACGTAGCGCACACTTCAATGCACCGAAAACTGGCTTATTGTAGAAAAATAGGATGGGTTCCTATTCTTACGATTTTAGTCGGTGACATTGCCGACAAAAATCGGAAAAGTCGGCGACATCGCCAACAAAAATCGGGAAAGTTGGCAATATCGCCAATTAAAAATCGGGGAAATTGTAAGAATCTGCAATATTGCGGACAAAATCGGAAAAGTCGTAAGAATCGGCAATATCGCCGACAAAAAATTAGGAAAGTCGTAAGAATCGGCGATATCGCCGACAAAAATCGAGAAAGTTGGCGATATTGCCGACTAAACATCGGGAAAATTGGGGAATTTCTGAACCGGGAAAAAGTGTCGGCGATGTTGGCAATATTGCCAATTTTTACTTCTCAACCGGGCTTTAGAGTTTCTTAAAAGAAAAATAAATATAAACTTTATTTCAATCGTACAAAATATGTCATTCAAAATAGCCATGCTTCAACATTCATTCAAGCTCGACTCTACTAAAAACTTTTTAATTTCTTTCATACTCAATTCTGGTCATAGCATTGAAAAACAATACAGAAAATAAATAATCCTGGGCTGGGCGCCATAAAATTTTGTCATATTCACGATGCCTTATTTAAAATGGGGCGTTCAAAAGACATAAATTATACAAAAACGATAAATCTGGCGCGGAGCTCCTGAAAATTTTGGGCTTGTTGGCTCAAGAAGTTTGCTAACTCTATTCTGACGGTCTTTCAAATGCATTTAAGAATTCCAACATTGCAGTTTTTCTCCTCTGGGGGACTCTTACAGTAAAAAATCCACATACAAAATTTTGGGGGACTGGTCCCCGAGTCCCTTCTGAGATACGTGCCTGCTGAAACATAGGAATGATAACTTTTGCTGTCAAAAAATAATTCATGAGATAAAAATACACCTACATAGCTTCCATCCAGACAGACAAAAATCGAAATGAATGTAATGAAGGTGAAAACCTTATTACGATGACCTATAGGAAATAAAAAAATCATTACAAGATCTATATTTTTCATCTCTCATCGAGTAAATTAGTTGATTTTTCGAAAAATGTTGCATCAGAGTGATTTTAAATAAAAATAGACAAAGTAAAACACTCAAAAAGCGCCATTTCACACGTAAATGGTAAATTTTGGACCAATTTTGACTGTTTTTGGAAAAGTTGGGGTACCGTCCTCAGGAAAATCCTAGATCCGCCACTGCTCGCACATATACTGAATTTCGACTTACAAACTAACAGTTTGCTGATAATAACTTTTCTGTAGCATAACTACCACAAAATGTCAATTATCATAGTAACATATTGTAAAAAACAAAAACTAAGAAAAACTGTAGGCACATATGAAACAGACTATACGAGAAATTGGTGAGCAGCGCCGAAATTTTTTTGAATTTTTATTAACAGAAAGGTCACTTAGTATCTATTTGCTGAATGGGAGCGTTAAGAAATGCAAGCTCAGACGATTATGGCAACCGCCCATTATCCACTAAATTTTTCCTTGCTTGGTGTTTTAGTGGCCCTTGGGGACCTCCTTGGGGCACCGGGGCCCTATGCGGTTGCACACTTAGCACATGCCTATGACCGGGCCTGGTGGCAGTGGCAGTCACAAGTTGCCTATGGGTCGTTCTATGTCAAGTGGCCCAGGGCTCCACACTCGACCATCCAGATTCTGCTAAAATTTTGCATGTATGTACCCTATGGTCTTAAACGAGCATATGCGAAATTTTTTTCCATAACTTCGAAAATTCAAGTAAGTAGAGCCCAAGACCTAAACTCTACTATGTATTGATTTTATGAAAACTCTAAAAATCGGCAAACTTGAAACTACATCGTAGGCGAACTAGACCTTTTTATCCGTTGAAAACTTGTAAGCATAGACAACTTTTTGCTCTCTTTTGAACTAAAGCAAAATTATTTCTCAGCGGCTTATTTTTTTGTTGCTATCATTGAGTAAAGCTGCCGTCGAAAATTATCTTTTCAAAATTGTATCGAAGTTTATCCATTTTTTTCCCGAACGAGGAATGGGTTTATTCTGCTATTGCATATATAAAACAAGCATATCTTGCTCCGTCTTAAAACCAAATATCACATTATAAGATACCCGCAGCACAAAGATATAATCGACCAAACTTTCCAAAAATCCAAAATATACTAATTTTTTAATTTTTCAGCTGTATTTTTCTCTAAATACCTATCCTTCGATTTTTTTCTTTTTTCTAGCGTTGGAAAGAGCACCTTTTCCTCTACCGAAATTACTTTTAATTGGCGTGGGTTCTCAAACAATCGCTTCATAAAACGGCTGCAAAGTAGGTACATGATATATGCACTACATATATTGGCCAGAAATTTTAAATATATGTATGTACCTACCTTACCTATGTATATTCGTGCTTCGCTTGCCGTACATATTTGTATGTACAATGTACATTGAGTAGGTACCTACTGTAAGTTTAGCCGCCTCCATTGGTACATACAGCTATACCTAGTCAGAGACATATTACGTATACCTGGTTAACCTCAGCGCTGGCCAGGTTGCTAGGGCGAGACACCACAATCAACCTCTAGACCCTTAGGGATCTTGTAATAATTGCCACTTCAGAAAGGACCTACACTGGCGCCAGTCAGAAAAACGGTCACTCCGGTTCAGTGATATTTTGTTAACCATTCAGTAAAAAATCGCTGAACAGGAGTTACCATTTTTCTGAAGTTCAAAAGAGAGGTCACGGAAGTGCAGTGACCGGTTTTCTGAAGTTCGACAAAAAGGTCACGGAACTGCAGTGACCTTTTTCTGAATTTCAAAAAAAGGTCACGGAACTGCAGTGACCGTTTTTCTGAATTTCAACAAAAAGGCCATGGAACAGCAGTGACCATTTTCCTAAATTTCAGAAACCAGGTCACAGAACTGCAGTGACCAACATGGGCAGCAACAAAATCCTGGGGGGTCCGTTTGGGCAAAATCGCCAAAAATTTAATTCTGGGGGGTCTGCCAGATTCTCGGGGGGGGGTTCAAGACCCCCCACGCCCATGTGTGGCAGTGAGTGTTTTCCTGAAATTCTTAAAAGTCGATGAAGTGCAATAAGTTAATTTATGAGCACACATTGGCGCAGAAGCTTTGTGGGGTTTGTCTCTCTGGGAGGTTAAAATACCCAAAGATTACTGTAGACCAGTAGGTTTTTCAAAAAGGGTAGGACAGTATTTTTACCGTAACCGCTGTTTCTGAATAATGAATGCCTACCTTGCTTACAGAAATTCGAATTAGGTAATAAGTTTTAGCACAGGTAATTTAATTACATGCATGTGGCCGCATGCTACATAAATAAATAGGTTAGGTAGATGATATTTTTATTTGGGCAAAACTTATTGACTGATCAGACCATATTTATGTGTTTGGTGCACAAAGAAGACAAAAGATCCGCATCTGGCGAATTCGGTTTGAGAAATTTGATATGACCAGACCTACAGTGCACCCGTAATACATTATATATTTGCACTAATGCATGGGTGGGTACATTTTCGATTCCGATAGCTGCAATCCGTCCATTTTAGGCTTTAAGAAGAGACTCATTTTGATATTAGTCGGACGAGACCACTCATGGGCGAGAGGGGTCTGGATTCGCCGAGAATTCGATGGACTACCAAAAATCGATATATCCTCATATTTGAATTTTTGGTGCTATGTTTAGCGAGTTTGCCCCGTCAGACCCCCAGAATTTGGTCGCTGCTTAAAATTCGAATTAATTGAACAAACTACAGCAAGCGAATAAGTAACTGATTGTCGAACATTTTGGACATTTCAAAGTAACTGTCGAAAATTTGACATTTTTGAGTCAAAAAATTATCTTTAGCATTTAAAAGGCACACTTTCTATGATTTTTTGAAAAATCGACAACCGTGGGAATCACAGCTAATATGATGGGGTCTGTAGCCATACTGGACTCGAATTCCCCAAAAACCCCTTTTGATCATACTGCACAATTTTAGGGCCGAAATGGCGTCAAAAAACAGTTAGTATAAATGCTAAATAGCTTACAACTGGTCATTGGATAATTTCAAGCATTCGAAGGAAATGTTTAATTTACTTCCGTTTTTATTCTTTGTTTCTCATTCCGCAATCCTATTGTTCCCTTAGTCCAGCCGGTAGATCTCAGCTTAATGCCTCTTGTGCATGTCTGATATCACTTGAATTTAATATTTTCCGCCTTTTCCGTCAGGAAAAATCATTTAATTAGAAAGTATTCATGTTGGTATATATACTTCTTTCTCTATTCTAGAGTGTTCGGTAATGATTATTGTAATGTTCTTCTGTGGCAACATCCAAAAAATATTTTCATTGGAAAATCCCAACGTACATAAATAAAAGCATGTATGTACATGTACATACATATCTGTATTACATCGTGCAGTGATGCAATCTAGGACAGCTTGGATAACACATCAGTCTAGGGAGGTGACACGATGATATTTTGATTTGGGCAAAACTTACTTGACTGATCAGACCATATTTATTTGTTTGGTGCGCAAATAAGACAAAAGATCCGCATCTGTGCGCAAATAAGACAAAAGATCCGCATCTGGCGAATTCGGTTCGAGAAATTTGACATGACCAGACCTGCAGTACACCCGTAATTAAGGCCCGCATTGCAATCAATAGCAATCAAAAACGGCCTACTTGCTTATTTCCGGCTATTCAATGCTTTTTTCACTGTGGGACGTACATAAAGATGAAAGGTATATAGAAAGAACCAGCATAAAAATTATGGACTCGTGCTTAGCATAAGTGCATACTAATATTCAAATTAATATGACATTGTGTTGCCAGGACAGAGTATGTTTGTCTGTATATACAGGACTGCTACACATACAGTAGGTAAACAGGTAGATTAGCCATTGGATAGTGCTCGATGAGAAACGTCGAAAAATGGTGTTTTTTCGCCATACGACCACTTTTAAGACCATTTTTTGACCTTTAAAAATTTTTTCACCCCCCAGAAATTTTTTCACCCACCCCAGAATTTCGGTGCTGCCCACCTATGGCTGTAAGCTATTTACTGTTTTTGACCTCATTTAGGCCCTCAAATTGTGCAGTATGATCGAGAGGTGTTTTGGGGAATTTGGGTCCAGAATGGCTGCAGATCTCATCAAATTAGCTGTGATTCCCACAGTCGTCGATTTTTCAAAAATCATAGAAAGTGTGCCTTTTAAAAGTTGAAGATAATTTTTTGACTCAAAAATGTCAAATTTTCGACAGTATAATCAGATACTTATTTGCTCGCTGTAGTTTGTTCAATTAAACCTAATTTTAAGCAGCGACCAAATTCTGCGGGTCCGATGGGGCGAACTCGCTAAACATACATAGCATCAAAAATTTAAATATGAGGATCTATCGATTTTTGGTAGTCCATCAAATTCTCGGCAAATCTAGACCCCTCTCGACTAATATCAAAGCCAGCCTCTGCTTAAAGCCTAAAATAGGCGTATTGCAGCTACCGGAATTGAAAGTGTACATACATACGCATTTGTGCAAATATATAACGTATTAGGTATCTAAACCTATTTATTTAGCTTCATGCGGCTGCATGTACATAATTAAATTACCTGTGCTAAAACTTATTACCTAATTCGAATTTATGTATGCAAGATAGGCATTCATTTTTCAGATACAGTAGTTACGGTAGAAATACTGTCCGACACTTTTTGAAAAACCTATTGGTCTACAGTAATCTTTGGGTATTTCAACTTCTGGGGAGACAAACCCCACAAACCCCCTGCGCTAATGTGTGCTCATAACATAACTATTGCACTTCATCGAGTTTTCTGAGATTCAGGAAAACACTCACTGCCGCACATGGGCGTGGGGGCTCTTGAACCTCCCTCTGAGAATCTGGCGGACCCCCCAGAATTGAATTTTATGGCGATTTGCCCCAGCAGACCCCCAGAATTTTGGTGCTGCCCATGTTGGTCACTGCAGTTCTGTGACCTGGTTTCTGAAATTCAGGAAAAGGGTCAATGCTGTTCCGTGGCCTTTTTGAAGTTCAGAAAAACAGTCACTGCAGTTCTGTGACCTTTTTGAAATTCAGAAAAACAGTCACTGCAGTTCTGTGACCTTTTTTGAAATTCAGAAAAACGGTCACTGCAGTTCCGTGACCTTTTTTGAAATTCACGAAAATAGTCACTGCACTTTGGTGACCTCTCTTTTGAATTTAAGAAATATGGTCACTCCTGTTCAGCGATTTATTTACTGAATGGTAAACAAAATATCACTGAACCGGAGTGGGCGCCAATGTAGGTCCTTTCTGAAGTGGCAATTAATACAAGATCCCTTAAAGGCTTACGGCTTCAATCTCGACAGTCCTCTTGCTGACCGGTACCTAACGGAGATTTTGGCAGCTATGCCCTAACTATCCAAGACTTAAGTAATAAAGTGATCCTGGAATTTCACCCGAGGCCAGTTGACCTGTTTTGACCAAAAATCCAATAAAGGCTCTAGTTGATTTTTAACTTGTTTTCCAGTTCAGTTCAGATTCTGAAGCATTTTGGTTCATAGTAGCACAATAAACATTGAAAACAGCAACAGAGAGCTCTAGGCCGGACAGTCATCATACTTAAAACTTATGTAATAATTTGTATGGTGTTTTGGTCCGAAAGTGGGTACATGAATTTTCGATAAAAGAAAATAATCTAAACAATTCACCTGAATTAATATGGCTGTGTCAGGACGTCCCACATGGTTGAACTACCTGCAATATACAGTATCAAACACAACTAACAACCACAACCTGCAAGTCTTCCACCGATTGTTCAGTTGCTAACTGGATGGACACCTGTTTGCTTTTTTTCACGTAACTCAACTTTCCACACCCAGTTGTCGGATGATCAAAAGAAGAATTTTATGAGCAATGTGCCAATCCAACCAGTTGCCTGGCAACTGGGTGTCAATGGATGTCTAGCCAGTTGCGCCCGAACCTAAAAACATGGCTGGCAACCGGATGCATTCCAACCACACATGGGCGTAGGGGGATCTGGGGGGGTCTGGACCCCCCAGAAACCAAAAGACCCCCCAGAAATCAAAAGACCCCCCAGAAATCAATTTTTGAAAATTTTTTTCGTTTTTTTCGCAATTTTTTGATGCCAATGGATAGTGCTTGATGAGAAACGTCGAAAAATGGTGTTTTTATCGTCATATCATCATTTTTAAGGCCATTTTTTGACCTTCAAAAATCTTGGACCCCCCAGAATTTTCTTGCTGCCCACGTATGATTCCAACTGAATGTGCATCATTAGTTGTGTTCTTGACTGTAGCTTATCTCTAGGCAGTTATAATGCCAATTTTACGTAATGTAAGAGGGTGATCCCTTACACTCCTGTTGCAGGCTCAAAAGTTGAGACCGTGCATGTTAATTAAGCACCCTACTGTTATCGCAGCAGTTTTTGGCGCCTTGGCTAAGCAATCAGATCGCTTATTGCAAGGCATGCGACCCCATGCGTCCAATCTGGCGCTGCATATATTGCAGGTGCTTTACAATAAATTACTTACTGTAACAGTACATACAACATGCATACATGTGGTGGACAGACTATTATTATTTCAAACTTATTATTTGACAATATAATTTAACAAAAAATATCAAAATATATTTTTTTATATCAAAAAGTTCATTGGCAAGCTTCTTTCATCTTGTTACTGTAATTTTTTTGCATAATTCATGAGATTGTCATGTCAAATGAGCAGGGCAATTGCAGCTTAGCGACATTGTTTCTAATTGTCATTTTCTTGTGTCCATTGAAATCTTGTCGCCAATATAATCGAAAAATCTGTTAGATTCTTACAAACCTTAAATAAGTCAAAATTATTTGATGAACAAAAACTTAGAGTACTTTCTACGATGTTACAAAAAGAAGTTAAACAGGAAAAAGGGACAACTGACCGGTTGAACTCTGGTTGTTAGGATAGAAGTTTTTAGTGCTAGACATACAATTTAATTAGAATTTAATTAGAATCATGCTTCTAGGTAGGTATGTACCTAGCAATCTTGCCTCTAAGTAAGTTTTTCACTAATTAGCTGAATTCAGCTTTGCGGTTTACAGCTTACGTGATGTTTTACCGCAAGGAAATCTGATTACTGTTCTAGCATGATATCTAGGCAGCTGTGCTTTACAATTAAGTGCTTAATACAGATATACTCAAGCTTTCATAACAGAAGCTAGCAAAAATAATATAAGTTATACAGGAACACTTGGTTTACACTTATTTAAATCATAAATAAAAGTGCAACAGCTCCCATTTATCTACAAAGGGAGTTACTGCCTCACAACAACCAGACCACTACTTTATAATGGAGGTCTCATCTTCACCATGTCAGTGTTCCAGAACTTCTAACAAATTTCATTTCCTAGAAAGTTGCATGGACTTTTATACATCACGTTTTACATTTACATGTTTTACGTCTCATTCTCCTGCACTCATGTTGCATGTCTAAGCTACGCATGCTGCTCAAAATTATATTTTTCGTCTGATAGTGCCAGCAGAAATTGCATTTAAACCTGCACAATTGAATTTGACTTTAATCGTACAATGAAAAGACAAAAAGTCACTTAGCAAAATACTAATGTTTTTACGGCTGATGAGGCCGCATTTATGGATAAACCATGTTTGAGTAGAACGCCATGACAACCTGCAGCAGTTGGTGTGAGCCAAACTGATCTCAGTTTAATTGATGATTTGAACAAAACTTTTGAGTCTACTATACTTCAAATTAATCCGCAAATGGATAATGCTGACAACAGTCTGCAGCAGGCTGTTGTGAAATCTCAAAAAACTTTTTCATCATCATCATTAGAAACATCTGATGATTCAGACATTACATTTAGTACAAAATATAAGCATCATAAGGATAAAATTGCAGCATTGGAAAAAAACCATGCTGAATTGTGAATGTAATGACATAGAACCTATGCATGCATTTCAAAGTGGTCAGATTTTAATTTCGCAGCAGTCAAAAACTGACAATTATTCATTAGAAATAAAGCACTTGCTAAGTACTGTTTGTAAAAAATCTACAGCAGGTACTGATTTGTAAATTAACTTACTTTCAGTACTTTCAAAATATGACTCATTGTTTGTAGATCAGTCTAGCGAGAAGCAAATTGAAGTGAAAATAACGGAAGTGCAGCTGCTCATTAAATCGTTAATTGACAATCAGCAATTTGCGAACGTCTAATCCGCCAACTATACAGTTGCGGGCTCTAAAAAATTAGGTAGTGTTAATATCACAGAAATAGCAAAACTAGAAGATCCAGCAAACACAAATATAGCAAATTCAATAGCAGGAGTCGAGAAAAGACATAGAGAAAACCTGCGGAAGTAGAAGCACATTTTGAGTCTTTGTACATCAAAAAGCAGCACAATTTAAATAAGCAAGTCATAGAGCATGCAGAGGCTAAAAAACAAGGTTATTATGCATTTGAAACAGCCAATCCACAACCACAGACCTTTAGTAATCCAACATTTACGCCTCACAGATGTCTTTCAAAAGTGCCGCCATTACCTCCTAACTTAGGTAGCGTAAATTACCCCAGTGAGCCCGATCATTCTAGTTTTATCGATAATAATTATCGTAACTCGGTCACATTTGCTAATGATTTCGCAGTAGTCGCTAATTCACATTTAAATGCGTATGCAGAACCGTTTTGTCCTCAGCAAAGCATCAGTTCTGCACCAAAATTTAAGTCATCTGATTCTGAATTGGACTTAGCTAAAAGTAGCATGAGTGATTGTTTGCAATGCTCATAGCAAAAAAATCATCACCATCACAGATCTAAATGTATGAGCCAACAAACACAAGATGCACATCATTCTGATCAGCGTGATCATCTTTCACATCATGAACCATGTCAATCATCTCAGAATGACCATGCAAGCGGCTCACAATTGCAACACCATGTGGAAAATCACACAGATGAGCCCACTAATCTACTAACAATGCCTATATATGCATTAGCTACAATATTAAATTATGCACCTTATTTCATGCAGCCACAATTCACATTAGGTAATAAAAAATATTTTAATGGTGAAAAATTAGATCCATGCTCATTTTTTTGCAGAATTTGATAATATTTCAGCAATCTCCAATATTTCACATCAAGCTCGTTTGGATGCACTACCTGCAGTTTTTGATACATACACTAAGCGCCTAATAAAAACCTTTCCAGTTTCTGTACGCACTGACTATAATTTACTAAAATAGTATCTGATAGAACATTACAGACCATCAGTCAATCTAGATCATCTGATGGATCAGTTCAATAGTCATGTACAGTAACCACATGAAGGCGTTCACTCATATTACTTAGAACTTTGTGAATTACTCACTCGTGCACAGCCTAACACACCACCAAATTCTCCTCATTTTAACGATCTTATGAGATTTCAACTTCGCAAAGGTATGAATAAGGAGCTCACATGCAAAGCATACAGGCACGCACCAACTGCACAGTAGCAAGAATTCCGTCACAATGCAGATGAGGTAGAATATATTCGGCAACAATATCCAGAATCATCACAATCACTTCCTGCATATGTAACGAGTAAATCAGCAAATTTTGCAAGCAACACTTGTGCAAACAATCAAAATTCTCACTTCGCGTGAACCACAAATTTGCATGAACGGTCCTTTGACCCCCACACTATTTCTTATTCGCGTCAGAATGATCACAATCAAAACACATGCACTTTGTTCTGTGATTATTGTAAGATTCGATTAAACACATACACTGAGTGCCCAAATAAAAAAATCACCAAGACGATAGAATTCATGATAACAGAAATTGCACAATCTCAGGATCACGCGATTCTTTGCAAAATGAATCCTATCATTGATATAATAGCAGATATAGGACATCTCGTCCAAGTGATAATAGACATTGAACTGACTATCAAGCTAATTGTGGATATGTTTCCGAAAATTCACAACAAAATTGTGATTACTCATGATCGAGATACCAATCACAGCAATATCATAACACACATTTTTCAGACAATCATCAAAATGCATTCCATTCAGATTGAGCATACCCAAGAACGCACACAGTGCAACACAAATATAGACTAGTGCCTCATTAGCGCATCAGACAGATAGTCCGGCCATTGATATTACAAATAGTTCTAATCCATTAGCGGACAATTCACCTGGTGTTCACACATTATATGCTAGTGAAGAATTTT
>JAVLUZ010000284.1:0-156322 GCA_036768485.1 Mermis nigrescens
TATCAGTACACTCAGCCTATCCCAAAAAGACCTTCATCGCTTACAACGAAATTCCATAAGATGACCGGTGTAGATAGCAAGCCCAAGAAATTTTATTAAGCTTAGAACGACCCAAGACTAAATTTTTCCGCTTCATTATTTTTAGCTAATACTCACTCTTGATCATTTCATTTATTTTAGGGAGATTTTCCGACAAATGTAAACTTTGTAAACGCACGAAAATAGAACAATGCTCGAGTCATTTTCGCAGTATGCCGTATAATCTAAAATATTTTTTGTCAAAAAATTTTACAATTTCTGTTCTCTTATTGAATAAATTTTTAAAATTCCACACTTCCCAGAAAAGGTTGTATTCTCCACTTGCCGGGGTATCTAACGAAGAAAAAGCTATTTTGCGTGGAATGAATTAATGCAAATTCCACTGAATTTCGGATTTTATCGATTTCCTTCATATTAAATTTCTAGTATATTGATTATTTTAACTCGACTGAAATAATTGAAGAAATTTATTAAATTTTGGCCAATAGTCGTATGATAAAACACTTTACGAATAAGCATTACTCTCAAATGATGCGCGATAAACTATTTCTATGAAAAAGTCAATTAGGTTAATTATTAATTAATTAATTAATAATTGAGTTAATCGAATTTTCATAGAAATCGAGCCAAATTTTTATATCGTCAAACTCTGCTTACTTTACACTGCTAATCACGGACGTTTCTAGATTTTTCACGACGAGTGTGATTTTATACAATTCGCCGATCAAAATCGGCGGAGTGTGATAAAAGTTTAGCGCCAAATTAGACTTTCTTGGCGAGACCCTGCGCAGCGAAAATTATTGAGGCGATAAAAACCACAAAAATGAACATTTACTAATGTTTTGAGCGAATTTAATTGGAAATATAAACGGGTACGATGAACAGTATGAAAAACTTTTGAATAATAATAAACAAAAGTCACGAGATTTCTTCCAATAGCTTTTTCGACAAAAAAGGTTTTTCTCAACACTTTCGAAAAGTTTCCAATTGTACAAAATTTTCAATATTTTTTCAATTTTTCGGCATTTATTAGACTTTATGAGATGTTTTTGCACCTAGTTTCCCAGAATTTTAAATTCTCCCCTTAAATGAACACAGCCTTCAATATTTATTTATGTATGTTAATGTTTTAAGAATGATTAGATTGCTTTTTTATTAAAAAGACGGCAAGTAGTTAATGAAGCATTTAATTCATGGATTTACTTATGTCCACAAAACAAATTTGGCCTTGATAAAGAATCATAGAATTTTCGTGGACAGCACTGAAAAAGTGCGGGATCCCCAGGGGCAGAGTGCATTTTGTTAGAAAAGAAGGCAGAGAGCACTTTAAAATTTGATAGGGTCACAACAATAAAAAATAATAAGTACAATAAGCCTGAAAAGAGAGACCAGAGAGCTCATGCTTAGGAAGAAATTAAAAAAAACAAAGTAAAAATAGCTTTCAGAAGCCTTGACACAAAAATAAAAAACGGCTAAACCATAGGCGGAAATGCAAAACAAGAATAAGGAGTAAGCACCGCGTATAAACTATGTCCGATTTTCGCTCCGAGACCAGATTTAACGCAGGTACGCATATTCGCTTCGGAAACCAACATTTATTTCTTTTCGTTAATAAAATGCGAAATTTAACTAAATATCGGCCACGTATCTCTAGGGGGGATGAGGGGATTTGGACCCCCGAAATTCAGAAAAACGGAAAAATAGGACTTTTTAAACATTATTTTGTGCTATTTTTGGCTTTTTTGGGCTTAGTCCCCCAAAAATTGGTGTTGGTAGCCCAAAATAGAACGGCCAGCTACGTGCCTGCTAATTATTAGATAGGTACGTACCATACATGCACACTGGGGTGAGGGGCGAACCGCCCCTATAAAAACATCTGAAAGGCATACACCCCTCAGGCCATTTGCGGACCAAGACCTATTGTTGGAGTTATGTATAAAAGAGCGCCAAACAATGCCCAGCAATATAATCTAAAGTATTTACGGAGTAGTACTCTGTCCACTCATGCATTCAGATAGTTTGTACCCATTATTTTATGCTCTATTATTAGTCCGAAACATTCCATCATTCTTATTATCATTTGTTTTCATTAAAACTTAATCACGAATATTAAATAAGACTAAAATATGACTAATTTAAGCATTTTCACGGGTTTTCCGAGGAGGGGGGGAATGAACGACAAAAAGATTTAAAAAATCAATATAAACTCATGATTTTAGCGCCATAAATAACAGTAAAAATTGATCGTTTACTCCCTCCCCCAACGAAACTCGGTTTAACCCCCAGAACTTTTGACCGTGTGCATCTGTGGTACGTACTATCGTTCCATTGTAAAGTTTTTTAAAATCATTCATTTCCCTCATTTTCGGGACTAGCCTAAAACAAAATATCGGGACGTTCAATGCCTGAAATTACATTTTCTTTAATTTATTTCGAGGCGTACTGTAATTGCTATCCGAAGAATTTATACAGGATACCAGAAAAAAGAGTGAAAAAGTACTATAAAAAGTACTATAAAAAGTATTATAAAAAAGTATTATAAAAAGTACCACATTTATGACCTCACTTCAACGCAGTTGAACTTTTCAAAGTATCAAAATATGCCCCCTGGCCCCGAAGCGCACTGGCCACGCTACAGTATTCCTGTTGTATGAAGGGTAGAGTGCGGTCGAAATTTTCCCACTGCAAATTACCGTACACTTTCGAACCGGCTTTGCCAACGTCCAGCGTCAAAGATGTGATCTTTGAAGAAAACAATCAAAACCCATAAATATTTCGCTTTAAATAAAAAATTATAAGGCATCTTAAATCACTAACATTCGATCGTAAGGCTTCGAAGTTCGAATATTTCATAATAAAGCTTAGCGTGCGCAGAATAAAAATATATGTTAATAAATTAAATAACTTAAACAAATTACTAAATTATCGAAAATCTCCCTTTATTTACGATAACACAAAATAAAAAGTAAATCAGAAGATAATCAAATGCTCTTACATATCATACGTGCACAGTATGGGAATTCTGGGGGGGGAGTGAAAACCTAAAGTGCCTTTTTTGGGCCCGAAAATGGCCGGTACGCGTTAAAAAACATCGTTTTTTGGCGTTTCTGACGATACTCTATCCATCTAGAGCATGAAATCATGAAAACAATTTCGAAAAAAGTCGAATAAATTGACCAATATATCGCTTAAAACATGAATATATGGCGCGAAGCGCCGAAAATTAGGCGATTTTGAGCAAATAGATAGCCAAAAACCATTAAAAAGACACTTTTTCTACCAATTTTCAGGTAAGTTTAGGAAACTTTTGAAAAATCGCCAATTCTAAGGGGGTGAACAAATCTTTTGCGGGGGTGAAAAATTATTCTGCGGGGGTGAAACCCCCAAACCCCCCAAGATCATGTATGGCTCTTATATGTCCCAGCAGCCGTAACTCACCAAAAATGCTTAACCTCATCATGTAACTCCTAAAATTTGCATATCAACAAATATTTCCTTATGACCTGTTAATCATAAATTAGAACTAATATGACTGCTTGCTTCATTAGGAAATAATCCAAAATGGTAATTGCCAATGATCAGCGATACATACATGCTTATAGGGGGTGAGGGGGGTACTACCCCTGAAGGGTCAGCCGGACAGGTGCTGTGCGGCAATTTTGAGCCGATGGAACGTTTTTTGCATCATTTTCGAGGTCTAAAGCGGTAAAAACGTCAAAATTTTTCCGGCGCTTCGCGCAAGATAAGTACTTTTAAGTACTTTTTACTTTAAAAAGCGCCCAAAATTGATAGATTTTTCGCATTTTTCAGTGTTAAAAGTGATATAATGCAGTCAAAATGGACTAAAAATGGTTTTAAAATGCATTATTACCACGAAAAACGTCTTATAGGCTATTTTGACCATATTTATCGTTAAAAGAGCAAAAAAATCTTGAAGGTTAAATTAACTATATTGAATTTTTAAGGTTCGCACCACCCCCTGCCGACCCTGACCTTGTGCACCTAAGCTGAAAAGGAGGCTAAATAGCGAAAATAACAATGCTCCTCCTTTTCGAAAAAAAGTAAAAAGTAAAGAAGAAAAATTCAGAATTTAATAGAAAACCTCAAACTTGGGAGGGCGTAATGGTTCAGTCGGCTCTTTTTTGGGAGGGGAACATTCATGTATGACGTATTTTTTGTCAAAAATGGTATAAAACCACCTGAAATGGTCTAAAAACGCAAATTTTTGACAAAAAAGCTGAGCAAGAAATTAAAGCCCTTGAGCGATTGAAGCACGGCCATGCATGAGCGAGGACATACCTTCAGGGGTTTACACCCCGACAAGAGTTCTTTTCACCCCGCAAAAATATTTTCATCCCTAGAATTCGCGATTTTAAAGATAAAACGAAGAAAACGTGCTGGTTTACTTAATCCAGCGTTTTCGGCGATTTTTTAATTAAAAACATGCCAGTTTTCCCGCACTAAATAGCCACTTTAGAATGTACTTTCTTAAATTTTATTGAGTTTTCGTAGAAACTTTCTATGCTCTTATCTTCTGGAAAGAAAGAGCATGTTAGAAACGGTAAAAATGATGTTGTTGACGCAAAACCATTATTTTTGATGCCAAAAAAAGACACTAAAACATTTTTTTCGTATCACACATTTCTATAGAGGACGACAGCCATTTTTTAGGAAGGGTTGGGCGGGGTTAATGAAAATTATTTTTGGTCAAAAATGGCAAAACTATACGTATCAAAAATGGCGAAAAGGCGCGAACTTTAGTCAAAAATGAATAGGAAGGAGGTCGGAAAATTTTGACTCTGTGGAGATGGGTACGATCAGTTCTGGGTAGGGTGATCCCCCATTCCCCCTGTTCATACAAACAACGACTCGAAATATTGAATGGGATGAGGTTCCGGCCATCTTCAGGGAGAGGGTGGATACATGACCTCAAATTTTTGACCGAAACCGATTAGAAAACACCGAAAAGCGGCTAAAAACGCAATGTTTTTATTCAAAAGGGAAAGGGTCAAAATCTGCCATCTCCCCTGTTATGACCCTCAGGGTCTGAGAACCAAAGCACTACCAGACGATTTTGAGCTATCGAACAATTCCTGAATGATTTTATTTTCGGGTAGGAAGCATACATGATCTGGGAGAGGGTTGGTCAGAGGGGTTTTCACCCCCTCAGCTAAATTTTCACACCCCGCAAAAATTTTTTTCACCTTCCCCAGAATTGACGATTTTTTAAAAGTTTCCAAAAATTTTCCAAAAATTTGTGGAAAAGATGCTTTTCAAGCCTTTTTAGCTATCTTTTTGCTCAAAAGTGCCAAATTCCCGGTGCTTGCACCATTAAACTCATGTTTTGACTATAATTTTGCTCAATTTGTTCCGAGTTTTATATTTTTATCGAATTTTTTGTTTTTATGCTCTAGCATCGTCAAAAACGCAGAAAAATGTTTTTGTATCTATTATTTTTGGACAAAAAAAGGAACTTAATAATTTCACCCCCCCAGAATTCCCATGCTGTGCATGTATGGTAGGAAAGCAGCAAAGTTGTCAAAAACTTTCCGTCGCTTCGAGCCGGACGATCATATTTTTGTTCAGTCTAGCAATAAAATCCCCAAAATTAAATAAAAAGTACGAAAAAGTCAAAATTTTCGACGAGTTCCTATACTTTTTGCCGATAAAAACGAATGAGTGAGAAAATGGGCTAAAAACTACTAAAAAAATGCAGTAATTTACTAGTACCGAATTCTTTTAATTTAAAATTCCCTGAACTTTGGACCTTGGGATACAATGACATTGGTGCATATTAATTAATTTTTCATGGGTCGTTCAAATCGAGAAAACCTGAGTCATTATAAAACATAAGAACGAGTCAATAATATTGATGAGAAATTATGTGGAACTTACGGATCTTATGGAGAAATATCATTTTTATCATACAGACACATAAGAAAGGTATCAAATTTACCCAAATTTTGAGAATTCAAGATTAAATCGTGTGAAAATTAAAAAATCAGACAAGCAAAAAAACTAGATTCAAAAGGATTGTACATTATATAGATACATGTAAAAGAAAATACCATTACGAACATATGAAAAACATTCTGCTTTGATGCAAAGCATACAAATATTTTGTAAAAAGTATAGTAGTCATAGAATCGAGAAAAAATGGAAAACTAAAATTTGAGCCCTAGCACAAAAGCTAGGAAGAAACAAATTTAAAAATGGAATTACAAATAAAACTTCAATTCGTTCGAAAATACAATATCAAAAATATCGTTCCTGTTATTGGGCTAGATTAAAAACGTTCCCACGAAAAAATATATTCCCGACCATACACATGCACAAAATGGGAATTTTGAGGAAGGGTTGAAATATATGAAGTGCCTTTTTTGGAGTCCAAAAATGATAAAAATAATAATCTGTGGTAAATCTCAGAATCCCGAAGACTTTGGGCTTAAACTGTAAAATTAGACAGTCTCAGAATAACATTTTTCGGAAATTTTGTGGTTTTCATGTTTTGATGCCAATTAATTCGATTAAATACCTTTTTGTCCGCATGGTCAATTTTGGGTCCTTTTAATTTAAACCATGAAAATTTTTCGAACCCCTAAAAACTCGGGCCAGCTCGCGATGGGAGCGTAAACTGAGATAGCCCTGCACAATTCGCGCATTTATAATATATTAATTTTAAAGGCACTTTACAAATCCAAGGACACGAGGAATACAAGTGAAAAAATGGTAGACAGGCAGATAGATAGATAGCCAAATAGACATGAAAAATTAGGAAAAACTTTTTAGAAAAGTAGGAAAGTAAAAATAAACGTGAAAATACCAGAAAAACTGACAAACTTTAAATCCCATTCATGAAAAATTAGGAAAAACTTTTTAGAAAAGTAAGAAAGTAAAAATAAACGTGAAAAATGCTAGAAAAACTGACAAACTTGAAATCGCGTTTATGAAAAATTAAAAAAATAAATAAAAACGACTTTTTTAAACTAATGAAAAATGAACAAAAACTTTTAGCGTATAGAATAAACGAGCATAAATTACTTTAATATCTTTGCCCACGTCGATAGAAAAGGGCGCAAATTCGAATTTAAATTTCTTGACGCAATTTGGTTCAAAAACTAAGCTCATCGGATCCTCAAATGGCTGATTTTCTTGCGAAATAACGCAAAATGGTTCATAGACCTTATTTTCGAATTGAATCGATAATTTGCTAAACTTCATCGGCAATGGACAACTTAAGCGAATGTGCACGAACAAAACGACCACTTCGTCGGCCTACGTTTTAATAATAATAAACGTTAATTCAAGCATCTAATGGCTCGGAATTTTGGTGGGGTTCCCGGCCATTTTTAGGGGGATTAATAATCTCCGATTTTTGGCAAAAAAACACCTAAAAAGGGAGAAAAAATCTGATTTTACCAAACATTAGGGGAGGGTTCAAAAAATTTTCTGGGGCACGGTTTTTTTTGTATCCGGCGATGATTTTTTTCCGATGCACAAAGACTTTTTGGGACCGTCTTTGTACATGTACAAAGATTTTGGGAAAACAAACATTGCAAAAAAGGTGTAAAATTCGAAAAACTCTTCGGCGCTTCGCGCCGAAGATGAACAATTGTGTGTTTTATACAGTGAATTTTTTTGTACAAGGTCCATTTGTTCATGTACAAAGATGGTCCCCAAAAGTCTTTGTACATTTTGTACACGCAAATTTTTTGAACTATAATGTAGTACAGTAGCGATTTTAGTGTGGTAAAACAGGGTTTTCGATCTTTACTATTGTAGTTTAGCTCATTTCTGGGTTTCTGACGCCAAAAATTACTGAAAATTGTATCAAAACGGATTTTTAAAGATTTAAAAATTTTAAGATTTTTAAAATTAAAAAAAACAACAAAAAACAGGTTATTCGACTGTTGGTAGTGTACTTTAGCTAATTTTTGGGTCTCTAAGGGAATCACTAAAATCCTCTTAAAACGGCGCGAAGCGCCGAAAAAGTTGACATTCTTCCTCTTGAAATGCAATTTCTGCCATTATAAAGATATATAGAACACACAATTACTCATTTCGGCGCGAAGCGCTGAAAATTTTCGCGAATTTCCAGACTTTTTTGCAATTTTTGTCTTCCCGAAAATCTTTGTACATAAAAGACGGTCCCGGAAAGTCTTCGTACATCGGGAAAATCTTTGCCGAGTACAAAAAAACACTGGTTTGTATATCCTTATAATGGCAGAAATTGCGTTTCGAAAGGGAAAATGTCAAATCTTTCTGCGCCTCGCGGCGTATTTAATTAAGATAATTCTAGTAATTTTTGCCCTCAGAAACCCAGAAATTAGCTACAACACACTACCAAATTTCGAAAAACTCTGTTTTTATCACACTAAAATCCCTACTGTACCTTATTATAGTACCCGAAAATTTGTGTGTACAAAATGTACAAAGACTTTTGAGGACCATCTTTGTACATGTACAAACGGACCTTGTACAAAAACACTACTCTGGGGGATGAGGGGACGTCCGACTTTGGTTGGGGGATCCCCCATCCCTATTACCTGCATGCTTTAATTATTTACTTAATGAACTGATATATTAAAAATGAAAGAAAATATAAATAATACGAATTACTGATTATTAAATTTACAAATAATTCGAAAAATCAATTTATCATTACTGGGACTTGCATAGCAACACCTCTGTCCAAATTCAAAACTTTTCATATTCTCCTAATTAATGAATCGTCCTTAGATATGCCGATTCACACATTAAGGGTTTGTTTACATCAGTTTTAATAGTCGGAAGGAAGAACTGGGCTTAGGAATTTCGAAAAATTGAAACCCCGAAAAGCCGAATACCCCATGGTCTCAAGAAAATCACTTTCGGAAACATTTTATCTTTTAACGAATTTTCGATGCAATGATAGAATTTAATGAGAAACATCGAAAAATGATGGTTTTCATTAGAATCCTCGATTTTCGGCCCTTTCTAACCCATAAAAATTTTCGGGCGTTCAAACCACACATGCACGAAGGGGGAAGTGAGGGGAAGTGCTAGACACCCGAGAAGGGTCAGCCGGACAGGTACTGTCCTGCGATTTTGAGCTGATGGAACGTTTTTGCATCATTTTGAGGTCAAAAGTAGTAAAAATGTCAAAATTTCTCCGGCGCTTCGCGCCCGATAAGTATGTACTTTGATGCAGTGTTTTTTTGTACAAGGTCCGTTTGTACATGTACAAAGATAGTCCCTAAAAGTCTTTGTACATTTCGTACACACAAATTTTCGGGTACTATAATATGGTACAGTAGCGATTTTAGTGTGGCAAAAACAGAGTTGTTCGACCTTTGGTTACGATATTTTAGCAATTTCTAGGTTTCTGAGGGCAAAAATGAATAATAATCGTCTCAAATCGGCGCGAAGCGCCAAAAAATCTTGGCATATTTCCTTTCAAAATGCAATTTCTGAAATTGTAAAGATATATAGAACACACAATTGCTCTATTTCGGCGCCGGTGCCGCCGAGAACTTTGCGAATTTCGAACCTTTTTGCAGTTTTTGTCTTCCAAAAAAAATCTTTGTACATGTACAAAGACGGTCCCCAAAAGTCTTTGAACATCGCGAAAAAATCTTTGCCGAATACAAAAAAAACCGTGCTTTGATGTACTTTTTAATAAGAAAGTTCGCAAAATTGATCAATTTTTGGTCTTAAAAGTGATATAATCGCAGTCAAAATGCACTAAAAATGCTTTTAAAAATGCGATATTAGCACGTACAACGTTTTATAGGCTGTTTTTGACTATTTTGATCGTTTATACAGCAAAAAAAATCGTGAACGTTAAATTTACTTATTTAAATTTTCAGAATTTCACTATCCCTGCCGAACCTTACCTTGTGCACCTATGGTTCAAATCACTTGAAATTTCAGTCCTGACCGTCCTACCCATTCATAGAACGGCTTAAAATTTTAGATGGGGGTCTCCGGCCATTTTAATGGGGTAAAGGGGTAAAATGATTCGAATTTTCGGCCAAAATGGCAAAAAGCAATTAAAAATGGCAAAAACGCAAATTTTGGCATAAAATTATGATGAGGTTGAAAATTCCTTGCCTCTCAAGTATGCATGATCTTGGGGCGGAATGTTTGGGGGTCTTAACCCCCAGAAAGTTTTTTCTTTCTTCCTACAGAATTAGAGATTTTTGAAATCTTCCGAAAAAGCTCTACAAAAATTTGTAGAAAAAGATGCTTTTTAAGCGTTTTTTAGCCCAATCTATTTGGTCAAAAGTGTCCAATTTTCGGCGCTTCTCGCGTCATTATACTCATGTTTTGACTACGTTTTGTTCAATTTGTCCCGAGTTTTTTGATTTTTTCCGAAATTTGTTATGTTTTCATACTCTAGAAAGATAGAGCATCGTCAGAAACGCTGAAAAACGATGTTTTTGACGCACACCTAACATTTTTTGACCCAAATAGGGCACTTTATAATTTCACCCCTCCCAGAATTCCCATGCTGTGCATGTATGCTCTCAAGGGACGACCAGCTTAAGGTTGGTGATCTCCCATCTCCCATATTACATGTATGGTCCTCCTATTTATGCCAGAACGGGCTAGGAAGGACTATTTAGGTCGCCGAAACACGGTTTTTTTTGTATTCGGCAAAGATTTTTCGCGATGTACAAAGACTTTTGGGGACCGTCTTTGTACATGTACAAAGATTTTTGGGAAGACGAAAATTGCAAAAAAGGTCTAAAATTCGAAAAAAATTTCAGCGCTTCGCGCCGGAATGAGTAATTGTGTGTTCTATATATCTTTATAATGGTCAGAAATTGCATTTCAGAAGTAAAAATGTCAAATTTTTCGGCGCTTCGCGCCGTTTTAAGACGATTCTTAGTGATTTTTGCCCTTAGAAACCCGGAAATTAGCTAAAACACAGTACGAAAAGTCGAAGAACTCTGTTTTTACGACACTAAAATCGCTGCTGTACTATATTATAGTACCCAAAAATTTTGTGTGTACAAAATGTACAAAGATTTTTAGGAAGACAAAAACTGTAAAAGGTGTCAGCGCTTCGCGCCGAACTGATGAATTATTTGTCCTATATATCTTTAAAATGGCAGAATTTGCATTTAGAATGGAAAAATGTCAACATTTTTCGCGCTTCGCGCCGTTATCAGATAATTTTAGTAACTTTGGCGTCAGAATCCCAGAAATCAGCTAAAATTACACTACCAAAGATCGAAACCCTGTTTTACCACACTAAAATCGCTGCTGTACTATATTATAGTACACAAAAATTTGCATGTACAAAATGTACAAAGACTTTTGGGGACCACCTTTGTACATGTACAAACGGACCTTGTACAAAAAAAACACTGCAACCGAAACACAGTTTCCGATCAAAAGCTGCAGAAAAAGACGTGAAAGGCAAAAATGGATTTTCAGTTAGAATCGGCAAAAAACTGTGAAAGGGATATTGAGCGCATTTGAGGCATAGCATACCGGTAGGGGCAGGGGACAGGGGGTATTGCCATACATGTAACGGCTCGAAATTCTGGGAGGAGGGGTCCCGGGCATTGTTGGGGAAGGGATGGGGGGAAATGACCTCTAATTTTTTGGCCAAAAAACGCTCAAAAACGGCCCAAAAATTCGATTTTTCCCTAAAATTGGCTAGGGGGGGTTCAAACATTTTCTGGCTTCCAGAAGGATGGGGGGACGTCCGACTTTTGGATGGGGAGACCCAGCGAGATGATCGAGCCCTGAAAAACCGGGTTCGGGCCTGGGCTTGAAATTTTTCACCGAGCCTGGGCCTTATGTTTACTAAGCATAGGGACCAGCATACAAGTATACAACGCATATGATGCTATGTATAGATGTATGCATTATTTTCGAGAACATGATAGTTAGTTAGGCGAATGTAGGATTATGTATATAGTATTTATCTAGGCACATAAGAAATCGGTATTGAATATTTAGCTCTTAGCTTATCACGATCGATACGATTTTAA
The DNA here is from genome assembly GCA_036768485.1 of Mermis nigrescens. NCBI lineage: Eukaryota > Metazoa > Nematoda > Enoplea > Mermithida > Mermithidae > Mermis > Mermis nigrescens. The sequence continues at coordinate 12,027 of JAVLUZ010000284.1, forward strand.
GATATTGCAGGCTTTGCATAAAACAACGTAGTGGAATTCTTTTTTAATTAACGTTTTTTAATTAATCTTGCTTCAAATTTCTTGCCTCATTTATTTTCGTCCTAAAAATCAGTACACGCAAATCAAGCGTTGGACAGAGTAAAGGCCGGTCGGGCCCGGGTACTCCAGTTGGATCTCCTCTGAAGCTCCCCTCTTACATGTATGGGTATTGCTCATACTCATGCATGTAACAGGTGATGTGGGGATCTCTCACAAGAAATCGGTCGGCCCACTGTTTTTTTTGTACGAGCCTCTTTGTACATGTACAAAGATCTCCGGAAAAGTCTTTGTACGAGCGAAAACTTTTTGTACATGTAATGTATAGATATGCTATTGAATGTACACATTTTTACATACTACTAGATTGTTATCTGTGACCCGCACGCTTCGCAAAAGGTGCAACTTTGTCCTAAATTCAGCCGGTTATATTAGTTCGGCCCAAAACGCCAAAATTTTCATGAGTCTCTAGGTTGAAATTACACATAAAATTCGACCCAGTAAGTTAAAATAACTTGTGTTACACAATTATAAATAATAAAGCGATTGCAATGTGCTGAGTGATTCTCATGATAGACACCAATTTGCTTATGAATTTAATGCAACGCAAAGATAAAAGAGTCAATTTTGTATCTTCAAAGGGCAGAAAACAGTGCAAAGTTGTTTAATAGTTCTTTTTTCTGCATAAAATCTTTATAAAACAGTAGAAATAGATGTAAAAGATGCTTTATAAATCTGTACGAAGATGCTTAAAAGATAGATTTTGGAGTGTTTTAATGCCAGCGCTTTGGAGCTAAATACAATGTAATTATGATATTCGGCGCGAAGCGCCTACAATTTTGAAATTTTAACAAAAAATACTCAAAAAAGTGTTAAAATTACTATTACTTTGCCCCGAAAAATCTTCGTACGTTGTACGAAGATAACTCCGAAAATCTTGTCTCGTACAAAAAACAAACAATGGGTCATCAAACATTGCCTCTCAAAGTCAAAATATATGACCCCAATTTTCGAGAAAAACCTGCGTTTCTGACCATTTGAGGTCACTTCTTTGCCATTTCTGTCAAAAATTGAAGGTCATTTGCCACCCCTTGAAAAATAGCCGGGCCCGGAAACTCGAGCCGTTACACGTGAACGCTTCCTAATAGGCACCAAAAAAGATTTCACACACTATTTACCTGCATTGCATTTGACTTGCAAAAAAAGCTCAAGCCCAAATTCAATGGTCACGAATTTAGGAATTTACTTCTTCTTGATCAATATTGGACATCGACAATATATATTTCCCGAAGAGGAATAAAAATTGGTGAAAAAAATCAACTTTCCCATATCTATTCGACACGAAAATATCACAAAATTCGATAAAAAAAGAACAATAGACCGTATTAAACTCTGGAACAATACAAAAAAATTAAATCCTGCAAACAATATCAAATTTACAGCAACTCACGAAAATTTCGGGCAATCGAAACGAACGCCGACGTCGATGAACGAAAAAATGTTGTGCATTAGAACGTGAAAGAAGCACCTGACGTCGAGCGTCTCCGCCCACGCATTTTTCAGTCGCCGATCGGAATCTGGCTCCGGCACCGGATCCGATGCCGGATCCGGCGCCGAACCGGCAGTCGTAAAAGGACTCGTAGCGATGACGTCGGACGCTCGATACGGTTCCAGTACGGTAGGATGCGAAATCCGCGACGGATCCGCCGAATTCCGCGGCGGATCCGTCAAGGACCAATCGCAATTGAGCTGGACGTTCTCGGGCGCCAATCCGTCCAATAGGAGCAGCAGGTTGCGTTGCAGACGGGTTTTTTCTTCCAGGGGGATTAGTAAAGAGGGAGAACAAAGTTCCAATAGTAGGCACACGTAGGCCTTCACGTTTCGGATGCGGTAGGCGCATTTTACGGCCAATCGGGAGGCGTGACGTAATAAAAGGAACCACCGTTCGTTACGGTACTCCCAAACGACCGGGCTCAGGATTTGCAACGCTTTTTCGTAATCCCCAACGCTCATGTACAATTCGCCCATTCTAACCTTAATCAGTGACACAGATATAGGATGGGGATCCCCAACACACGTGGGCGTGGGGGGGGGGGGCTTGGGGAGTTATGCACCCGAAGGAGGCCGAACAAACCCCCCAGAAATCAATTAAAAAATTTTTTCGCAATTTTTTTGATGCTAATAGATAGTGCTCGATGAGAAACGTTGAAAAATGATGTTTTTTCGCCATACCACCATTTTTAAGACCATTGTTTGACCATTGGAAAATCTTGCAACCCCCAGAATTTTGGTAGTGCCCACCTATGATCCCCACCCATACGTGTAACAGGGATATTGGGGTCTTAAAAATCCCTACTCAAAGCTGGTCGTCCACCATCCCCCAAAGCCGGAAAATTTTAACCCTCCCCCACCCCCGATGTTAAAAATGGAATTTTTCGGTCCTTTTCAGGCCAAAAATTGAAGGTCATTACAACCCCTTCCCCAAGAAAAAACGGCCGGGAACCCCACGCTGAAATTGGAGCCGTTACATGTATTTTGTCGTCCAATGATCCCCAAGTCATAAATTTGTGACTCCTCATTTTTGGCAGAAAGTTGCATTTTTTTGGCCATTGTTCCGTGCTTTTGCTATTCTTGGCCAACGATTGTGTTTCATTAACCCGCCCCCCAAGCCGCCCGTAAAAATGCAAAATCTGCCCCAGCTTCTCCCTCTTTTGTTTGCGATTTATTTAAACCATGACATCATCAATCGATCAATTGTTCAAGAGGACTCACATACACCAAATTTCTAGAGGTATAAATTTCATTTCACAAATAAAACGTCTGCTTTGTCAAACATTCGTTAAAAAATAAAAAACAACTGCGATTTACGGCGAATTAAGGCGAAACTTAAAAAACTCATTTTATTTGTTTTTTGAATTTTTACTACAACTTTCCCTCGCAAATGCTGATTATATATGTTTGTATGAATGCCGAATTCTTACTAGGAAGAGGATTCTTTTGAAAACAAAACAGTTGCCTTAAAATGGTTATTTTCAAAAATTAGAAAAATTAGTCCAAATTTTGTCGGAAAATTAGCCCAATTTCTGACCATAATAATTAATAAAATTTAAGGACGATTTTTAGAAATTTGACGAATCTGCGCGGCTTTGAAACTTTCTGGCAGACAGCCAAGGTCAGGTGGACGGCTACTGTACTACAAATTTTAGACTCAACGCCCACCATGATAAGCAGGCGCATACGGTAGCATTTGTATCTCTTGTACTGCGCAGCGGCTGCGTTTAAATAATGCAAAATCGCGCCGAAATGGTCCACTTGATTGCATTCGCGCCATTGAAAAAACAGTATGGCTGCCTCCTTATCGCACACCACGTCCGGCGACGATTGGCCGGCGACCATCGCGTGAACGCTAGGATATTCGGTCAACGAGGCGTGCCAGGGGCGTAAGCCGTAGAAAATAGGTCTCAAAGATTTGTATACTAGCTTTAATTAAAAATTTTGAAAAACATTAAAAGTCGCAAAAAACTTAGGTATTCGAAAGACTTTTTGGAATTAATTAATTAATTAATCTATTTATTTAATGCATTTCTTTGTTCATTTATTATTGCATTTATATATTTATTTATTTAGTCATTTATTTATTTATTTCGTAATTTACTTATTTATACAAATACTTATTTATTTACACAATCATTTATTTATTTATTTTTAATTCATTTAATTTACACCAAAAACGGCCAAGAGCTTCGCATAGAATAAATTTTGCGAAAGCAAATTAGAGGCCGTCAAAGGATTGATGAATAAAAAATTTAATGTCTGCTTGGCCCTCTCAGTCAATAGCTATTTTCCAAACCATGAACGTGAATTAGACTGAACAAGTTCTAACTAAATGACCAATAATTTTTTTAATTCAGAAATATGATATTTGGCAATTACGTAGCCTAATCTGCTTCCTCGTTCCCTTTTATAATTTCTGCTTATTTTTTTACCATAGATTTTAGACCGAAAAACGATAAATTTTCGTAATCTAATTTTTAATTCAATTTTAAAGCTAAAAAAGCTGATTCTCATAAGAAATATCTGGAGTTGATCCTCCAAAACTTTGAACTCTAGACCAAAGAGAAGAACAACACAGGTGCCTTACTTTTAAAGTAGCTGAGGATATGTTTTTCTTAGGGATTTTTTTAATCCTAAATTTAAAATTTTTTTCTAATGATAAGAGATAATTGTCCTTAATAAGAAAAGAATCGTTTATATTTTTCTGACAAGGCGCCGGGTGGACCCAACATGAATTGCTCTATATTCTGGAAATTCGTTGGGGTAGCTAGCAAAAACCGCATTTTTCTACGTTTCTTGACAAGCCCTAAAAGGCTATTAGAAAGTATCATTTTTGGTCGCGCTTGGGCCAAAATTATGGAAAATACTTCACATCCGGCGCGAAGCGCTGAAAATGAGAAGATTTTGGGACAAAGACAGGCGATTTTTCCATCTTTCCGTGCATTATCTTAGTTTTCAATTTTTTCCCGGCCAAGAGGGGCGGTGGCGGACGCCCCCTAAATATGGCACTGGCTCTAATATGCTAAGAAAAAGACGTTTTTTTGGCCGCGCTTGAGACAAAACATAGAAAATAACGATCCCACGGCGAGGAGTGCCGAAAATTTTGAGATTCTTCGATGAAAAGATGCCAATTTCCATCATTTTCCATGCATTAGCTTATCCTTTCAAAATTATTTTTTGGCTAATGGAAGGAGGGTGTCCGCCCCCTGCGTACGCCCATGAATATACATACGTACATACATACCTAAAATTGCTTATGCGCCCATAAGTCTCTCGTAAATATGGCGGAATAGAGGGAGATTGTACAGTGGAATGAATCGAATCAGAGCCCCGGGTCAGCCCACAGCAGCCCCGGCGCCAAGTAGCGTACTCAGCGGCCGACTGGTAATAAAAACCGGGATGCTGCGTTTGCAGGGCCGCTAAGCCATTTTGGATAGCCGAATCGAACAAATCAGCGAAAATGGCGAATCTGGAAAAATTGCAATAAATAAATGACCGAATGGAAATAATTAAATCAAAAGGAAAACGAAAAAATGCATCGAATTCGTCCTTGCCGCTCAAAAAATACAGCAGGACGGATTAAATCAAGAATCAAGGCACATAGCCGGCTTGGCGAGCAAATGTGTATGAAAAATATTCATCAAGCCTTTTTATCCAAAAATGAAACTGCAGAAAAACACATCATTTCATACCCAAAAACAAGTTTAGTTTACAATAAATTTAATTACTTCAATCTTTTCAACTCTCTAATACGATTTTGATGGAAAAACAAAAAAATTTCCAATCGCACATGGGCATAGGGAAGGGGGTGAGAGGGGGTATTACCCCTACCTAAGGTTTTGGAATATCAGGTACTGTCGGACGATTTTGAGAAAACGATAGGTACAGCAAGGCAATTTTTGAAATTATTTAGAAAAAGGGTCTAAAATCATACTTGAAGAAGGAAAAAATATCAAATTTTTCCGTTGCTCTGCCGCAGTATTGATAATTCGCTGTATTTTTATCACTAGAAACCCATAAATTGGCTGAACTTCACTAATAAGCGTAAAAATACCCAGTTTACTGCACATAACGTGCTGCTGTACCATTTACATTGACTTTTGGAGATCGTCTTTGTGCACGTACAAAGCGACCGTGTACAAAAAACAATGACCACAATCGAATATACGACGATTCTTAGATTTCACCCTCTCCTGCCACCTCTACCTAACCCATGTATGCTTTTGATACTTTTTTCAAATAAGGATGTCTTATTTTCTCCATTAGACTCGATGAACGTGAGCACCATACCAGTGTATTCTGACACAGAAAATCCAATTCATCAATACATCATAATCATTTAATTGAGTTTGCCACAATATCGAGCGAAAAGGATGCACAGCATAGCCAATCTGGGGGAGAAGTCAGCAGGTCCGATTGTTTATGTAAGCGATGAGTTTTTTTGGGCAAAAATGACGACAAACGCTGGTACAAACTTTGGAAAAAAATTTTGATTTTCTTGGCCTTTACTTTTCTCAGAAAATTTTCAGTTTATTTAGACCCCAAACCTCCCCCCCCACCCGGTGTGCGAGGCTGGTATTGACCATATACGTGTTCTGTGAGTAAAGGGGATGGGGGTTTTGACCCGCCCCGCCCCCAGAATGGCAACTGACCTCCCACAAAATGGCTGCGACCTCCGCCCCAGAATTGTCGATTATCGGAAAACTTGGTAAAAGCTGCAAAAAGTGCCACTTTAAGCGTTTTTAGCTCATTTTTGGTTGAAAAATCTCAAAATTTCGGCGCTCCGCGCCATATACATCTTTTGACAATATTTTGTTCAATAAACTCCATTTTTATATATTTTGAGAATCTTTTTACGTTTTTATGTTTTAGAAAGAACGAGCATAGTCTGAAACGTCAAAAAATAATGTTTTTGACGAGTACCTTTCGTTTTTGCGCCCAAAAAGGCACTTTTTAGAAATTTTTCGGAGCCTGACCCACACAGAATTCTCATGCTGTACATGTATGCCTTAACCCCTGAAAAATTATGCGTACGCCACTCAGCGCATCGAAATTCCATATGAAAATACAGTTTTTAATTCGAGTCTTATCTAACGACGATCATTGCATCCGTGATATTTTTTCGATCGGCCCCGCAAAAACTTTTCACGCGCCAGAATTTATGATTTCCCCGAAAAAAATTGTATAAAAGTCGATGCTTTAGGCGTTATTAGCGATCCTTTTGCTCGAGAGTGCCAACTGTTCGCCGTTTCGCATCATATACTCATTTTTGACTATATTTTGTTCAATTTACTCCAATTTTTCATATTTTTCAAGTTTTTGTGTTTAAATGTTGAAGAAAGGAATAGGGTTGTCAAAAAAGCCAAGATGACACCCATCTCTTCTAGTCAAAAAAGCACTCTAGAAAAAATGTTCGGTTTCGGCCCTCAGACTTCACATGCTGTGCATATATGTAAGTACACAGGCCCGTATTCAGGAGGGACCGGCTTATACATGTAGAGCATAAGAATTCTGAGGGGAGGGAAGAGGAGGATCGGAGCCCACAAAATTTTAAAAAGTGCCTTTTTTGTGCTAAACAACGAAGAGGTGCGTCAAAAACAATGTTTTTTGACGTTTCAGACAATGCTCAATTCTTTCCAGAACATAAAAACGCAAGAAATTTTCAAAGAATTTGAAAAAATTGACTAAATTGAACAAAATATAGTCAAAAATGTGTATATGGCGCGAAGCGCCGAAAATTTCAAGATTTTTGAGCTAAAGACGCTTAAAAGGACACACTTTTTGCAACTTTCGCCAACTTTTACGAAATATCGACAATTCTGGGAAGGTCGCAGCCATTTTGCGGGGGTCAGTTGCAATTCTGGGGTGGGAGTCAAAACCCCTTAAACCCCCAATAACACGTCTGGCCCGGTACCCCCGGAAATGAAAAATAATTTTTGAAACACGCAAGGATATCTTAAAGGAAAAGATGGAAAATTCTAGAAGTAGGTCTAAAACATCACCAAAACAGGTTTTTAGTGTACTTTTGAGCTACTAAACTCAATATTTTCCGGCGCCTCGAGCTGGATTTGTTGTTTATCTACAGTTTTTGTCTTCTAGCCCGCTCAAAACCACTCAAATTTGAGTGTGACATGTAGAGCATGTCTTTTTCGGCGTTTTGCGACAAATTATTCATTTTCTGTATTCTTTTTCTTTGTAAATCACAAAGATTAAATACAAAGACAGAAGCTAGAAAACCATTTGTCGATTGAATGATGAGAAATCAGCTGTGTAGCTTATTTAAACGATATATTTTCATAATATGAGTATGATATAAAGTTAAAATTTTTAAAATTTTTTCCCGAAATTTTTCTCTATCATTGCATAGAGCTCGTCGAGATACGTTCAAAAATGCTTTTATTTTTGCCCATCTCCCAATGGTTCTCGAGATATCTAACCTCAAAATTCACAGCCCCTCCCCGAAATAAAATCCTGGATACGGGCCTGTAAGTACAATGTGAAATATTCTCTCCATAATTTTAGCCCAAGCGCGACCCAAAAGCAAAACTCTTTAGAGTTAAAATTTTTTTTTCAATAAGTTCGAATTTTATGATGTTAACAGGATAGAGCATGTCGAAAAACGTGGAAAAATGCGGCTTTTGCGAGCTATCCCGACAAAAGTTCCAAGATATAAACCAATACATGTTGGTTCCGCCCCCGACCGAATCCTAGATAAGGACATAAATATTGGGGAAAAATGAAGAAAAAAGTGCTTTTGTGGGCTCAAAAGCGATAGGTTTTGCATCGAAAATCCTTTTTTTAGACGTTTTTTATGATTTCGTTTCTTTCTAGAACACAAAAACAAACAAATTCGAAAAAAATATCGAGCATATTCGAATTAATTCCACAAAACAGTCAACAAATGAGCAAATGGCGCGAAGCGCTGAAAAATTAGACACATTTGTGTCATAAGATCGCTAAAAACGCTCAGAATAAAACAATTTATTCAGAAAATCAAAAACAGGGGGTAATAATTTCTGGTGAAGGAAGTGAAGGCCCCCAAGCATGCATGTAACACTTGGGATGGAGGAGATCCCCCGCCCGTAGTCGGACGTCCCCCCATCCCCCAAAGAAGCCAAAGACTTCTGACCCCCCCCCCCCCCGATTTTTTTTTTGAAAAAAATTGAATTTTTCTGGCCGTTTTTAGGCCGTTTTTAGTCAATAATTGGAGGTCATTTACCCCCCTCCCCTAAAAATGGTCGGGACCCCCAAAATTTCGAACCGTTACATGCTTGCCCCCAAGGCCACGTACATTTTCTTAACAATCAACACTATTTCCAATAGTGTTCCCAAACAATCGCCGTTTAGGATATGTATCAGCTTTTGTATGTTAACAATAGAGAATAGTTGACTCTAATACATACATCGATTAAAACATTAGGTGCATGGAATACCATTTTTACAGGAATTATGCTATTGACGCGCATTCTATTCATTTTAAAGCGAGAAACTTGACCAGATTTTTTCTTTTAAAGTGACTAGATATATAAAGATTGCCCACTCTTTTTGCGGTAAATCGAGAAATCGCAGAAAATTACAAGTCAAATATGCCAGTTTGGCCATTTTTCCGACCATGGTACGTAGGATTTTGTAAAAATTTTAGAAAGATTTTTTGTCTAGATTTAAAGAAGCAAATTTTTTTTTCAAATTTCCAAGATTTTGAAAAAACCTTTTCGCTATTTATGTATGCACGTTCGATGGGTCGCCATCATACATGATCTTGGGGAGGGTTTGGGGGTTTCACCCAGTGATCGGACCGAGGCCTCGGCCTCGGCCTCGGCAAGCCTCGGCGTTTTTTGGAGCCTCGGCCTCGGCGCCGAGGGCGAAGCTGAAAAGTGCCGAGGCGCCGAGGGTTAAAATCAAATTTGAATAAGTTTAATATATCCGTTAGATATTAACTATTTAGAATGCATCTGCAGTACACAGGCTGTTTCTTACCTATTGGCTTTTCTTATGGTTTTAGGCGCGTACCCAGTTACACCAAGTTACATACAGCAAAGTGCCAATTGATATTCATATGATGACTAACTTTTATTTCTCATGCTCGCTACATGGATCGGAAAGTACAGTGCAGAGAAAATAATCGTAATATTAAACACTTTATCTAACTAAAATAAATGTTTATATGTTTATTGTTGTTAGCCAGAATTCTGATTTTAATCTGATGAAGCAGATAATTCATCATCAAAATCCAGATCATCTGAATCAGAGTTAGCCTCATCCATTTCGCCTTGTTGTGCTATCGCATCATCGTCGTCGTCATCGTTTATCAGATTCTTTAAAGTCGCACTATTATAACCAACTGCTTTGAGATTATGCTTTACAAAAAGGAGTTTTTGAACATTTGTCTGTCATTCATTCACCACAGCTTTTCTATTCTTCCACCGCATTGTCATGAATTATTTTTTATTTTAGAGGTTTTGTGTATCAGTATCACTGATTAAGTATCCTACCGACCTTCCTGCATAGCATATAGTTCCTATTTTAACCCTAACGTAGAGCTCAGGCTCGTATACAGAGGGATTGAGGGAAAGTGCCCCTTTCGAAATAAAATGTGAGAATAATCGCGAAAGACTTTTCGCGCTTGGCGTTGAATTTCACAATGATAATTTGTACAACCAAAAGCGTCTTTTTGCTACATGGATCGGAAAGTACAGTTGCTACATGCAGAGGCGGATTTAAGGGGGCGGCCGCTCCTCACTGGCCAAAATATTTGGCGAGATAAAGAATGGATATGCAATGTGCAATGATTTTTGGTCGTCAGTGACCATAATTTCTCAAATTTTTCCGGCGCTGCACCGTATAATACCTATTAATGACATTTATTTACTTTCTTGGCGACCTGGGCCCGGTTTCACCATAAGTTTACGACTCCTAAGAGTCCTACGACTTCCATTTTACGGGAAAATCGGGTTTCACCATCTCTTTACGAGTTATGAATTACGACTACGAGTTATGAGTAACGAGCAACGGGTTAAGAGTTCGTATTACGAGGGTTTCACCAGGATTTCCGTAGGACTCATAAAAACTCATTTTTCATGAGTACTTTTTGGACCTTTTACGAGTACTCGTAATAAAATGTATATCTTTTCTGTTGCGTATGACATTCTTCGTTAGTCATTGTCTCTGTTTTAAACAGCATAATTATGTAATTAATTGCAGATTTTATGCCGCTCGATAGAAAAACATAGAAAGTGTTACGAAATGTTTGGGATTTGGTCAACAAGAATTAATAAGCTCCTCAGAAAATTTATAACTTCAAATAAAAACGAAAATAATAATATTAGTAATAATAATAATGACGATAATAACAATAATAATAATAATAATAATAATAATAATAATAATAATAATAATGATAGTAATAATAATAATACTAATAATAAGAATATTACTAATACTAATAATAATAATAATAATTATTATTATTATTACTTAATACTAATAATAATAATAATTATTATTATTATTATTATTTAAATTTATAAACGAAATCAATTAAATCAGATTCAGAGACGTTACGAAGCTAAAAGTATATCACAGCGTATTATTTCAATTTTCAAATTTAACAAATCATTCTTAGTTGTCATTAATACGTTCATAAAATATGCAGTTGGCTCTTTTCCGAAGGAAGTGCGATGAAATTCTAATTTTCAGAAATCTAATCAAAAGTGTCTGATTTCCGCAATTCATGCAAAATGTCTAAGTGATTGTAATATTTTTCATAAAAAGCTGCGAACATTACTAACAAGGGCTAAAGAAATAAAATTTCGAATTACTACTACTCATAGAATGCAGCTTAAGAATCGAATTTTATGGGATTTCTCTGAAGCATTTTTTGAAAAATATATTATTTTTTTAATGCTAATCTTCTTACCCTTTACATGTGCTGCCAGTATATGTATTATTTAGGTGTGTGCACGAAAGTGAAACAAATTGAGAAAAAACAAACCAGAAAACTATTAAACGCACTAGTCTGCCACTTCTTTACGAGTCCTACGGACCTCTTTTTGATCCGTGATAATATTACAAAATTTACGAATCTTTTCACTCGTAACATTCGATCGTAATATCTGGTGAAACCGCCCAGCCGTTATTTGTGAAAAAACACTCGTAAAAAATACTCGTAGAACTCGTAACTCGTAGCCCGTGGCTCGTAAATCTCAGTTTTTGGCGAAACGGAAATTTGTAGCACTCGTAGCCCTTACTCGTGAAACCGTCACCCGTAACTCCTAACTCGTAGCTTTGTGGTGAAACCGGGCCCTGGAAGCCCTTTTCTGTTCATGTAGGTTTCAAAACACTTTTAACAGCAGAAACAGCTATTTTTGCATAGTTTTCTTCTATTTTCAATAAAAAAATTTCAATGTTTTGCATCAAATGCTATAAATACAGGAAATCAAGCAGTAAATCATGCTTCTAGACGTCTATCCGCCTTAATTTTGCAAATTTCTCGGCGCTTCGTGCCAGATTTTTGTTAAAGTCTTAGAAATTTAATGATTTTTTTGCACAAAACTGTCGAAAATTCTGAAATTTTAAGAAAAATATGACATAAAAAGTGATTTTATGTAAAAGTATACAATGTAAAACACCGAAAAATGCTATTTCGCGCGTTGAGGGCAAAATTTTGGACCTGTTTTTGACTTTTTTTGGAAAAGTTTGTATACCGCCCCCTCTCGCTACTGGATGGATCAGAAAGTACAGTAATTCTCGCATTCGTCCGCTACCATAAAACGTTCAAAGACTCTTTTTTGTAAAGCACAATCTCAAAGCAGTTGGTTATAATAGTGTGACTTTAAAGAATCTGATAAAGGCTGACGACGACGATAACGCGATAGTACAACAAGGCGAAATAGATGAGGCTAACTTTGATTCAGATGATCTAGATTTCGATGATGAATTATCTGCTTCATCAGATTGAAATGAAAATTCTGGCCAACACCAATAAACATTTGTTTGAGTTCGATAAAGTGTTAAATATTACGATTATTCTCTAGCTCATGTACATACAAAATATTCTAAGAGTACTATTTATGGGTATAGGTATATAAGCTTGACCCTCGGCACTCGGCCTCGGCCTCGGCCGAGGCAAGGATATTAAGTCGCCTCGGCCTCGGCCTCGGCCGAGGGTCCAAAAGTACCCTCGGTCCGATCACTGGTTTCACCCCCGCAGAATCATTTTTCATCCCCGCAAAAAAATTTTCCACCCCCCAGAATTGGCGATTTTTCAAAAGTTTCCAAAACTTACCTGAAAATTGGTAGAAAAAATGTCTTTTTAAGGGTTTTTGGCTATCTATTTGCTTGATATCGCCAAATTTTCGGCGCTTCGCGCCATATATTCATGTTTTAAGCGATATATTGGTCAATTTATTCGACTTTTTTCGAAATTTTTTTCATGATTTTATGCTCTAGAAGGATAGAGTATCGTCAGAAACGCCAAAAAACGATGTTTTTTAACGCGTAACGGCCATTTTTGGGCCCAAAAAAAGCACTTTTGGTTTTCACCCTCCCCAGAATTCCCATGCTGTGCATGGTCGCCATTAATGTCAAAAAATTCCACGCAAATAAATGTATAAAGTACGTAATTTTTCATGTCAAAAGGAACACACGGAAAAAAATTTTGGAGCTCAATTGAAAAATTCGAATGCATCGGCAAAATATTACTAAAACTAACTGTTTAGACAGCCAGCCGTAATATTCAAATTCAAGACCGGGCAAACATTCGACGTCCCTAAAATTGTCAATATGTTTCCTAAAATGGCCGATCGCATCCAAAGGAGTGCCATGCGAGAAGCACATTTTCGAAATCTAAAGGTCCGCATCGCAACAAAACAACTATTTTTGAATATAATTAAAAATTTAAAAAAATTAAAAGTTAATAAAAAATTAATAGCTTAATAAATTATCGAATTAAAAAATTTGAAAAAATTCCAAGTTTTAAAATAAAATGTTTTCGGGTGGAAGGTGGCCGAGCCGGCAACATATGCAATCGGGGGATGGCAGTGGCGGATCCAGGATTTTCCTAAGGGGGGGGGGCGGTACCCCTAAGGGGGGGGGCGGAATCCTGACTTGGGCGGAAAAATCAGTCGTTTTAACCCGAAAATCGCTAAAAATCGCTCAAAAATCCTTAATTTTGCGCACTATTTTTGGCCAATGGGGGGGCGGCCGCCCCTCCCCTAAATCCGCCCGTGGGGGATGGGAATTCCCTGAGAGGTCGAGATTATTCAGGCCCTACTTGTGGCGAAAACTTGCATTTTTAGGCGCTGTTTTGCCATTGTTCGCCTAAAAACGTTATTTATTTAGTCACCTTTCAAAATTTTAAACCTTTATACGCATGGAGCCAGGCCGGGCCAACCATTTTACATATTTCAATCGTAAATGATTTAACATAGCAGGAAATCTACAAAAATAGTAGCGGATTTAGACGGAGGGAGCGGCCGTTCCCCGTCGTCAAAAAATATTTGGGCGCAATGAAGTACATTTCACAAGTTGCCAAGTTGGGGAGTTTTCCCTTGTTTCGGGTTTTTTCGAGGCCGTAGGAGGCATTTTTTAGCGATTGAGGTTTTTTGCGCACATGCTTAACCACTGGTTGGGGTTTTTTAAGGCAGTTTGAGCTTAAAATTGAGGGTTCTTTGACAAGAGCACTTGGCAACCCTGAAAAAGATGTATATTTTTTGATGATTTTAGCCATTTTTTCGTGATTTTTTCAAATTTTTCCGGCGCTTCGCGCTAAAGTAGTACTCATTATTGATATTAAGAAACTATCTGGGCGCTCTAAAGAAATATTTTTACGCCAGCAGAGTATTTTTAGTTCTTACAATGATTTCTTGATTATTTTCTAGCGCTTCGTGTCGACTTTTGCATTAATTTTGCGAGTTTTCATAAGGAAAATTCGAAAGTTCTTGAAATTTTCAACATTTTATCGTATAAATGATCCTGCTTATCAGAAGATGACAAAAACCGCTAGAATTCAATTTTTGAAATTTTATTTGTTTTTCTTTGCAATTTTTTGATGCCAATGGATAGTGTTCGATGAGAAACCTTGAAAACTGGTGTTTTTTAAGCCATACCACCCTTCTTAAAACCATTTTTTGACCTTTGAAAAATCTTGCACCCCCTAGAATTTCGATGCTGCCCACCTATGGTTTTACCCCGCTCAGAATTTTCAATATGTGCTTGAAATATACTACAGTGCTCGCCACGAATGTTGACGTTCTAATATGCTGCACAGGAAGATAGAGTTATTACAGGATATATCTTTAACATGTCGGTCATACGTGGGCGTAAGAAGACCGACGAGTTAAAGATATATCCTTTAACATGCTCTATCTTCATCGGAAGCATATTAGGGCGTCAACATTCATGGCGAGTAGTGTAGAATGGTTAAAGGAATTATAGCTTTTGAAAAATGTGGAGCGGTTCGACAAATCTGGGGAATTGTAGGAATAATACTGTGAATATATAATATAAACAATAATATAAAAAAACCGTATGAAGTGCAAAAAAGGAAGGATGAGGTAAAGTATCAAGTTTGAATTTTTGATGTGTTGTTTGTAATAATTAAAAGAGGTTTGAAGCGCCCTATTCTCGCTATTTCTATCTTTTACATCCTAAAGTTCGTATTCATTTCAACTATTTTAATTGAAGTTAATTAAAAGTAATTATTAATTTTAAATCGAAGGACAAAATAAGCGCGCGAAAATCAGGTGATCGAAATGGGCGGTTTTCATCGTTCTTTTAAAGTGAAGAATTCCAAATGACCTGTTTCGCGAATTTTGAAACAAAATTTTAAGGGGATGGGGGTATTTGGGTTTCTGCGGAGGGGGTATTTAACCTTCTGGGGGAGAACGGGTGCATACTTCCCAAACCCCTTACCCCCCAAGCCCACGTGTGGGTGAAACCAAAAAACGTTTCGAGTGCCTTTTTCTGGCAAAGAAGACCATTATTACGCATCAAAGACATCATTTTTGGCATTTATAATGATGCTCTTTCGTCCTAGACGATGAAAACCTTAGATTTGTTTTTAAAAAAATGGGGAGAAATTTAAAAGATAGTCAAAAAAGGCTCGAACCGCCGGAAATTGGCGCTTTTGCTAGAAGAACGTAAAAAAGCTTAGGACAGGATAATTTCAACAACTTTTTCGGATAATCGCGAATTTCAGGAGGAGCGAATTAAAATAAATAAAATAAAATACATGAAATAAAAATATATAAATAAAATTTATAAGTGGGGAAGTAAAGCCCTTAATCACGTATGTGCGCATGCAGCAATTAAATTGTTTTGGCTGAATGAGTTATTTTATAGG
Organism: Mermis nigrescens; assembly: GCA_036768485.1. Lineage (NCBI taxonomy): Eukaryota > Metazoa > Nematoda > Enoplea > Mermithida > Mermithidae > Mermis > Mermis nigrescens. The sequence goes on from JAVLUZ010000284.1 coordinate 27,958, forward strand.
AAAAGATGGACGGCCATTGAATAGAAAAGAGATTAAAGAAATTTAGGAATTTCCAATTCGAAATTTTAGTAAATGGACGATAATTGGCCTTGTACTATTGAATACATATGCACATTTTAATATATTCATTTTTCTTATCGAATAATATTTATAGCCAGGTGTTAAATTTTTCTTACCTTCGAATTTATTATAATTTTATCATGTATTTATTTATTTTGCTGATTATGTTTTTTATTATTTTTTCGAGTTTTTATCAGTGAAGAGTTAATATTTATTTTTATATTCATATTTTAATTTTTCACCTGCGTCAAATTTTAATAAATAATTAAGAAAGTAAGGGTTTAATGAAATAACCGTTCAAAATTCTGATCTATTTGCTGTAAATGTTGTATAAATGCGTAAATTTGAGCAAAGTTAAACAAATTGTTAGCAGAACCTTAAAAAAGATTAATTTCAACAAAAATTAATTTAAACTTAATTAAAAATTAAATTTTGATGAAATTAAAACAAATCGATCACCGGATAAACGAACGAAGAGAAAACGTTAGGATTTATTAGAACAATTAAACATCCATAAATATTCTCAATGCAGCCGTTATACGTAATTTTATCGTTGATTAAGGCGGTGAGAAGCATAATAATTACGGGATGTGGCGCAAACAAAAAACCGTACTAAAACATAAGCGATAACTCAAAAATCTTAATTACAAAATTAACGAATACGCATGAACAAGGGAATAGGCGGGTGCCCAATGCACGCGGGAGTGGGGAGTTTGGGGAGTATGCACCCCCAGAAGGCCGAATAACCCCCCCAGTAACCATAAAACCGTCCCCCAGAATTCAATTTTTGAAAATATTTTTTCGCAATTAACGCTTTAAAAGACTCGCTAAAAAATTTTCGCACCTTAGAATTTCGATCTTTCGAAAAATTCTGCAAATGCCCTATTTTAAGCGTTTTTAGTTGACTTCTAATTCAAAAACACTAATTTTCAAGAATTTCGCTGTTAAAACCTTTATGTTTTCATCGTCCAGAAAACGGCATGGTCAAAATGTCCAAATTATTCGACTTTTTTCAACGATTAGTTATGCTTACCTTCAGGGGCGGATTGGCCCAAAATAGTGCGCAAAATTGAGGATTTTTGAGCGATTTTTAGCGACTTTCGGGTTAAAACGGCTAATTTTTCCGCCCAAGTCAGGGTTCCGCCCCCCCCTTATGGGTACCGCTAACCCCTCAGGGGTACCGCCCCCTGGGAAAATCCTGGATCCGCCACTGCTTACCTTGAAACCTACCGATTTCGGGTCCCACAAAAGACGTTTTGGAAAAAAATTTTTTGGCGTTGTGCATGTATGTATATAATGAGGATGATCAAACTCAATTAAACAATTTTGATTGAAAATTTTACATTGTGTGAACCAAAGAAAAAAGAAGTAAAAACCGATTTATCGACACATATTCGTGGTTCAGGAAACTTTAATCTTAAGGAATAAGAGAGTTTCGACCATTTCCGCTCATTTTAAGAAAATTTGAAAATTTTTAGAACCAAATACGTCTTTTCTTAATTTTTTCCATTCAAAATTTTCGGAAAATGAACGAAAATCGTTAAAGCTCAGCTCTCTCTCCTTTGAAAGAATCCGATTTTCAAACATTCAAAAACTGAAGGAACATTTTAAACAAAACTCGTTTGGAAAAATTCATCCGATTGACCTTAAAAATGTCCAAAGTTTTGAACTTTTTTTAACGATTGGTTGTTTACCTTGAAATTTAACAAACCGGCGACTATTTTTACGTCAAGTACGTTAAGGTCGTCAATTTTAACGTCCAAAAGATGTTGGTAGGCTTGTTTATAGTGCCTGTAATAACAAAAATCAAAAGAATAAACTGTAATAAACAAAATAAATAAATAAATACAAAAATATAGAGCGTACACAAAACAGGGATATGTGAAATGCAAATCAGGTCGACTACACATTACCCAAAAATTGAAACTTTAACCTCCAACTCCCATTTTTGGCAACGACCGACGCTTTTAGGCTTTTTAAGTACTTTTTGCTATTTTTGGCTTAAAATTTGAGGTCATTCACCCCCCCCCCCAAAAAAATCGCCCATTACTCCCTCCCACTATCTTGAGCCTAAGATGCATGATACATAACATATATACAAATTTCAAAAAAATAAAAATTAAATAAAAAAATCAAAATATGAAATATAATAAAAAAACAAATAAATGCAAATTGAATAATTCGTCTCCTTATACAAGCAACCGGCGTATTAATAAAGTCATTCGTTTGATTATGTATACCTACATACCTAAAAATTTGACTAATTTATTCTTTGATTATTTTTTTGATTTATTTTTTGATTATTATTTATATGTATGTAATTAATTTATTTGTTACTTATTTATTTATCACTTTCATTATTCATCCGCTTGTTAATTATTTACTTACTTACTTACTTATTTATGTATTTATTTATTTACTTAATATTACTTTTATTGTCTACTTACTCGTCAATTTATTTATTCGAACTTTTATCTATTAATAAACAAAATTATTAAATTAATTAAAATTGAGATGAATAGAATTAAATTGAATTATACTAAATCTATTTATTTATATTTTGAAAATCGAAGAGGAATTGAAGACTAAGAAGTTATGTCTAATATAACGCAACGGTTAATTACCTCAGGGCCGAATGAGTATCTTGCCTCAATTCGTTAAAAAAGCCCAGTTTAATTTGATATCTGATCAGAAGATTCTAAAATAAGGTAAATTTCCAAAAAACTTTATAGTGAAGAATGTCAAAATTTTATATTTTTCAAAATACTAAATCGTTGAACTTTGAACTCGCATCGCGCGCCAATTTCACATTCTTTATCACCGACTGATAATACGAACCGGCTAATTCGTAAAACGCGTGCTCGAGCCTGTAAATCGGATGTTTCAATTAAAGTATGAATGGACGGTTCGAAATATTTCCGTGTTGAAAAATTATATACATAAATGGTACTGTAAAAGTAAGTAAAACATGCCATAAGAAATGAGAAAGGGGGCAGAAATACTAACAATAAATAAATTAATTAATTAATGAAAAGTTTATACATATTTCATTACAGGATGGACCAAAAAAAGGTAAGGGAACACTTCCTTATAGCGTTTGTTCTGCTTGACTAAAAGTGATGCGGTTCAAATCATTTGATAGAAAATGGCTTTGGCTATAAATGCTCTAGTTTTTGGCCTCGAACTTTCAGAATCCGTCACACGCAACAAATCATTGTAAACAACTTTTTTACAGGATACGAAAACGATTAAAGTGTAATATGGGAAAAAATTACAAACATCCAAGTCTGAAAATTTTTAACCCCCCTCCCCCATTTTTAGCCAAAAAATTTCGTCTTTACATTTTTTGATTTTTTGCCACATTTGACCAAAAACTGGAGTCATTGACACGCCTCCCCCTAAAAATGGCCGGAGACCCCATCCAAAACTTTGAGCCGTTACATGCATGTAAAAGGGCCATAAACCCTCATAATTATGATTAAAAGTTTTTGTACCTTTCGTATGCAACCTCGCCTTTTTAAAATGAACAATTAAAAAGGGATAAATGAATTAAAATGGAATAAAATAATCGGAAAATGAATAATAATACAAATATAATAATAATAATAACAATAATAATAGTAATAATAATAATAATAATAATAATAATATTAATATTAATAATAATAATAATAATAATAATAATAATAATAATAATAATAATAATAATAATACACTACTCGTCATGAATGTTTACGCTTTAATAAGCTTCTAGAGCTTGTTAGGGTTATATCTTTAACACGTCGGTCCTATTTCCGACCACGCACGACCGACGTGTTAAACATATTAGCCTTAACAAGCTCTATCATCCTATGGAGCATAATAAAACGTAAACATTCGTGGCGAGCAGAGCACTGTAATAATAATAATAATAATAATAATAATAATAATAATAATAATAATAATAATAATAATAATAACAATAATACCTCAAAATATAGCCAAATAAATGATCCGTCAATGGAAGCACGAATAGGCACTTGAGCGATATATCGCATTGCGAGCATAACTCGTTAGCTCTTTGAGCGAATATAGAATCTACAAAAGATGCATTACATGCAGGCCCGTAGCCAAGGGGGGCAAAGGAGCAGTTGCTCCCCTACCTCCCAAAAACCAAAAAAATTTGTTTCTGGCAAGGGTCCCCAAAGATAGAAATGAAAAATTCTCAAGGTGTATATAAAAGATCGCCAAAATAGGTTTTATGCGTACTTTTGAGCTAGGAAATACAAAATTTTGTGGCGCATCGCACCGGATTAATTCTGTTCAGTTACAGTCTTTCAAACCGTTCAAAACTGAGTTAGACATGGTAAAAATGTCAAATTTTTCGTGCGATTCGCACCGAATCACTAATCTTCTGGTTGTTTTTCTTTGCAGAGCACAAACATTGAGTACACATACAAAAAAATAAGAAATTGTTTATGAACTGAACGATGAGAAATCAGTTATGCGGATAGTTTAAGCGTTAGATCTTTTGAGTATGAGTAAGAAATGAACTTTTTGAAATTTTTCTTCAACATAGTGTAGATAGAGCTCGTTGAGAAACGTTCAAAAATGTCCTTATTTTGGACTACCTTCTAATGGTTCTCGAGATACCCGACTTCAAAAATCTTTTGTCTCCCCCGAAATAAAATCCTAGCTACGGGTCCGATTACATGTACATATATATACAATATGCAAAATCATACATACGTAGGCGTAAGGATTAGGGTGAGCTTAGCGCCTGTACCCCAAAATCAAAAAGATCCACTAGAATCTAAATTATGACCATTAAAAATTTTCGAACCCTCAAACACTTCCACAAAATTTAATATGTAGCTACCCTCGCATATCAAAAATTTTCTTGAATCACATAAAATTAGACGAACCGATTTTGCCAAAATTTAGGCTGAAAATTGGCCCGCTGACTTCAATTTCGGCATTATCTTAAATTTGATCATAATTCCGGTAAATTTCGAATCGAAAATGGGCCTTTTATTCATTTATTTGAAGTAAAAATCTTAAATTATCATCCAACTGCATCGTTCGCGCTTTTAAGCCGTTATATACCGTGCTCGCCACGAAATTTGAACAATAAAGAACCGATTGAGTTTATTTCGGGTCGCTTTTTCACGAACTAATCGTCGGAGACCTAAAGGGTATCCTAAAATGCTTTACTTCAAGAAAACGCGACGCAAAGAGCGCGAAGCGCTAACTACTTATAAGAAAACGCGACCTAAACGCTTTGTTTGGACTCAGTACGACTCAGCGCGCGTAAAGCATATTAATATTGATTATACTCGTGCAATTCATATGAATATGATATTGTGTACATAATGCGCACACGCGCGCTATCATCACACATGCACGGAAAGCCAGAAGTCTCGAATGATTAAAAACGTTGATGAGTAAGACAACGATGTTTTTTTCGAAGTTTTGATTTCTAACAACGCTTTTTTTTCAAATTGTAAAAGTTACGACGTTTTTTTCAAAGTCAATTCAATGCAAATTTTCAAAGATACGAGCCACCTGGTTTGAAAAAACATTGAACTTCTTACAGTAGCTAAGTCATCATCAAATCATAATCATGGATAACAACGCAGAAAATCAAATCTTCACAAGCGTCAATAAATGAAGAACAGAAAGATAACAACAAAAAATATCAAAATTTTGAACCCCCTGATTTCAAATTCAGCGTTGTTTGCGTCTTGCAGTTTGAATTTTTGTATTGAGCATGTGAATGGAAAAATGGAAAACTTGTGTTGGAACTCACTAGCGTCTCTCATCATTTGAGCTAATTAAGATATCGATGTTTTTTCAAAAAAGATGTCGACGTTTTTATTCGAATTGGCTTTGAAAAATACGTGGTTAACTTTTACAATTTAAAAAAAACGTTGTTGGAGATAAAAACTTTGAAAAAACGTCGTTATCGTACTCATCAAAGTTTTTAATCATTTGAGCCTCCTGGCTTTCCGTACACACGTATTTAAGAAAGCGCGCTGAGTCGTAAACGGTACAAACTAAGGAGCGTTTGGGTCGCGTTTTCTTAAAGTACAGCTTGTCAGGATACTCTTTAGGTCTCCTGCGATTAGGTTGTAAAAAAGCGTTCCTAAATAAACCCAATCGGTTCTTTATTGTTCAAAATTCGTAGCGAGAACTGTATGTATTCACTTTGATAAGTAATAAATCGACGAATCAGAATTCAGTCAAAAGAAAGCAAATATTTGACAAATTTATCAATTTTTTAATTTCGTCTTATAGAAGCTACAGTAATTATGAAGTAGGCAAGTAATCCAGGAAACACCATACGGTAAAGACAATGCAAATATTATCGAACCTGTTGGGAGAGGAGGTGATTTTTGTACCAATACGATCGATATTTTGGTTTCGCGACCCATTAAACTATGCCTGAAAAAGCGATTTTTGTAAACTAGAAAAAAACTAACATGTTAAATAAATACCAGAAAAGGTGATTATACAACTTTGACTCTAGAATCGAATATTCAGTGAAAAAATGTTATAAAAATCCCATATGCGAGGGAAGCAAGGCTAAGCATTTATTGACTCAAACTTTCCGTTTGAGTGCAGAAAGTCGTATATTTTTCCATGAGACAAATGGTGTAAATAGCTTCTAAGCATTTCTGCTAAACAAAACGACAAAACACCCAAAAATGCGAGCTATTGTCAAGGGAAAAGTATGAATTAAATATCGTCAATTCGGTTACAAACAGAAAATTTAGCATTTTTCCCGACTTTTCGTAAATTTCCTTGCGTTATTTTTTAGAAATAATCACGGATGATCTTTTTCACTAAATGTATTATTTTGGCACCAAATTCATGGTCGAAATTTAAATTCGATTAAACAACGGACTTATTTTTATTCATTTTCAGTTATGAATGGTGTTACTTGCCCGATTTTTAGGCAAAATTGGGTTGTAAGCAGACATACACAGTATGGGGATTCGAGTAAGGGGGGGGGGGTAAAATTTTAAAGTGCGGGTGCGCATCAAAAAGATCGTTTTACGACGTTTCTGACAATGCTCCGTTTCTAGAGCAAAAACATTAAAAAATTTCGAAAAAAATAAAAAGTAGGACAAATTGAACAGCACGTCGTAAAAACATGAGTATATTGGTGCGAAGCGCCGAAAATTTGACACTTTTGAGCATACAATTAGCTAAAAACGCTTATGAATTTTCAGGAAATTTTAAGAAAATTTTCAACAAATCGTGAATTCTGTGAGAGAGTCGGGTTGGTAAAAAAATCTGCAGGGAGTGAAAATTTTTGTGGGGGTTAAATCCTCCGATATCATGTATGCTTATAAGTATGTTAATACGGATTCCTTTTTTATCAATTTTCGGTGACAGATGGTCTTATTTTAAATTTTTAACCTAAATCAGGACCAGATATGCACAGCTTGAAAATTCTGTTATCTTTAAGTACAAATGGCGTTATTTGCTAAATTTTAGTTGTTGCTAAATTGTTAAATTGTTAAATTCGTTGCAAGTTCTAATTACCAAACGTTTGGCCGAAACACGGACCAAAATAATTATGTCATCAATAATTAAAATAACTAGATAAATAATCAATAAAATAATTTAAATTTTTAACAACTAATTAATAATATTGATTAAATAAAAAATAATTTTAAGACAAAATAATTCTGTACGCGAAATAATAACGAGTATCGATCTTTTTGACCCCTAAAAGTTAATTCGCCAAATTTTTAGCCAAAATCTTGACCCTTGCCTTATAGCATCCACTTTCGATGCGCATTCTTGCTTTTTTTCGTTGAACGACGGATTGTCCCAATCTAAATCCATAAATAGAACCACAACCGCAGGAACAAGATGCACGTGCTTGTAGAACCAATTCGATTTCCAAATGTATCTGGCGTCCGAGCTCACGGCAGACCCATCCGGATTTTTCTTTTTTAAAATTTGTATTTATTTTTCTTATAATAGGCACGCACATACTGGAAGTACTAATTAATCGCATTTGAGTCATATTAAAAGAAGCTTGGGAAATAAAAGGCAAACAGATTGCGAAAATACGGTCAAAAAAATTAGTCAAACCCAGCTAATTGCGGGAACGTAATATTTTTTGGTTTAAAAACAATTGAAAAACGCCTAGAATATATACATACATATAAATGGTTAAACTTTTGGAAGGGGATAGTCGGTTATTTTTCGGCGGGGAACTAACGTGCACGTAGGAAGAAGGAGGTGAGGCGGGTATTACACCCTGAAGGGTCAGCCGGACAGGTATTGTCCGGCGATTTTGAGCTAATGGAACGTTTTTCGCATCATTTTTGAGGTCAAAAGCAGTAAGAAGGTCAGAATTTTTTCCGGCGCTTCGCATCGGATTAGTACTTTTAAGTACTTTTTACTCAAAAAGCGCCTAAAATTTCTTAATTTTTTGCAATTATTAATGTCAAAAGTGATATAATGCAGTCAAAATGGACTAAAAATGTTCTTAAATGCGATATTACTCGTACTACGAAAGAAAAGTTTTATAGACTATTGTGACCATTTTGATCGTAAAACAACAAAAAAAATCGAGAACGTAAAACTTACTGCTTAGGATTTTTGAGATTTCACCACCCTTCCGACCCTGACCTTGTGCAATTATGGCGGCGATAATAAATTAGATATTCTATATTTGGCCAAAGAAGGCAAAAACAACGAAAAATGACCTGAAATGAAATTTATGCAAAAAACCAGGGAGGAGGGGGCTAAAAAGTCTCTAGCTTTAGAACTTGTTACACTTACGTCTGTATGTCAGATCTACACTTATCGATCAAAAATTTACGGAAGCTTAAATTATTCTAAAACTTTGAAAACTATTTTAAAAAATATTAAGAAATCAAAAATAAACTTTTCATCTGGACGTTTGGGGCAGGTTTCTGCAGTATTCATGATGTGCATTTAGATAATCTGCAACAAGCATAACTTTAAATCAAAAATTGTCAAAGATGTTTAATTTTTCACATCAATTTTATTTAAAAACTACAATATTGACATTAAGGATTATGCTCAGAAACATTTTAACAGTGAAACTGCAAAAACATCTTTAGGGACATGCAATATCAGAGCGGTGTTCATTCTTTACTTTTTATCCTGTAATAGATTCCCATTTTCAGCCAGAGAGCAATCAGCATCAATCAGTAAGAATTGAGCAAAATTTAAAGAATGGTGCCAAATTTGGGATAAGCAGCAGGAAATTTCAGGCAAATATATTATACAATACTCAGCAAAAAAACAACATTAAATTAATCAATAGGTAAATATATACATGAATCGCAAGACTATATTAAAAGAAAAACTTTGTTAATTCCACGTTAACACTTCATCGAGTAAACGAATACTGATTACGCGATGAGTCATCCAAAAATGAAATAAGAAGTACGAATTGCAAGACAGATTAATAAATTTTAAGCAAATCAAATCGAAACAAATACAAAATATATGTTAATAAAATAAATAACTTAAACAAATTATTAAATTATCGAAAAACTCCCTTAATTTATGATAACACAAAATAAAAAAGAAATCAGAAGATAATGAAATGCTCTAATATATATGTTCCTGCCGCCTTAACTCACCAAAAATGCTCAACCTCATCATGTGACTCCTAGAACATGCATATCAACAAATATTTTCTTAAGATCAGTGAATCATGTATTAATACTAATAAGATTGGTTGTCTCATTACGAAATAATCGGAAATGTTATTGCCAAATCAATGCGCATTTAATGATCAATGATATATGAACAAATGTCTAAACAAACGAAAAATAAAAACAGAAAGATATGATAAAAAACAAGAGAAAAACTATATAAAGAGAATAACAAACGTAAAACTACATACATAATACGTACATATAGAAACATGTAATAGCAAGAGCAGAATGAGCGTACTTTAGTCTTATGGACAGAATTATGGATCTGAAATCTCGAGATGCATTTGAACTGTATACATTATCCGCTTCTATTTTAGCCAAAACTTAAAACTTTTTTTAATTTCGAGGCTTAAAAATTGAAGGTATTTCAGAATTTCTTAAGTATTCTTTTGATTTTTAAAAGCAAACGAGTCCCCTCCGGAGCAACGAAGGTCCCTACCCTTAGTTTGAAAATGAATAGCTAACCCCGCTAAAAATTTGAAACCTGTTAGGTTCGGTATAGAAAAATCTGTTTTTTTACTTAATTTTTTTGCCATTTATAATTTTTTTATCAACACGCTATAAGAAAAGCAGCGTAAAACACGCGTACTTTAGGCTTAGGACGCGGAAAAACGTGCGTAGAATCGGCGACTTTAAAATTAAATGGCAGACGATCGGATCGCCTATTATTCACAAACGCGTCCCATATCGACTTATGTTCGTCGTTATTTTTAATATCAAAATTCATTAAAACGATCAATTGCTGAGGTGCGGTTGAAGCCTCAGGCGGTAAATCGCCAACTTCCATTTTCAAGCACGTAAGTAATGGGTATATATTCTAAAAAGCAAAAGAATTAAGAAAGATGCAAACTCTAAAAAATTAAAACATTCATAAACTTTTTAATGCAATACTTATGAATATTTGTACGTTAAAAAGCATACGCCATAAAAATCTGAAGAATATGAAAAATTATTGAATTCGAATGAAACAAAACCAATTTAAAAAACATTCCATAAAGCAACTACACGAGGGCATAACTAAATATAAAGAGTCAAAAAATAAACAAAAATAAAATTAAAGAATTATTTTTGTTTTTTGACGATAAATCGCCAAAATTAATTTCATAATTACTCCTCACAGGCTTTAAAGAAACGACTGAAACTTAAGTCGATCTGCATTCGGAAGAAGCACAAAATAAGAGATTAAAAACCTGAACATTAGACTTTAATGAAAGTTAATGACGAAAGCGCAAAATAAAGAAAAGCCTAAGGTATCTACTTCTAATAAAAAGCTACAGACAGTCAAGAGCCGTAAAATTAGTCCCAATTAAGTAAAGACAAACGGCCAATGGTTTGACGGAGGAGGTTAGCAAAAGATAGTCCTCTACGGAAGAATATCCGTGCGCTGATTGTTTTAAAAATTTTGACTTTTGATTTCAATTTGAAAAGTTTTTTAAAAAATTTGTACCTAATCAAAATTTTCAGTCAATCACCTAATTTTCCAAAACATGTCATTACCAATATATAACCAGCAAAGAAAAATGCTCCGATGGAACTAAAAAGATGAATATACTTGGGATTGTGGATTATTAAGGATGCTACAGGAGGGGACTAGGAAAAAGCTACCCATGTATATGCCTAAAGTCGCAAAGTCTACTAAAAATCAGACTCTCTAAGCAAAGCAAAAAATCTAAGTATGTTCTGCAGCCTGCAGATTGAAATAAACTAATGAACCAAAAATCGATTGAAACAGCAGCAAATTAGCTATGCAGTAGCTATGGGAAATTAGATGAAGTGATAAAGGAGCGGCTTTGCAAGCCAATTGAATGAAATAGCAAACATCGGTGCCTTCAAGACAATCAAAGAAATTGTTGGTTTAAAGCAGTAGGAAACGCGTAAGCTTATGTGGAACAGACTAAATGTAGGTAAAATTGCATGCGCGCAACGATTGTGTGCATTAATTAATTGATGCCAGGTTCGTTTGCTAAAACGCTCATTATAACAAAATAAAACACCTCTAAAATCACGACACGAAGCAAGTCAGCGCTGCAACCTGCAAGCAGTTTACAAAAAGTCAACATTTCAGATTATGTTTATACACTCTTATGTGAAGCTTTGAAAATTATCTAAAGAAGGTTACACTGTTTCGGAGGCCGCAAAAGATACTTCGATTTTTTTGCTTTGCTTAGAGTGAGTCTGATTTTTAGCAGATTTTGCGACTTTAGGCTTATGCATAGGTAGCTTTTTTCTAGTCCCCCTTTTACATCCTTAATAATCCACAATCCCAAGTATATTCGTCTTTTTTGTTCCATCGGAGCATTTTTCTCTGCTGGTACCCTGCTTTTAATTAGCATGATTTGAGTAAAACAGTCAGTAAACACATACGGTGACTTGCCACAATAATGACGCAGTCAAAAAACGCAGAAAACAAGATTGTTCTGAACATCAGCAATATCTTTTTTAAACGAGACAACCTTACCTTATCTTAACAGATCAAAGAATTTCGGCATAAAATTTACACAATTATTGGGAATAAAGGACGCTTACACTCAGATTCGTAATCCCGGACTTTACATCGAACATTTTGAAAAAATGCTTCTGCAATGCTCTGAAACTAGATCTGATTTACAGTGTAAAATTTACATAACTACTGGGTGTAAAGAACACATACGGTCAGATTAGTAATCCTGACCTTGAGAAACATATTTGATATAAGTTAGATTAAATCAATCAGGCCGGCGCGAAGCGCCGGAAAATTTAGACATTTTGGCTCTCTAATACACATTTTTGCAGGGCATAAGTAATCGGTGGCGCTGGCGCTGGCGCTGGCCCTGGCGCACATGGGTAAAAGGTGGCGCTGGCAATGGCGCTGGCAATGGCGCTGGCGCTGGCCTTGGCCATGGCCAAGTGGGTAAAAGGTGGCGCTGGCGCTGGCCCTGGCCCTCGCCAACTGGGTCATTTTTGCATTGCAAAAATTGGCCAAATCTTTACAGCAGATAGAGACTTTGAATTATAGTGAGGTTTTAGAGCAACTTGTCTATAAAAATGTTGCGATCGGTGCGGCGCGCCGGGACCATCAGTAAAAAACATTAAAAATAGATCGATTCGGCGCGAAGCGCGGGAAAATTTCGGAATTTACCCTTCTAGAAGGCATTTTTGCATTACAAAAAATTTCCACAACGTGACCAAGCCCGAATTTCGTTCATTTCTCGAAATTTTGGTTCACAAAATCCCTTACGCGCGGAAAGAACAGTGTGCCGTATGCTAGTTAATAATATAACTGAAGTGTACGTTAATTTCCTCAGACACAGTAAACAGAAAATATAATAATTTTCATTACTGGGTAAACTTGCTAATCTATGATTTTTAGTATTACGTAATAATTATTGAAGAATATATACTTTCTAAACATTGTATTGATGTTTTTATCTGAACTGAAATAATTTATTGTCTATTTCACGGAGCATTTTGGATAATCGCTTTATACGAATCAACGTATAATAGTGATAGAAGCAATTAAAACTGGAATAGAGTCGCGTTTCGTGTGCACATCGTATGTACAATGTAGGATTTGCTCTGACTCTTCTTTACATAAATTTCCAGTTTTCTTCAGTTTGCTTTCGGATGTTACATGCATGTATCGAGTAAAAGGTAAAAAATATAAAGGTTTGATCTTTTTCAACATTAATATTGAAGACATATTTCTGCAGGTTACTTAGGTACCTATAACGTTTTAGTGATTCTTAATTCAGCCAGAAAGCAAAGCTGCATCAGTGGTAAGCCACTTTTGTACCTCCGTTTACCATCATGTTTTTGCCTCCTTCGCACACACCGGCAATTATTACTTTCATGTTATGCAATCTTTCATGTCCGTTATAAATATGTTACTTTTTCTAAAAATTATTTTTAAATAGTAACAACTAGAAAATATTACGATGCATATGAATAGAAGCCTGGTAGACATCCATGTAGAAATCAGAAAAAATATTGTTGTTAAAACTAGGGGATGCATTTGAAAAACAGAAAAGGAATAAAACACTAAATTTTTTATTGGAATCCCACTTTCTTATTTTAATGTTCTTGTGATATCACTGTAACTAGGCTAATAAATTGCTCACTTCTTACTGCTCTATAACTTGCCGCAGAACCAAGCCATTAAAAACGGTGTAACTGGGCCCAAAATAATGCAAGGCAGTTATTGACACAGGGATAAGGAAGATATGGAAAAATGCCGAAAAGTGATTTGCTAGAACACAATTTTAGCTCAAATAAAAAATAAATGAAAGAGAATGTATAGGTAACCAGACAACCTGTATATACCTACCACCTTTTATAGTCTGTTTCACATAGTAAGCTTAGGCATGAATTTAAACATTTTTAGAAAGCCGACGGATTACGATAATTATATATCAAATTAATGCTATAATCGCAATCTGTCAGCTTATTGTCGCACAGTTTTTAAAATTCATGCCCAAACTTGTGTGAAACAGACTATAGAGTGAGCGTGAAGAATTTCAGGTTTATGCAGTAAGTTCCGCATAACACCGGTCAACAACATTTTTGCATCAGAAACAAAATCAATTGATTTTTAATTAGATTTTTGTGCTAATTCCGGAAATGGCCTAGAATTTTTCTAGCATGTCAACTTTTTGAGCTGTATATTAAAGTTATGCAAATCAAAGCTTTTATTGATATTAATTATGGAAATCTAAGAGCCATGATTCAGGGTTTAAACTCTAAAATAGTTTTTATACTGACTTACTAGTGATTCAAATATCACTGGTGTTGCTTACTTTATTCTTACTCTCTAAATATTACACCTAATTTGCAAATTTATTGTAGTGTTAAGGTTGAAGCATATATTCAGCATAATAGTCATACATCTAGAAAATATTCAATATCTTCTTAAAAATGGTTTTACGCTGATTACAAGTCTGCTTATGGTTTCGCGCTAGCAAATCTAGTCTTTTTAATTTCTGTTTCAAGATACATTGCAAAACAGTACCTAAATGTGGCTCGAAAAAGTTCATGCCATAAGAACTCTTGCAAAAGGTTTCCAATGTAAATGAAAAATCATAATCATTACCTTATTCGCATCATTTAATGCTGACAGTGTAACGGGAGCGCCGCCTCCCACCGTTACGTGATCAAAATTTTATCCGCACCGGTTTCCCGGATCTTCCGCTCTGCTTTCGCGCGTGTAGTACTAATTGACTACTCGGGCTTTTGCTCACAACTGCGCAAAGCATTGAATAATATTGAGAAACAATGAAACATCAATGTCACGGGTTGAACTTCAAAGTAGGCATTTCTAGCGTGTAGTAGCACTCCTGCTTCACTCCTCCCCTTTAGGAGAAAGCGTAAGCGCAGACAACTCCAGAGAACGAGGTCTGCGACCTCCAATATGTAACGGGGGCGCCGCCTCCCACCGTTACGTGAGCAAAATTTTACCCGCACCGGCTTCCCGGATCTTCCGCTCTGATTCGCGTGTGCAGTACTAATCGACTAATCGGGCTCTTGCCCACAACTGCGCAAAGTATAAAATAATATTGACAAACAATGAAACATCAACGTCACGGGTTAAACTTCAAAGTAGGCATTTCTACCCGTGTAGTTGCACTCCTGCTACAAAAATATATTCTAATTGTTTGATAGTTGGAGGTCAACAACTGTCCAGTTTTAAAACTTTTTATACTGCTCAATTTACGTTGAAAAGTTTTGTTTAGAATTCCTAAACATTTTATAAATTCTGAAGTATTTGTAAGAAGTAAATGGGCTAGCACAAAACAAAAAACAAATTTCGAAATCAGCGCAACAAAATCAATTAAGAAAGTGTTGAAAATTATTTAGAGGCAGACATACTAGGCAGACAAGGATTTATACTTAGTACTGTGTGAAATATGCAAATTATGTATTTCATTCTACAGAAGTGGGTAAAATATGCTACGGGGACAGTTTTAAATTTACGAGGGAATCATGTAAGAACAACGTTTCAAGATTTTGTCAAACTGTGATCACTTTGCCTTCCCAAATTTGATATTTACACACAAAGAAATCATTATTTGCTTAAATTTTTATATGCAAATATCTCAAAAACTTGATGTGATACAAAGATTCTATAGCTAGATTTGGAATTAGCGTAAAAATCTGATACAGAATCAGTTGATTTCGTTTCTGATGCAAGCAAAAAGTTTAAATTTGTGGACTGGCAAATTAATCGTTGGTTCTTTATTTCCAGCAATGGGAGATATTTATTTGACTATGACGCATTAGGCATAAATAAGCGCATAAACGGACAAGGTATCTACTGAAATAAATTGAGCAGCATCAAATGTGATCGACGTTGAGATCTTGAAGCTGGCCCCACGATGGACCCGAAGAGCATTTGGTCATCAGTTTAATGTTTTTTAGTTTACAACACGTCTCCATAGCGTCCGATACGATTAAAATGGCCCGATCGATAACGTCGTTTCTAAACTGCATCAGTAATTCGTCGTGCATTTGTAAAACGAATTTCCATTTAAACGAACCGGATCGTACCGGATTTTCGCCGGTAAAATCCGGACTCGATCCGGAAAAATCCGCATTTGTTGATCCAGTTAAATCTTGATTCGATCCGGAAAAAACCGGATTCGGCCCGAACGCGTCGGTTAAATCTTGTTGAACGCGCAACATGGCCATTTTGAAAACGTCGGCCACCGAACCTTGAATTACTGTATTGAACGCTTGCCGCTCGGCCTGGGCCCTTTTTTCCGCCCCTCCTCCGCCCAATCCCGGGCTGCACTTTATATCGGGTAAATAACGCCTACGGCCGTTAATCGTCCGAACGTACGTATTAGATCGGCATTCGCTGATAACGTCATCAATAAACTTGGCTACCCCTACAGCATAGTCACATTCCAAGCAGCCAGTCAAAAAGAATATATAGAAATTTCTTCATAAATTTAATAAATGTTCACAAACTTTCGATTTTTTTGATTTGCGTATACCGTGCATATTATTTACAAACTTCGTTTCACAGGAACATAGGGCCAGACCACCACACCTGGGCGTGGGAGGCGGGGTCTGGGTGGTATGCACTCCCTCCCTAGAAACCGAAATACCCCCAGAATCCAATTGTTGAAATTTTTTTGTTTTTTCTCGCAATTTTTTGATGCCAATGGATAGTGCTCGATGAGAAACTTTAAAAATGGTGTTTTTTCGCCACCATTTTTAACGCCATTTTTTTACCTTAAAAAAATCTTGCACCTCCCCCAGAATTTTGGTGCTGCCCACATATGCAGACCACTAAAAACTTTGTTAAATTAAGAAATACTTGAGGGAGTTTCAGCCCCCCCCCCAGAAATTTTCTCACCCACCAGAATTCGCAATTTCCCACAAATATTCAAAAATTCGAAGAAAAGGTGCTGTTCGAAGCGTTATTCGCTATCTGTTTATTAAAACCTGTCACGCCATATAACCATATTTTGATCACATTCTGTGAAATTTATTCGATTTTTTTTAATTTTTTTCAATACTTTAATGCTCTGGAAAGATAGACCATCGTCAGAAACGCCAAAAGACGATGTTTCTGACGCTTATCACCGTTTTTAAGCCCAGAAAGATACTTTAAAATTTCACCCGCCCACTACAAAATCCCATGTTGTGGAAGTCTAAACGTAAGTCTTATTAGTATTTCATGGCATAGATCCCCAAAATACATAGTCGAATATTATCAAAGAACGTACAACACGGAAATTCTGGCGAATTTTCAATATTTTTGTAAGTTATTACTGTACATTGCTCACGGAAAAAATTATAAACCCTTCAAAATTTTATAAGTAAGAGTATTTCAGCGTTTGTTTAATTTTCAATCAAAAATATCGCGTGCTGTATTGTTATAAAGCGTTTAGAAAAGTAATAACAATTATTGCGTCATATTAGCTAATAATTTCGTAGGTGTGTGACACGTTAGCGTATGTACCGCACGTTTATATTGACTGTAGCGATCGAAATTCCGCACATGGGACTGCGAGTCTAAGACATACGTGGGAGCGCGGTAGGGGTTTAAACCATAGGTGGGCAGCACCAAAATTCTGGGGGGTGCAAGATTTTTCAGAAGTCAAAAAAGTTCTTAAAATGGTGGTGGTATGGCAAAAAACACCATTTTTCAACGTTACTCATCGAACACAATCCATTGGCATCAAAAAATTGTGAAAAAACATTTGAAAAATTTCAAACATTGAATTCTGGGGGGTATTTTGGTTTCTGGAGGGGGAGGGGTATTCGACCTTCTGGAGGGGTGCACACCATACGTGGGCAGCAAGAAAATTCTGGGGGGTGCAAGATTCTTTGAAGGTCAAAAAATGGCCTTAAAAATGGTGGTATGGCGATAAAAACACCATTTTTTGACGTTTCTGATCAAGCACTATCCATTGGCAGCAAAAAATTCCGTAAAAAACGAAGAAAAATTTTCAAAAATTGAATTCTGGGGAGGGGGGTATTTTGATTTCTGGGGGGGGTATTTTGGTTTTTGGGGGGTGCATACCCCCAACCCCCCGCCCAGGTGTGGTGCACACCCCCTCCCACACCCACGTGTGATTTAAACCCCTCCCACGGAGATTTCGACAGACCCCCATGATTGAGTTTCCGGCATGTCAGTTGCGGTTTTTTAGACTTTTCCCCCACCCATATCCCCGAAATTCGGTCGCTGCTGCCTTTGTATGGTCTAAGGGGTCTGACACCCCCAAGATACCCAAAATTGAACTTTTAACAACGTCTTCGTTTTTTCGCAATTTTCGACCCTAATCTTACAATTAAAAAATAATAAATGAATAGAGGTCGACGAAAAACGTTAAAAAATGACGGTTTTAGCCCATAAATTTTTTGGCGATTTCTAACCCCCTCGCAATTTAGGCACCACCATACGTGGGCAGCAAGAAAATTCTGGGGGGTGCAAGATTTTTGAAAGTCAAAAAATGGCCATTTTTCGACCTTTCTCATCAAGCACTATACATTGGCATCAAAAATTGCGAAAAAAACGAAAAAAAAATTTTCAAAAATTGAATTTGGGGGGGGGGGGTATTTTGATTTCTATGGGGAAGGGAGGGTATTTTGGTTTCTGGGGGTGCATACCCCCACGCCCAGGTGTGGGCACCACCCATGTAAGATCACAGCACTTTACCATACATATTCACATTGGTTAGTCAGCTGTTTACGATAGCATGAAATGGATATTTGAATTTGAAAAATTCCAATTATGATTTTTTTAAATCTTCTCTTTTAGAATTTTATCCCGGCAATTTAAAGCACTTTTATACCCGAAAACGTCTTCTTGAAGTCGGCTATGAAACGGACCGCGTTTTCAACGTCAACTTTCAGCTGATTGGCCAAATTTTTCGGTCCAATGCCGTAAATGATGCCATAACAAACCTGAAATATAGAAAGGATTTGAATTGTAGCGGGGAAGCTACGGATCAGTGGAAATTGTCTACTTTAGTGTTAAACCCGTGGGGTTGATGTTATTGTGAAACATATTCTCAATGAATATATTGCGCAGAAGTGAGCAAGAGCCCGAGTACTCGGTTAGTACTACATACGCGTGTTAGAGCGGAAGATCCGGGAAACCGGTGCGGGTAAAATTTTGCTCGCTGAGTAACGTGGTTGGCCGGTTGCCACGTTACAGAATGAAAGAATAATTTGAATTGATTGACTGATCCTTAGTAATTAATTTGTTAATTACTTCTAGAAGAAGGACATTAAATTACGCTTTATTACGGTTAAAAATTCACTTTGCGAGTAAATGTCTCTATATATGTAAGCCGCTAAAGAATAAACCGAGGAAAGCGATATTTCGGGACAGTTTAAGCTTTAGTGTAAAGTGTAAAGTGTAGATTATAGGGTAAAATTGTAAAAAATAAAATGCAAAAAAATAAAAAATGACTGAACGATAATAGAGTACAGTTTACAAAGATTGCAAACCTGCTTGGCTTGCTGTCTATCTTGGTCGCTAAGTTCGCTCGCTTTACACCGTTTGTATTGAGCAGCTATCAATTTAAAGACGTCGACGGAATCGCGAGCGAAAATATCGATCAACTTTCGATCTTGCGAAAAGTGGGCCAATATTCGCATTTCGATTTGACAATAATCGAACGCAACTAACGTATGACCTTGAATAATGAAGAAAAACGAGAAATAATCGAGAACAATTGCCAAAAACGACTTTAAACAACGTATCAAATTACAATCAACGAAAAGGTAGGAAGGAAAGGCATACAACAAGTGGAGGAAATGGAAAGACGATTTTTTTAAGCATCGTATGGAAAAATTGAAAAATTTGACCGCGCTAAACTTTTAACGAATTATTACCATACGTGTGCAACAAGAAAATTCTGAGGGGGGTGCAAGATTTTCTGGAGGTCAAAAATGGCCTTAAGAATGGTGGTATGGCGTAAAAACACCATATTTCGACGTTTCTCATCAAGCACTATCCATTGGCATCAAAAAATTGCGAAAAAAACGAAAAAAATTTTCAAAAAATTGAATTCTGGGGGGGTATTTTGATTTCTGGGGGGGGTGGTATTTTGGTTTCTGGGGGTGCATACCCCTAAACCCTCACGCCCAGGTGTAATTATTACTCTACTGAACAGGTATTATTTTTTTGCTGCTAAAATTATAAACTTATTATACATGGTGGCACGAAATAGGCTACAGCCTGATATTACGTCATAATTTGGGTAATTATCAACACGAAACTTTGGGATTTGTTGCATTAAATCGATAAAAATGTCGCTATTTTAATTGCAAAAAAATATCGGTCATCTCTCGGCTTTCTATCACCTGCAGCTTCTTCTTTACACTCCGTTTTGAAATTGCTTAAAACTCGAAATTTCTGCACTGTAAGTAAAATAATTGGCGAGTATAATTATGTCGAATTTTTTATGCGTCAATGAATTTTAACATCAATTATTTAGACACATAAAAATTTACATATCCGCAGTAAGTGAAATTACCACCTCGTTTAAACCCCACATTAGGCACTCTTCCTACTAAGTGGAAATAATATAAAGATATCGTCAAAAAGGATGAGTGAATTGGCGACAGAACCGAACAGCTTTCAGCACTTAAACTTGCTTGTAAATCAATCGCCATAGCAATTGAACCACTGGCAGCAAGTCAACATTTTTTAAATGGTTTAAACAAAGATATTTTCATCTATCTAATGCAATTGATTTCAAAATCATGTTAATTTTGGCCGAATCAATCCGGGGTGTCACCTTTTTTGAGCCACTGTTGCTATTGACCATAGATGCACAGCGTCGTCGGTCTACGGGGGGTCAACCGGTCTCTAACAGTAAAATATTGAACTTTTTGAGTCAAACTGACGAAAAAATGGTATAAATATTAAAACAACGTCAAAACTATGTTAGTTTATAGGTTTTTTTAGTCAATTTCGAGGAATTTAGAAGAAAATTTTTATTTTCCTCGGTTTTCAGCCTTAAGTTAGCCCCATCTTTTCAATAAAATTTCCCATTTTCCCACTGTGGGGGCAGATCTAGACCATAGGATTCTGGGGGGGGGGGGTGAAAAAATTTTCAAAGGTCGAAAAATGGTCTTAAAAGTGGTCGTATGGCGAAAAAAACACCATTTTTCGACGTTTCTCATCGAGCACTATCCAATGGCATCAAAAATTGCTAAAAAAATTATGGAGGGGGGTATTTCAACTTCTGGGGGTGCATACCTCCCAAACCCCCCACGCCCATGTGTGATCTAGACCCCCTCATCCCCTCGTGCTTTTCTGCCAATATGCGCTTAAAACATGGTCAAAAATTCTATTTCTATTCGAAAAAGTGTATTTCTAAATTGGATTTATCCTTAATAGGTTTAAAAGGCATTTTAGCAAGGTTTAAACGACATTCACAATATTTGAGGTCATCAAAGATAAATCAGAATAACAAAAAAACCAACATTGATTGGCGCTTCAATTGCATGAGCAAACATAGATAAAAATAATATAATCTACTTTAAAAATTCTTTTGATTATTTCACAGTAAAAACGGGTCACAAGCGTATGATTGACTGCTTCATGAATACTTTCGAATAATCTTATTGCAAAAAAGTCAGGAAAATTCAAAAACAAGCTTTAGCTAGAGTTAAAGAAATTAGGGCACTTTTTGCACAATTGCTTAAAATTGTGAAATTTTTGAAAAGTTTTGCACGAGTTTATTTTGACTAAAATAAAACGGCTAAAAACGCTAGCCTGCACGTGAAGAGCCGGTTTTTGGACCTGGTTTTTTACTGTTTTGGAAAAAGTTGGATCACCAACCATACGTGCTTTTTGGGGCAGGGGCGGGGATTTGGTGCCCCCATAATAGCGGCTGACCTTCCGCGAAATAACTGCGACGCCCCAGAATTATTGATCTTTTGTAAAAGTAAAGTTGTAAAAAGTGTGCCTTTTTAAAGCGTTTTCAGCTTATTTTATACTCAAGAACCTCAACTTTTGGGTGATTCGCGCCATATACATTTTCCTTGACTATATTCTGTGCAATTTACTAGATTTTTCAAATTTGTTCAAACTTTTTCTTGTTTCAATGTTCTAGAACGAACGAGCATTGTCTGAAACGTCAAAAACAGTGTTTATGACGTGTACTTACCCTTTTTATAACCAAAAAAAGCACTTTTTAAACATTTTTTGGACCTTATCCCCCAATTCCCATGCTGTCATGTATGGTATCGGCCAGGCCCGTATCCAGGATTCGGCCAGGGGGGAGGGGGACCAACATAAATTGGTCTATATCGGAAAATTCGTCGGGAGAGCTCGCAAAAACCGCATTTTTCGACGTTTTTCAACATGCTATATCCATTAAGATAATGAAATTCAAACTTTGAAAAGAAATTTTCCACTCTAAACGCTATGAAAAACTGTCATTTGTTTGGTCACGCTTGGACCAAAATGATAGAAAATACTTCACATCCGGCGCAAGCCCCAAAAATTGAAGATTTTACATCAGAGACAGTCGATTTTACCATCTTTTCGTGCATTATCATACCCTTCGAAATTTTTTTCCGGCCAAGGGGTAGGGCGGGAGGCCGCCTCCCGCCCACCCCTTAAACACGGCCCTGGCATCGACCGTCCTCCAGGAAAATCCGAGATTTGCCACTGGGGATCCCGTTCCCCTGTCAAACGCATTGTACAACGGATGCAAGATTCAGACATTCGGACTAATGATAGATGATGTAACCCGGTCGTTTTATACCACATAATAGGAAGTGCTGTTTCTCACCAGCTTCCGCTTTTAATATATCTCGCAAGCTCACGGTAGATTTTATGTGTTCGAGATTAATATCAAACTTTTTGGGCAACGATTGTAAACTAGGGTCCAGCATAATCATTCTGCCGGTCGCTGTGAACATGTCGTATCTAACCATAAACGAACATATTGTTTCAATAAAAATAAAAGTGCAATAATGAGGGGTGAATTCAAGGGGGCAGGCACGCACATCATGAGCATGGGAATTCTGAGGTGTGAAACCGAAAAAATTTTTCAGTGCCTTCGTGCGCTCGAAAACGATGGATACGCGTCAAAAACATCATCTTTCGGCGAATCTGGCGATGATCTCTTTCTAGAAGTGAAATCGAATGAATTTCGAAAAGCGTTTGAAAAAATTCGAGAAAATTGAGCATGGTCAAAAAATGAGTATAAGGCGTGAAGCACTGAAAATGTGGCACTTTTGAGCAAACAGATAGTTAAAAACGCTTAAGAAGGCACCGCTTCTGCGAATTTTTTTGGGAAGGTGGTTGAAAAATTTCTGGGGGAGTCATGAAAGCCACAAACATCCCCAAGATCGTACAAGATTGCCGCCCTGTTACGAAAATCCTAGATCTATCACTGACAGTAAAGAGATAAAATGAAGAAATAGAAATGAAGCTGTAGTTCGCATGTCATACAGCATCAATAAATAACTGCAAGATTTAAATAGCTAATTAACGGCGGTCTAACAACCTAAATCGGTTAAAACGAATTACGTTTTATTGCGATAAATAATAAACCGCATTTAATTGATGCGGTGTATAACTCTATATAAAATGTAGTAAAAATCTTTAAAAGCACACGAAAAAATAATAAAATTGAGGAATAAAAGAAAAATGCTGAAAATTGAAAAGAAACAAATTTACAGATACTGAAAAGCATCCAGTAAACAACAAATAAACCATGAAATAATATCATATAAGTACAAAAATCAAAAGTAAAATATATAAAGGAATTGATATACAAAGAAAAAGTAATGCATATGAATTAATTGGTGCATAAAGGTATTACTGAGTTGTACTTGTGTGAACATACTCGTACATATTTGCCCATATATACATGCGACAGTGAGCTAAGACATCATCACCCAAGCTTGGCCGTCTCCTCCCATCCATAGTCTGAAAATTTCTGACAGCCCCGCCCCCGACTTTTCGTAAAACTTCAGTTTTTTGACCACTTTTGTGTTTCTTGCCATTCTTTGCCAAAAATTGATCTCATTCATTAACCGCTACCCCTAAAAATGGACCAGGAGCCAAGGAACGACCGGGCGCCCGATCCCTGTCGCAGCCGGACCTAGTGGGCCCGGTTCCGGCCGAAAAAGGGCCGGGCCTCGGCCGGGCCTGTTAAACGCAGAATAAGGTAAGCATGTGATTGACTAAGATTGTAAAGTTCAAGGTCTAGAAAGATTCCTGGCATCAGTTTTAAGCAATTCACAAAGGTTTAGTAACAAACTTGGAAGCTCCAACACATCAAGGCGCATCCAGCAAACATTGAAAAAACTAAAACTTATATAACATATCGTAGAAACAGTCAATTAGCTTCATGCAAGCAGTTTGACAATACAAAAGTTCCGATTATTCTCAGATATCAGCCATTTCGTTAACTTTTCTTTATATTAATCACCCTCATCGCCTTTCTGTACTTCATCTATTGTCTCTACCATAGCTAGGCAATAAGCAGTTGTGCTCTCAAAGGCTGGTTGGTCATTAGTTGGGCTGAAAATGGGTAAAAAAGACTATTTTCTTCGATTTTTCACTGTTTTCTCACATCTTTCAAAATCAACCCATCCAAATGGACCCTTTTGCCCGTTCAGCTTTTGTGCCGGCTAGCTCTGTGGATTGCTGGGATGGGTTGTTGCCCAGGCGTGGTCTCTACACTCTGTGGCTTATAAGGGAATGTAATGCAGTGAATATAAAAATATTCGAGATATAGCACCGACTGATTTAATTCAAAATTAGAGTTTTTTTTTGTGAATTTTCAATGTGATGGCAATCGCTCAACAGTTTCTGGGCTACCAGGCAGCTTTAGCAGCAAAAAATTCACCAAAATTCACATACTCTTGCATCGGGCTATAATTGAATAAATTCAGAATGGGGTCAATCTGCTTTAAAAAATGACTTGCAAAGTGAACAGTAAAATAATGCTTGATTTTCACATTTGCCGTTGTACTACATAAATGAGTGTAAATCAGTAACAGAAATATTAAGAAAGACCTACCTTATTGCTATAAAAGACTTGCCTTATCAAAAATATTATCGTTTTCTACGATACATTTATCTTATCCAAATAAATGTTACATTGAAACACAGATTAATAATTTATCAGACATGTCGCACGCAATGTGATAAAAACAATGTTTCTGGAATCTAACATGAAAAAACAGTAGTATTTTTTACACTTTTACAATTAAACAAGGTACTAATTAGGAAGATTCAAAGCTATTTGAATGGTAATATGATCTTAAACCTAAACACTATTTGCTATTAAAATCTGCAGTCAGTTAGCGGGCTGGTAGATAGAAAGTGCATTGTAAATACATACATACATTATACACGTACGCTAAACATATCACATACACTTGCATATTATAAAATACAATGAGGCCCGGTCCCGGTTCCAGTCCTGGCCTCTAGAGCCCGGTACCGGTCCCGGTCCCGGCGTAATTTTGGGCCCGGACGTTCACCGCCAGGAGCCCCCACTCAAAATTTCGAGTCATAAGCTCAATTAATATATACATTTTCTAGATTTTAAATCTAATATTATTTGTAATAATATTAAACCCTAATTATATATTTTTACCTTTAAGTTTTTTTGTATATCAAATTTTTATAAACCCTCAATAATTATTCTAATTATCGCAGCTGACGACAGGGAAATCAAGTTTGGATGACTAGATATTCCTCTCAAAGATTTAGTTTCGACCTAATGATTTTTCAATTTATTGGCAAGCTGCCCATTTTTGGCTCTTGAAAAACTTGATGAGAATTACAAATGAAGTAATGAATTTTTAAAAAAAATGTTACATATTATAGAACAAATAAGAAACAATATGAATAATGAATAAAAATGACATTTAACGAAGCAGATTATATTTTTTATTACCTTACACGTTTTTTTGGCGAAAATATTGTAAATCTAAGGCGGTTTAAACTGTTTTAAAGTAGAAACCGGCTCTTACTTGCACAAATGGCTTCGATTTTTATAAAATTTCTCCAGCAAAGGAATAACGCAAGCGTTGTGAGCGTGACTCGCCTTCCTGTACATCGAAATAGCCAATGGCAAAGGGTGGGCGGGGCTTAAATTTTCCAGCACTTTCCTATTCGTGCTGTAATGTTTAAGGCGTGGCCCTGAACCCGTAAAATTACGGTTAGTCGATTGGGCGCTACAGTAAGCCGGCTGGTGTAAATTGAGATCGGAGAATAAAATTTTGGCCACTTCTTTGCTAGAATTTAGGCAAAATTTTCGGCCGGCTAATCGAAAGCATTGCTGTTGCAGATGCGATATTAAATCCTTCAACTGACGCAAAACTTGGTTTAAATAGTCGAAATCCAAATTATACTGTAGACCAAAAGTCTCCATACACCATGTGAGATACGTCGCGCGCGATTCGATATTAAAGGCTGTAGTTAGCCTATCATCATTCAACCGCTTATTCAACGTGCGATATTGATTGTACAAAATTTTGGCAGAAAAGCGATGCGTTTTGGACCCTATTTCCGAAAAATGAAACGTTAAGACTCCTAACCATACATGATCTTGGGGAGGGTTCACAAGACGTGATCTTAGGGTGGGGGTTCGGGGGTTTGACCCCCAGAATGGCAACTGACCTCCCCGCAAAATGGCTGCGACCCCCAGAATTGATGATTGTTCGTAAAAGTTGGTAAAAGTTGCTAAAAGTGTGCCCTTTCAATCATTTTTAGCTCATTTTTGGCTAAAATCTCCAGATTTTCGGCGTTTCGCGCCGTATACACATTGTTTAACTATATTTTGTTCGATTTACTCAATTTTTTCAAATTTTTTCTACTTATGTTCTAGAAAGAACGAGCATTGTCTGAAACGTCAAAATCAGTGTTTTTGACGCGTACCCTTCGTTTTGTAGCCCAAAAAAAGGAACTTTCTAAAAATTTTTTGAGCCTGACCCCCCCAGAATTCTTATGCTGTACATATATGTGATTCACTCCCCAGAAACGTTTTAATCCTCCCAGAAATTTTATCGTTCAACCGGAATTCGCGATTTTCCAAAAGATTCCGAACACCTCACAAAAAGGTGCTTTTTCAGCGTTTTTAGCTATTTAAGTGCTCAGTAGTGTCAAACTTTTAGCGCTTCGCGCTATATCCTCATTTTTGAACTATATTTTGTTGGGTTTCTCCGAATGTTCTATTTTTTGAGTTTTTGTTGTTCTGCTCTAGACAGATAGATCATCGTCAGAAAAGCCGAAAAGCGAACGATGCTTTTGAAGCGTATCTACCATTTTTGGACATAAAAAAGGCACTTCTGAAAATTTAGACTCCTCCTGAATATGCTGTGTATGTCAGCATAGTAAAGTCCACTATAGTTTACGACAATCAGCTCATAATTTTGGGTTGACAATACATACCAGCTTATTTCTAGAAAGTTTCAGTACCTTGGCCATAGTTTTAAAAAATATTAAAAAGTAAAAATTCGTCTTATTTTTGTTCAATTTGCTCAAATTTTTCGACCATTTTCCGAAATTCTCAATGTGTTCATCTTCTGAAAAGAGAGAACTGTTCAAAACGTCGAGAAAAGTGTTGCAACAAGTACCCATGGTTTTTAAGTACGAAAGATACTTTTAATAATTTTTCAGGGCTTACCCTCCAACATAATTCCTAAGCTGCTCACGTACGTATGCTCGTAACCGCACATAAGGCCTCAACTGCCATTCCCATAATCCATACAACCCCGTTAATTCGAATTTTAACCTTTTTTCTCCATTTTTTGCACTTATGGTGAAGGAACATTTCAAAAGGAATTTTAGAAATGTTTCATTTTATTTTATATTGATATACAGCGAATTTATCACTTAAGCTGATTTCTCATCTTTCATTCGACGAATTAATTTGTATCTCTTGCCTTTATACTTAATCATTGTGCTTTACAGAGAAAACAATACAGATAATGAATAATTCAGCGTTGAGCGAGGAAAATTTGACACATTCTGCATTTCGAGTTCAAATTTGAGCGATTTTGAGCGGGCTGGAAGACGAAAAACATATATAAACTAGAGCTGTGCCGGGGCCGCCTTTTTTGCCGGGGCCGGGGCCGGGGCCTAGGCCCCGGTGCGGGGCCGGGGCCTGGCCGGGGCCAATAATAGCGTGCTTTACCATACTCATAGTACGACCCTGCCCTACCCCTTATATGTACCTATGCATATATTCTTGCTTGTAGATATGCACGTCAAGCGTTAATATTTGCTCGGATTACAAGATATAACAGAACATGGGCATCGGGGGATCCAGACCCCCAGAATTCTCATTCTCCCCCCTCAAAAAAATCCGCTAGACCCCCCAGAAATTGATTTTCAGAATTTTTTGTTTTTCTGCGGTTTTTTGATGCTAATGGATAGCTCATTGAGAGACGCGAGAAAACGGTGTTTTTTCGCTCTACCATATATTATCAGGCACTTTTTGACTTTGAAAAATGTTGGACCCCCTAGAATTTTTGAGCTGCCCATGTATGGATTTAACTCCTCTGACTTGGATGCGTTTTTCAATGTGCTTTACTTTGCACTTTTTTAGGCTTATTATTCTATTTGTTCTGATAGACGTAGCTGTCTGCTACCAAGCAAGCTGGAAATGCTCGTCTATATGAATTGCAATTTAAAATATGTCAATTTTGATTATTAACTAGAAATTTGCACCAATCTGACATAATGAAATAAAGATTTGAATTAGCAAGATCTGTGGTTTGCTTGAAATTGAGTTTAAAGGTAAATCTGCCCAAAACATCAATTTTCTACATTATAATCAACTCTAACATTGGCCCCGGCCCCGGTGCCGGGGCCGGCAGGCCCGGCCGGGGCCTGGCCCCGGCACAGCTCTAATATAAACAATAAATACGGCGCCAAGCGCCGGAAAAAATGTCATGTTTCCCATGTCAGAGCTCAAATTTGAGCTGTTTGTAGTCAGCTAGAACGTAAAAACCATAGCTAAACAATGAATCCGGCGCACAACGTTGTCTCTTCTGTCTTTCTTAGATCACAAAACCATAAAAAGAATAATGGAAAAATCTAAGAAATTCGAATAAATTGAAGGAAATCAAGCTAAGATAATGAGTATATGGCGCAAAGCGCCGCAAATCCGACACTCTAAGGAAATAGATATACACGTGATCAAAATGCTTAAAACAGCACTTCTACGATTTTTTAAAAAATTGTGGAAACTTTTGAAAAATCTTGAATTTTACGAATGATGAAAAAATTTCTAAGGGGATTAGATGAAAATGTTTCTCGGGAGGGGCTTTGAACGAACCCCCCGATATAATGTGTAAACGGTCAATCAAGCCTCCAGACCCACATGCCCGCATGTGCCTACGAAATTGATAACGTCAAGGAAGGAAGCCAAAGGTCACAGAAAACTTCATAATTTACGAAATAATCAATAGATTCCACTAAGTTCAGAGACATGAAAAGACTGCAGCCAAGAATTTCGAAAAGTCAGGCAAAAATACCGCTTCGATTCAATATGGTAAATATTATGCAAAAAGGTAAAGCGTTGATGAAATTTGAGAGAGAAGAGATTGCAGAAAAGCGACGAATAAACGAATTAGAAGTCGGTCTGTATTGACCCAGAAAATCATCTAGGACTAATTTTCGGTATCTTGATATTTTTATACAAATACAGCTCTTCATTAAAAACGCGAAAAAATTATTAATGAGCGTTTATTAGGTGATTCAACAGAAAAAGTTTAAAAAATTTGTGATTTATGAACTCTTAGCAGTTTTAAGCAACCAATAACAATTCTATGTCAAATAAAAATGAAAATTTCTACGAAAAAATTTGTGAAAATTTATTGTTTGTGAATTCTGATTAACTTAATATTGTCAGATATCTGTCAGACTATTTTCTGACAACAATTTTATATTTTGTTTCAAACACGGCGAAATTGAATGACACGTAGCTCCCAAACATCTAACAAAGTGGTTTTAGGTATAATTAATTATTTCTGTGCTTCAGCCGGAACGATATAAAATATTCCTGTGTCTAAGCTTGTTATTCATTATTCCTTTATTTAATTATTTACTTATTTGTCAACTTATTCATTTATTCCCTCATTTATTTACTTATTTATTTGTTCGTTTATTTATTTATTTATTTGTTCATTTGTTTATCTAGTTATTTAGTTATTCATTCATTTATTCTAGATATGTGGCACCTATAAAACAATTTAAATTGTAAAATTTATTCATCGAGGACATCATTACGTGAAATGGCCTAAAAAAGGGATTCAGTGCAAGATGCTTTAAACAACAACTGATAGAGTACGAATTCCTGATAGCCAATCGCATTTTTGATCATTGCATACTTTTAACATACTGTCCATAAAGTGAATCACAAGTTATAATCATATTATGTAAGTAGGTACCGTATTATGATTATATTATGCTAATATGACGCTAATTCATTCTATTATGCATGCTAATATATGTAAACTCAATCGCGTTGGTTAACTACACTCGCATCAACTCAACGTCACAAATTTTGTTATAAATTTTTACTCACTGACCTAAATATTGTTTACCCCAGGGAGATTTGAAAATTCAAAATATTTACTTAAAGGACAAAGTCTACCCCTAAGGAATTCGCTTAATTATTAATTCCAAGCATGCTTACGTGCTCGGGAGCCAGTAAAAGCCCCGAAATGACCGGAATAAAATGTATGTTTAAACCCATGAATATTCGCTGTAATTTTCTTTCGAATCCGAACTTATAATTTATTATTCACCACAATCGTATGCTAATTTTTGTATCACATCTAATTGCTAGGTTATTTTTATTTTGCATATGATTTAATTTTTGGTACAATAAAGTTGGAAAATTAACAATCCTCTTCACAAACAGTTCTCATACGCATTGGTTGTAATAATACAGTGTAAAAAAGAAACTGAATGGAAATACGAAAAAGACAAGACGGCGAATAGTGCAAATAAAAAGTGTAAACAAAGAGTGTAAATATACTACGCAAACATATATACTTTACCTAGAGATATGGACTTTTCATTGCGATTCGAAACGTTCAGCAAATGTAATGCAGTTCGAACGCAAAACACGTCCAAGTGTTGAAAAGTTTGCCAGAGAAAGGACATTTGAAAATTTTCGTGTAAAAATGATAAAAAGCGTTTGAAATCGGCCAAAATGAATACCCTCGTCTTCGCTCGAGAATCAGCGTCGAATAAACGGCGCAATAAATAACGCATGGATTTGGATAAATAAAGAGAATCTTTAAAAATTTAATAAAACCGTTATTAATCATACGCAGAACACTTTAAGCATGGGTTGATAATATTTTAATTTTAGACTTTGAACGGGATTACGTAGAATTCTTCACCAAATGTACTATCACACGTGTACATATGTAGTACGTGTAGCTAGAGGGCGAACGGGAGCAATCTCCCAACTCCAAATCAGCCATTTCTCTCATCCCCAATAGAAGATGGAATGTTTAATCCCTTATCATCCCTGATTTTCGGTTACAAAACTCGTGTTTTAGGCATTCGTTTTTTCATCGTATTAGATTCAAATAGAATACCCTTTATCATATATGTAACGGCTCGAAATTTGGGGGTCCCGGCCATTTTTAAGGGGGTTAAGAACCTCCAATTTTCGGCCGAAAACGCCGACAAATGGCCAAAAAGTTCAATCTTTTTAAAAATCGAGGGGGTCAAAAATTTTCCGGCTTGGGGGGATGGGGAGGGGCGTCCGACCTGGGGTGAAGGAGGGATCCCCTCATCCCACTCTTACACGTATGCCCGTTATCCTCAACCCAAAACTGGTCGGCAAACCCTGCTGACCTAACTTTGAGCGGCGACGGAATGCACGAGTATGCCTGCAAGGGAATAAACTTTACTATTTAAAATAAAAAAGCGCCCATTTCGAAAAATAGCCAACCTTGAAAGTTGAATAAGAGGTTATTTTTAGAAAATCTAAAAAACAAAAAATTGCAAGAAAAAGTAAAAAAAATAAACCAGTCACTAAAATTTCATTTCTGCACTTATTGAACCGATTAATTTAATTGATACGCTAGCCCATCAAATGAAACTAAAGCAGAAGACAACCAACTTCCAGTTCTGTCGAAAAGAAATAAAAGCATTACTTACGTTTGCGACAAGTCGACTTTCGAACCAGGCAATTTTATTGTCGAAATAAATAAATTGAGCGAGTTTAGGGGGAGTCCCCCACCCGAAGTTGGTCGTCCCACCATCCCCCCAAAGCCAGAAAATTTTTGACCCTTCCCGATTTTTTGAAAAAATTGCGATTTTTCTGACCGTTTATTGTGTTTTTTGGCCAAAAATTTTAGGTCATTTACCCCCCTCCTCCTAAAAATTGCTGGGGACCTCCACCCTAAATTTAGAGCAGTTACATGTGATGGCCAGAATGATGTATACGTGATGCAACATACATTTGCAGGATTTTTAAGTGTAACTGATTTTCATACTTTCAGTAAGGCTAGCCTAGAGCTTTCTTCTTGACCAAATAAGTTGCATTTTCAGTCAAAATAGTTCCAGCGATTGCAATATAAATAACTAGTACAGGAATAATCCAACCCAACCACAGACACGACTTTTAAGCGAAACCTGCGTTTTAAGGTTATTTCAGGGTGATTTTTTTCCGATTTTTAGCCAAAAATCGAGGGCCATTCACCCTACCCTAGAAAATAGTCGATTAACGTCAACCAAAATTTTGTTAAGATTACTCAGAATCTTATAAATCGAAAGTAATGATTCAGCTCTGAATTAAGGATTAATAATTAGCATTTTTCGTACATGCGCACGGTCACGGTTTTCAGGGTATTGGAAAATTTCAAAATTAATTTATGCTTATTTTGCTACCTATAGGTATTTATTCGGCATTCAAATCTATATCATACTGTGAAAGTGGTTCCCTCATTCTAAAAATGTACTAACGAATAAATTGCCTCAAAGAAAAAGCGATTTTATGAAATTGAATAGGAAGACAAACTGATGCTGTCATTGCGCCTCATAAGTAAGTAGAGCACATTGCACGCAGATTTAGATATTCTACTTAGGTACTTCTGTCGAAATTTTAAAACAACCGAAATTAGACGAAGCATACGATTAATTTCCCGAAGTCTCAACCGTAAGTTTTAACAAAACTTTTGCACTAAACTCTACCATATATGCACAGCATGGGAATTCTAGGGGGGGCTAAATTATAAAGTGCCTTTTTGGGTCCGAAAATGGTAAGTACGCGTCAAATTGTCGTCTATCAATGTTTCTGACGATGCTTTATCTTTCTAGAGCATAAAAACATGGAAAATTTCGAAAAAAATTAAAAATCGAAACAAATTGAACAAAATATAGTCAAAACATGAGTATAATGGCGTGAAGCGTCGAAATATTGGCACTTTTGAGCAAATAGATGGCTAAAAACGCTTAAAAAATCATCTTTTCTACAAATTTTGGAAAATTTTTGGGAACTTTCAAAAAATCGCCAATTCTGAGGTGGGGGAGGGGGTAAGAAAAATTTTGCGTGGGGGGCGGGTAAAAATTTTTCTGGGGGAGGTAGGATGAAAACTCCCCCGATCCCCCATAAGAGCATATATGGACCGATCCTATCAAACTAGTCGTACATGTGGGTCAGTCAGTGATGTTATATGTATGATCCTGGATCACATGTCCCCAATAGTTATTTCTGTTGTCTCTCCGTCGAAAAATCGACTTATAGTAATTTCTACTTCCCAGCTTCAGAGCCTAGTATCCCAATACCAGTGGCGGATCCAGGATTTTCCTAAGGGGGCGGTATCCCTAAGGGGGGCGGAACCCTGACATGGGCGGAAAAATGAGCCGTTTTAACCCAAAAATCGGCAAAAATCCTTATTTTTGCGCACTATTTTGGGCCGATGGGGGGGGCGGCCGTCCCCCCGCCCCCTAAATCCGCCCCTGCCCAATACCCTTACAATACCCTATGTGCACGTCTGGCATTTTTCCTTCAAACCGAAATTTGGAATTCAATCTTCGGTCTAAAATGTGTTCAACAGATCACTGACTTCTTAAAAACCAGAATCGTGCAATCTAATCTCCAACTCTTCTCCGAAAATGACATTGCAAGTGATGAGCAAAATTTAGAACGTGGCTAAATAACATGTATACATATGCATGCATACATCCATCAAATTAGGAAAGAATTAAATAATAAATCATTTAATGTGTCGTTTATTAAATAACGAAAGCATGTGAGTAAGGCATGACGAAGTTGGTTAAATTCTTGATCGATAATGATCGACTATCATACCTGCTGAATCATCGATCGGCTGAATACGAAAATAATTTCCCGAATCCGGGAAAAACATATCCAAATTGAATTTATCCGAAAAATTCATCGCCAAAGCAGAGGAGCCGAATAAAGAATCGATCTAAAAATTCATTGAAATCGACAACCCGGCTTATCGCGTTATCACAATTAGGACCATCGCCAGATATTTTAGAGCAAATCAAATAATCGAAATTAATCGACGATTTAATCGATTTTTCCGGACTTTTCTCCATTTTGTCCGAAAATAGATCAGCGGCCGTGTTATTGAGCGAATCGATGGATGGTTCTTGATCTGCCCTTGGACTTTTTTGGATAAACTCCAAAATTTCTTGATCGTCCATCACAACATCATCCGAATTTTGCGAGTTTTCGTCAGTTTCCACTTGTATCGAATGCATCGATAGCGAATGCATCGTTTCGGTAAGTTCGTCCAAATCGATATCCCGTTTTGAATCGACGGATAAATCGAATTTCGACGCATTTTGCGTAAAATCCTTCAACAAATCGTCCAATTGGCTTTGATTCAAACCTTTGACGTAATCGACGACCGGATTATCGATTAATTTTCGATCATTATCGATCGAATTCGATTTTTCCGGTTTTGCTAAAGTAGGTTTGATTTTGGTGAAATTTTCATTCATTATCGATCGGTCAGTCACGTGATCAATGTAATGATTAATTTGACTGACTCGTTGATCAGAACCGAAATCGATTGATTGTTGATCATTATCGATCGAATTCGGTGTTTCTGATTTTGCTAGTGTAGGTTTGATTTTGGTAAAATTTAGATTCATTATCGATTGGTCAGTCACGCGATCAATATAATGATTAATTTGACCGACTCGTTGATCAGAATCGGAATCGATCAATTTTTGATCATTATCGATCGAATTTGATTTTTCTGATTTTGCCGAAGTAACTTTGATTCGAGTGAAATGCTGATCGGTAATCGATTGATCAGTGCTTTGATCAGTATTTTCATCAACGTGTCGCTTGATTTGACATAATTGTTGATCAGAATCGAAGTTAATAATATTCAATGGTTTATAAGAATCACAATTGCTTTGATTCGATTGCTGATCAGCATCAAAATGATTAGTTCTGAGTGTCGTCAAGCAAGAGCCAATGACGTCACTGACCGGACGTTCGTGATTTTGATCGTCTCTTAAGGCAGTAAATCCATGATAATCGATTTTTTCTATTTTTTGGCTATTTTTGTGCATTATAATTGCTTTTTCGTCATCCGATTTCAGTCCTAAACATTCGAGCTTATCGCCCAGAATCTTTTGCGCGTTGTGTAATAAAACATCAACGGCTTGATCTTCGAATAAATCTGGATAATTGGCCAACCACGGTCGCTTCGAGTTCGAATTTTTTAGCGATTTATTCGAATGACTGCAAATTAATAAGAAAATTGAAGCAAAAATTGAAAAAATCTAGAAAATACAGAAAAAGGAGTGTAAATTGGATTTATTGAAAATAGGACAAAATCAATCTTCTTCTCCATTGAATTATATATAACGATTTGTTTTTATAATTAATAAAATTGAATTGACTTACGTCGAAAGTAACCTCGGGTTACTACTATGTTTCGCTTCAGGCAGTCAAATGATAGCGTTTGATGAAAATTGAAATTTGATGTTTTTCTATTGAAAATCTTCGCTGAATTAACGCGCTTTATTACAAAAAAAACACATTTTATCTATTAATTGTAGGGAAAAACTTTAAAAGTTGAGGATCCATATCAGTATATATAAAAATTATTTAATTCTTCGATTAACTTAATGCAAGCTAGTGTTTAACAAGCTTTTTAACCATATAATCCGAAGCTTGCTGTTTACACAGGGGCGGATTTGGCGATAAAGAATGGATATGCAATTTGCAATGATTTTTGGCCGTCAATGACCATAATTTCTCAGTGTTGATGATACCTATTAATGACATTTATTTAGGTACTTTCTTGGCGACCTTGAAGCCATTTTCGGTTCATGTAGGTTTCAAAACAATTTTAACAGCAGGAACAGCTATTTTTGCATAGTTTTCTTCTATTTTCAATTAAAAGTTTCGATGGTCCGCATCAAATGCTATGAATACAGGAAATCAAGCAGTAAATCATACTTCTAGACGTCTATCCGCCTTAATTTCACAAATTTTCCGGCGCTTCGCGCCAGATTATTGTTAAAGTCAAAGAAATTTAATGATTTTTTCGCACAAAATTGTCGAACATTTAAAAATTTAAAGAAAAATATTGCGTCAAAAGTGATTTTAGGTAAATGTATACAATGTAAAACACCGACAAAACGCCATTTC
Organism: Mermis nigrescens; assembly: GCA_036768485.1. NCBI lineage: Eukaryota > Metazoa > Nematoda > Enoplea > Mermithida > Mermithidae > Mermis > Mermis nigrescens. The sequence continues at coordinate 64,802 of JAVLUZ010000284.1, forward strand.
GCGCGTTAAGGGCAAATTTTTGGACCTATTTTTGACTGTTTTTTGGAAAAGTTGGGATTCCGCCCCCCCTAGGAAAATCCTAGATCTGCCACTGTGTTTACATGTAATTTTTTCATCAATCAAGGGCGCTCCGCCCCAAACATATCATCACCATTCTCTCTAATTTTGTGTTAGTCCGCTAATACTATACGCATATGGGTAGTTCAATTCCATGTACCTATCACTGACAACAACCATTTCCTGCTTTTGACAGATGATTTTTGGTCATTATCAACATTTATTTCTGCCTCTATTATTAAATTAGGCGGAACGATAAATTTCTCATTAATCAAATACATAATTTACGAATTTAAATTACGAGGATTGCACCCATACATATAACGGCTCGAAATTTAGGGTTGGGGTCTCGGCAATGTCTTAGGGGTGGTAAATGCCTCCGATTTTTGGCCAAAAACGGCCAAAAAACGCCCAAAAGATTCAATTTTTTTCTAAAATCAGGGGGGTCAAAAATTTTTGGCTTTTGGAGGGGGATGGGGGACGTCCGACTTTGAGTGAGGGGGAGGGCCCCATCCCCCTATTACACGTTTGATTGCCCCATTGATATAAATTGAGCAATCGGGCGGATCAACTCTTAACAATTTGCAGATCATAAAGATGTTTGTCTAAAATGATGAAAATGAATAGATTTAAACTTTTCTCACAAATTATGCAATTAACACATTTCTATGTAATCATTCAAATATTTAATTTATGTAGTCAAATAAGAAGGACTGCTTCCTGTGATAATTTATGAAGATAGTGAGTTGATCAATTCACAACTTATTGCTGATCATTAAAAAAAGGTCATAAAGACATTTTGCCTAAAATGATGAAAACCAGAAGATTTACCGCTCCCTTGTAGAGTATATAAGTAAATTAACAAATTTTTAATTAATAAAAAATTTAATCTATGAAATTGAATCTTGAGCATTACCTCCGTTGATTATCTATAATTTAATCTTGCGGATCAACTCACAAGCATACATGAGCGTAGGGGTTTGGGGGTATGCAACCCCCAGAAGTTGAAATACCCCCCCCCCCCAAAATCAAAATACCCCCCCAGAATTCAAATTTTGAAATTTTTTTTGCTTTTTTAGCGATTTTTTGATGCCATTGGATAGTGCTCGATGAGAAACGTCGAAAAATGGTGTTTTTTCGCCATACGACCACTTTTAAGACCATTTTTTGACCTTTGAAAATTTTTTCACCCCCACCCCCCAGAATTCTGGTGCTGCCCATCTATGCTCACAAGCTGTTGCTGATGATTACAAAAGCGGTTCTAAAGAGCTTCTGCAAAAAGCATTGATTCCGTTAATAATTTATTTAGTAAGTGATCCGATTAGATTAGAAGCTACCAAAAATCATTTCAAAAGAGGTCCTACAGAAGTTTTGCCTAAAATTACGATAATGAGAAATTTTCCATTTTCTTGCACATTAAGCCAACTAATAAATTTTTGATTAATAAATATTTAATAAAGGATATCACATCAATAGGATTGCCTACGATGATAATTTAATAAGTAAGCTTGCGGATCAAATCACGACCTAATGCTGATCATGAAAGAAAGAGGTCCTACAAAAGTTTTTGCCTAAAATGATGAAAATAAGATTTATGTACTGTTTCCTTGCAAAGTAAGCAAATTAATAAATTTTCAATTAATTAAAGATTTAATTCATGACTTCGAATTAAAAGGATTGATTTCGTTAATTTATTTAGTCAGTGATCTGATGGAATCACAAGCTACAGTGCTCGCCATGAAACATGACGCACTATAATCGTCAGATTTATATTAGATGATGCGTCGCGAGCGCCGCGTTTTGTCTTATTATAGGATATTATAGGATATTTATCTGTATCATGCCGTTAATCTGGCGATGCGGACGGCGCAATTTAACTATTAATAGCGCCAAGAAGAAGGAAGCGCGCACGTGAATTCTGGAAGCGCGCACGTGAATGCCGTTCTATATTCAGGCGAGCCGACATTGAAATCAATATTTAGCTATTAATAGCGCCCATAAGAAGGAAGCGCGCACGTGAATGCCGGAAGCGCGCACGGCGTTCACGTGGGCGCTTCCTTCTGATTGGCGCTATTAACAGCTAAATTGCGCCGTCCGCATCGCTAGATTAACGGCATGATACAGATAAATATCCTATAATAATAAAAGAGAGATGATAGCGCATTATAGATGAAACGCGGCGCTCGCGACACATCATCTAATATAAATCTGACGATTTTAGTGCGTCATGTTTCATGGCGAGCACTGTACTGCTGATCATTACAAAGGAGGTCCTGTTTTCATGCAAATTAAGCAAATTTACTAACATTTTTAATCAATGAAATATTTAATTTTTCAATTCAAAGTAATAGGATTGATTTCGGTAACAATTTATTTACTTAGTGATCTGATTAGATCACAAACTACAGCTGATCATTACGAAACAGGTCCTGAGGAAATTTTGCCTAAAATGTGGGAAATAAGATTTACTGTTTTCTAGCAAATTGATAAATTTTTAACTAATTAGATATTTTATTTATGAATTCAAATCAAAAGGATTGATTCCGTTATTAATGTGTTTACTTGTTGATCTGATTAGATCACAAGCTACTGCTGTTCTCTACAAAAAAAGGTCCTAAATACCTGTTGACTAAAATTGAGAAAATCAGAAGATTTACCGTTTTCTTGCAGATTAAGCATATAAATTAATAAATTTGTAATTAATAAAATATTTAATTTGTGAAGTCAAATAAAGAGGATGGCTCCCGTGATAATTCATTGATTAGGAGTGCTAATCAGCTGTTAACTTATTGCTGACAAGACCTCTTTTTCATAACGATTAACAATGGGTCCTAAAATTGTTTTTGACGCTGTATCCATTACGTTACGTAGGCGACTGTTGATTAGAGAAAGCAGATAGATTAAACAAGTTTTTAATGAAAAACAGTGTTTTTTCGATTTCTTGCTATTATCTCAAATTACATAGCACATATATACACGTCTATATAGGTACCTGCAACTCTCCTAAACGATAACTTTTTGCTCAATATATGTACAAATCAGGAATAACAACAGTAAAAAAACAAAACGCTTATCCAGTGTAAAGGTATCCTAAATCTACGAAATTAGGTAGCATAGATTAGTGGAGAAAACTTTGTAAATTCGGCTTACGCTGCTTTAAAGCGGAAAATGAAAAAAATCAAGTAAAAAAGTTTAAAAGTCGTTGCATTTTTATAGGAAAGTTCAGCCTAGTTCATAAAGTAGCTTAAAAGAAATAATGAATTGAATGCAAAGAAACTAAAGAAATATTAAAAGAGACTTGAATCAATACGATAGGGTTTCCATAACACTATGTCAGAGTGACAACTATAGAAGTAATCCTAGTGTAAAGTAGAAGTAAAGTAGGAATTCGGCTCGGTGAACATCATGCGAATCTGTATATACATATATTCCTCAAGTAATTGGCATGTGCTACATAGGTTATGAGCGTGGTGTAAAGTAAAAATTAGCCTTGGTGTAAAGCGGAAATTCGGTTCACTTAAAACCATCAGCAGGCAAGATACGAATTTAAGCGAGAATGTGGAAATCGCTACGCTTCCATCTCGACTAGTTCATCAACAATTACTTTAAACCGCTTTAAATTATGTTTAAAAAATCTGAAAAGATAAGGAGTCGCAAGAAAAATCATTAATTTTACCTCTCAAAGGGTACCGCTTTGCGCAAGATCGACTTTAAAACGTGCGTTTGGCAACGTGCCAAGTCCGAAATCGTGCTCAAACCGTTCTGATGGAAAATTCTGGCTCTGGAGCCGTCCACGCCAGCTACAGCGACCAATTCGGTCAATTCGCGCCTAATGCCAAAGGCGATTCGTTCGGCGAAGCCCCCCAACAATAGTTTCAAATAATACCAGCCCAATCGATCGCAAAAATTAACCATCATGCCTAAAAGTCGACGAAAACCGTACATGAGCCTATTGTTATTCTGGGGGGGTAAATAAGAACTGTTTCCAAAGCGTCTTTTTGGAACTCAGAAACGGTGGATGGGTACGCGTCGAAAACATAACTTTAAAAATAAAAGAACTTAAAAATCAAAACTCGAAAAACTCACAAAAAATCGAAAACTCAAAAAATTTAGGCAAAGCATCAAGGAAATTTCAAGTAAATTGAACAAAATACAGTTAAAAAATGAACCTATTGCGCGAGGCGCCGAAAATTTGACGCTTTTGAGGAAACACACAGCTAAAAACGCATAAAACAGGATTTTTTCAGCAAATTGTTCGAAACACCGCGAATGCTCACGGGGCCGAAGAATTTTTGAGGTTGGGGGTTCAAAAAGTTTTACGGAGAGTGTGAAAACTATCAAGATGATGTTATGATGATCCTGGAGGTTTCTGGGGAGAAGTATTCATCTCACCCGCAAAAATATTTTCACCCCAGAACACGCGATTGTATAAAAAATCATAGGGAACGAATTCCCTGATTTATGCGTTTTTAACGACCTTTTGGTTCAAAAGTGTCATTTTCCTGGGGCCCCAGCTATTTTTGACTATGTTTTTGTTGAATTTTACAGAAAATTTTGAACCTTTTCGCCTAGGAAGAAGAAACGCCATCAGAAACGTCAAAAATTATGTTTTTTCAACGCATACCATGATTTTAAGCCCCAAAAAGGAACTTTAGAAAGGCGAAAACATTAATATCACTACCCACAATTTCCATGTAGCGCGTTAATACTAAAAGCTGAAGAAAAAAATTTAATTAATTGCATGTTAATCAGTGCGAGAGAAGAATTGATAATTAAATTGTACCTACGTAGGAAAAGTGTATGGAAGATTTTCGCCACCTAAACTTGGTGGTCCCCTATCCACACCTGGGCGTGGGGGTTGGGGGTATGCACCCCCCCGAGAAACAAAAGTACCCCTCCCCCAGAATTCAATCTGTTTAAATGTTTTTTTGTTTTTTTCGCAATTTTTCGATGCCAATGGATAGTGCTCGACGAGAAACGATGAAAAATGGTGTTTTTTCGCCATATCACCATTTTTAAGGCCTTCTTTTGACCTTTGAAAAATCGTGCACCCTCTCCCCCAGAATTTTGTTGCTGCCCACGTATGCCCTATCCCCATATAGACCGAGATTTTTACCACAACGACAAAATTTTCGCAAAATTTACATATTGGGTCGCTTAAGTGTGCTTCTGCACATTTCCAGCCATACATGCTACAGCGGGGATGGGGATCCCCCACCCAAAGTCGGACGTCCCCACCGCCCCCCAACGCCAGAAAAATTATGACTCCCTCCCGATTCTTAGAAAAAATGAATTTTTTTGGCAGTTTTTAGGCGTCGTTTCTGGCCGTTTTTACTCCCAAAACTGGAGATTTTTTGAAAGTTCCCAAAAATATTCTATAAATTTGTAGAAAAGATACTTTTTAAGCGTTTTCAGCTATTTGCTCAAACGTGCCATATTTTTGGCGCTTCGCGCCATTATACTCATGTTTTGACTATATTTCGTTCAACTTGTTCCGACTTTTTTATTTTTTTTCGAAATTTTTTTTGTTTTTATGCTCTAGAAAGATAGAGCATCGTCAGAAACGGTGAAAAAACGATGTTTTTGACGCGTACCTACCATTTTTGGACACAAAAAGGCACTGTAAAATTTCAGCCCCCTCCCCAGAATTCCCATGCTTTGCATGTATGATGGGGGACTGACTTTGGGAAGCATAAATGCACACAAAGGGGGAATGAGGTATTACCCCCTTGCAGAACAATCAGCCATGCATGTACTGTCCGGCGATTTTGAGCTCAAGGAACGTTTTAGCATCATTTTTCAGGACAAAAGCAGTAATATCAAAATTTTTCCGGATACTTTTACGTGCTTTATACTCAAATAGAGCCCAAAACTGATCAATTTCCGTAGTTTTTAGTGTTAAAAGCGATATAATACACTCAAAATGAACCAAAAAATGCGTTTTTACCACCAAAAAAGCGTTTTATAGGCTATATCGACCAGTTTCGTCGTTTAATTAACGAAAAATCGTGTTACTGTATCGCATTTGATGAAATCTTGGAAATTTGAATGAAATGGAATGAAATTTAGACTTTTGCGCGATTGATAAAATACGTAATCTCTCATGATATAATTTTTTAGGTACACTTGTGCTATTTCACGCGTCTTTTTTGCTTCATTCTTTCTAATAGCATGCTGCATTTCTATCTCTGTCTTTCTTTTTTTGCTTTTCTTTTTATTTAGTATTTTCTTTTTTTATTTATTTATTTAATCATTTTTTCTCTGTATTTTCTTTCTTCTCTCTCGCTTTCTTCTCGTGTTGATGACTTTTTACTAATTATACCCCGTCCCCTGCCGACTATGAACTTGTGCGTCTATGTTGGGAATAAGATCTCCCATTCCTCCTGTTGCATCTTTGAACAGGTATTCAAATAGAATGTTATTCAGATAACAAGGAACACATACAGCTATATCAAAATATTTAATGGGAGAGAATTGAAAAGTAATTTAAAAAACAAACAAAATAATGAATAAAAATAATAATATCTGTTCAATGAAAAAAAATAAATAAAAAACTTATCAAGTTTATATAAAAACCATAACCTAATAATTTTATATAATTTTTTAAATGGTAAGTTATTTTAAACAAATAATAAAGAAAATAAAAAAAGGAAAAAAATAATCCAAAATTAATCAGTAATTAAATGTATATGATGGTTTTAAGGAATTTTCTGATAGCAAAAATAGTAATTAAACAATTGAAATTCAATGTATAATAGTAAAAAAGTGTCTTGACTTAAAGCAGAATTTTATCATTAGATATGAAATACACATAAAAATAATACGAAGTATTAATTAAAAATTTTCAAATCGATATTTCTATATGTTAAAGTAGAAAAATATAGCATAAAAATAAAACAAAACTGAAAATGAGGAAAAACAGTTTTTTAAGAGAATGTGTACTGCTGCTTAAATATGACTGTCAAAAATTCAAATCCTACTTTATCTTGTTCGTTCTATTTACTGACTGATTTTTTTACAAATTTTTATTAAATGAGCATTATTCAATTTTTAAAATCTAGATGATCAATTGTCAAAAATGTGATAGTAGCGTAAAATTTCATTACTGAAAATCTTACTGTAGCTATAAATTTAATTTTCAAAAACACTGCTGCTAAAAATTTAATTTTCAAAAATCACACTGTTGCTACAAATTTGACTGAAAAATCTTCCTGTAGTCTTACCCGCATACATGTAACGGCTTGAAATTGGGGGGTTCGGTCATTTTTGGGGGGGGAGGTCGATGACCTCCAATTTTAGGCCAAAAACAGCCAAAAAAACGCCTAAAAACGGTCAAAAAAATTCGAATTATTTTAGAAATCGGGGGGGGGTGTCAAAAATTTCCTAGTTCTGGGGGGATGCCCGACTTTGGTGTGAGGTACCCCCTATCCCCCTGTTACTTGTATGCTTACCCGCGTAGGTAGCCGATTGCTGTTGTAAGCTCTGAATATATCCCCTGTTTAAATTGTACTTCACTGCGCAGTAATCCAACGAATGTTCGTTAATTAAGTCGAGTAAAATTAACGAAGCGAAGAAACGCAAGTGTATCTGAGGCCAGAAGTGAACAAATTTAGAGAAAAATGAATTCGAAAATTTGCTTTAAATTTTATCAATTCTTAAAATTTAAAATTTGAAGAAAATTAATAAATTTATATTCTATATATTTATGAGAATGAATTTATTAAATTTATACATCTTTAATAACTAATCATAAAAATTACTTATAATCAATGTGATAATTAATTGCTTGATTTTAACGCTTAAAATTATTAATAAAATTGTTAATGATTAATTACAAAAAGTGATTCACCTAAATAAATACATAAACAGAAAAGATTAAAAAATTAACGCATAACGTCAATGACTCTTAAATTAAAATGAGTTTAAAACTAAATTAAACGAAACAACTGATAAATATATAAAAATAAATAAAAATAAATATATTTAAAAATAAAAAGAAATAAAAATGAATATATTTACCTAAATAAATACATAAACAGAAAAGATTAAAAAATTAACGCATAACGTCAATGACCCTTGAATTAAAATGAGTTTAAAACTAAATTAAACGAAACAACTGATGAATATATAAAAATAAATAAAAAATAAATATATTTAAAAATAAAAAAATAAAAAATAAACATAAATATATTTACCTAAATAAATACATAAACAGAAAAGATTAAAATATTAATAAATGGAATAAATGGCAAGTAAATAAATTGAATAAATAAATGGTAAGTAAATATAAATGGCAAGTAAATACATAAAAAATGAAAATATGAAACAAAATCCCGGAAACAGAAAATCACAAACACCAGTCGACAAATCGTTTAACGTATTGCATATTATGTAACCACGGATTGTAAATCATTAATTAAACGACAACAATATTTAAATAATTAGACGCGCGGAAAACACAATAAAAAAATAGAAAGGTGGCTAAATAAGGTGTTACTAAGCAAAATATTCGGACCGGCTAAATAGACTGGATAGAATAGGGTAGCAGGAAAAATTTGAAAATTTTAAAGTCAAACATGATCGTAAGAGAAGCTGGGGAGTCTGCCTAGAATTTTTTTTCTTTAAAAAAAAGAAAAAATTGTCAAAACTTTTAAAATTGTCAGAATTCTCAAAAAAATTCTCAAAATTCCTCAAAAGAATCCAGAAAACCCCTCAAAATTAAATTTTCAAATTTTTCATTATTTCGGAATTTTTCATGACAATCAATACATTTTCACGAGAAACGTCGAAAACTAGTGTTTTTGCCCACAACACAAATTTTTGGCACTTTTTTCACCTTTTATTTCTTTTGGACCCCCAAAATTTGGATAATGCGTATAAATTAAAATGGACGATTCATAATGACCTAATTGTGGGCACATTTAAGAGATTAACATGACACATTTAACAGCCCAAAAGTGGCTAACCACTTTCAGGGACGATCGATTGCTGATTTAGAATAGAGAACAGAAAAAACATATAAATAGCTTAAAGAATAAATTTCGGTTAACAGGGCGTGAAACATGCTTCACGTCCAATTTTCGGCGAAAACCTGCGTTTTTGGTCATTTTTAAATGCTCTTTTCGCGTTTTTTGGCCACAAATCGGAATTCATTTAATCGTCCTCACCGAGGACCCTCCCAAAAATTCCAAGTCGTTACACACCGGGGCGGATTTAGGGGCGGGGGGGGCGACCGCCACCCCTTACTGGCGCAAAATTAAGGATTTTTGAGCGATTTTAAGCGATTTTTGGGTTAAAACGGCTAATTTTTCCGCCCAAGTTTAAGCCTCTGCACCCCCCTTAGGAAAATCCTGGATCCGCCACTGGCTACACATATGGCTGAAAAAGAACTTTTTGTTCAAAAGTACACAAGAAGTTGAAGACCGAAAATGACGATTTGGGGGCTTCATTCTGTTGAACAAAAAACCTCACGTAGTAAGCACATGCGGGTAAAGTATAACCGATTTCTAGAAGAATGTCATAGACTTAAAGCGACAGCAAATAAAGTAGCCCTATCCGATGCTTGTCTTATTATGCCCAAATAAGCCCTTCAAATTTCGCAAAATCGGACAAGGCCCGTCAAAATTTTGGCTACAAAAACACGTAAGTACGATGGAATTGAGGCGCGGTTCGCGCAATTTAAAAATAAAACATTAAATAGAAATTAAACCGGAATGAATCCAGGACAATTACTGCATGGCGTGTTTTCCGCGCTGCATGCAACAGGGGATCCACCAGCCCAAAGTCGGACGTCCCCCATCCGAAGCCAGAAAAATTTTAACCCCCCCCCCGACTTTTGGAAAAAGCGAATTTTTTTTGGCCGTTTTTAGGCATTTTTGGCCAAAAATTGGAGATCATCAAACCACCCCCCCACCAAAAAAAGGCGGGACCCACCCGCCCCCCAAATTTCGAGCAGTTACATGTATGGTTTTGCGTATGCTATATTTCACCGATCGCTTTACACCGTACATTCAAATCCCTAGCGCCGTTGCTAGATCGTTGTTTACACAAACCGAAACGCGAAGATCGAGCCAAATATGACTCGTCGATGCCAATCAACTTAGCCACTCTTTTCACACACGGTTTGTTGTGCGCACTGGCGTAAAGGTCATAGAAAAGTGACCAGTTGAAAGAGCCTCCGCTGGCCCCGGAGAGGTTATCCAGAGACTGGTGGAGCGTCACCTGAGAAGGAGACTAATTGTGTAAAAACATGGAAATACGCATGATCTTGGCAAGGTTTAGACGGGGTTTCACCCCTCCCCTACAGGAACGTGTCTCTGGGGGAATGGAGGGGGTTCGGACCCCAAAATTCAGAAAATCGGAAAAAATGACTTTTTAAACGTTATTTTGTGCTATTTTTGGGTCTTTTGGGCTTAGTCCCCCAAAAAGGTTGGAGTTCCCCCAAAATAGGATGGCCAGCTACGTGCCTGCCCCTATAAAGGTATTAAGCCCGTAGGTGCACAACGTCAGGGTAGGAAGGGGGCTGGAATCCTAAAAATCCAAAACAGTTAATTTAACCTTCACGATTTTTTTGGCTGTTTTAACGATCAAATGGTCAAAATAGCCTATAAAACCTTTTTTCGTAGTAATGTCGCATTTTAAGAGCATTTTTAGTCCATTTTGACTGCATTATATCACTTTTAAGGCTAAAAAATGCAAAGATTTATCAATTTTCAACTTAGAGCGCTTTTCGAGTAAAAAATACTTAAAAGTACTATTCTGGCGCGAAGCGCCGGAAAAATATTGACGTTTTTACTGCTACTAACCTCAAAAGTGATGCAAAAAACGTTCCATCAGATCAAAATCGCCGGACAGCACCTGTCCGCCTGACCCTTCAGGGAGTTTAATACCCCGTACCATCCCCTCCTATGTGCATGTATGATTAAGCCCCAATAAATCCCTTTACCCTCCCCAGAAATCTTAATTTTCCGAAAACATCGCAGAAAAGCTTTGCTGTTTTAACCGTTTCTAGCGATCTTGTGGCTGAAAAATGTTTTATTCTCGGCGCCGTCCTTTTTTAACTATATTTTGATCAAGTTATTTTCATTCTCAATATGTTTTCGAAACCTCCAATTCTTTATGCTCTAAAAAGAAAAAGTATCGTCAGAAACGCCAAAAACGACGACGCAAACCAATCCTTTTTGAATTTAAAACTGACACTATAGACAAAGATCCCGATTTCGCTACCCCCCCACTTTCCAATGTTGTGTACGTTAAGTCTGATGGGGGAGATCACCATTCACCTTTTTGGTGCAGAGGCTTAGACCCCCATAATGGCTACTGAACCCTGCTAAACGAACGTGACTTGCACCAGCCAATCGACTTTCCGGAAAAAATCGTGGGAAGTGTACTGTTTTACGCCTTTTCAGCTAAATTTTTGGTCAAAAGCATACATGAAACGGGGGAATGGAAATAATCCCCCCACCAAAAGTCGAAAGACCCCCTTCTTCCAAAAGCCAGACACTTTTTGATCCCTCTCCCGATTTTTGGAGAAAATCGAATTGTTTTGGCCGTGTTTAGGCGTTTTTTGGCCGAAAATTGGAGGTCATTTGCCCCCCCCCTAAAAAGGCTGGGACCCCCCAAATTTAGAGCCGTTTCATTTATGGTCCCAGCATAGCATTTTATATTTCAATTTACTCGAGTTCTTTTATGTTTTCAGTCAAAAACAAGGAGCTTTTTAATAATGCTCGGCCTAACCCAAGGCACGTAGCTAGCTATCCTATTTTGGAGGGACCAACACAAACTTTTGGGGGGACTAAGCCCGAAAAGGCCGAAAATAGCACAAAATAACGTTTAAAAAGTGTTCCGATTTTTCCGAATTTAGGGGTGTGAACCCCCCCCGTTCCCCCACCCAGAAATACCTGCCTGGCTAACCCAGCCCTTCCCAGAATCCAGGATTTTCATGCTGCACATGTACCAAATAATGAGATAGCGAGTAATGAAAAGAAAAAGCAATGAAAAGCAAACGAATTCAAATTTTTGACCGCGTCAGTAGGTCTCATTTTTGCGAGTCAGGCGAATGACCTATCTAATATGTTTAACGATCTAGAAATTTGTGAGACGATACTTGTTCATTTTTAGAGGTGGTGGTGGAGCATATAAATCACTGTCAACTTTTGACCAAAAAGGACAAAAAAAACTAAAATTGGATAAAATGCAAATTTAAAAAAATGGGCAAGTTGGTAAAAAAATTATCAGTCTTCGGGAAAACCAGCTCCGTATCCAAATTTTTTAAAAAAAAGAGGAAATTCAACTTTTCAACATGCAAATAATGCGTTTAGAAGTCATTTTAGGGATTAAACGACATCTTACGACCTTTATTGCGTTTTTGGTTCACTTATGCAGCTCGTAGTAGAAGACTTAAAAATTAAATCGTATGATCCGACAAAAGCTCAGGCATTTTTACTCCTTTAAACTCGATTTTGCAGCCTTTTTGAGGGCAAACAACAAATTGAGGATGCGTGGGCGAAAAATTGCTAAAATTAAAAAAATATGCTAATTTTAAGCTAACGAAATCAAACAACACCCACTAGATATAGCATATGCAAGTCAGAGTCCAGAGCCAAACTATTTTGAGCATTTTGAAGATCGGCAAAAACCGAAATCGCCTCTTCCGGAGCCAGAGACGACGACAGAGCTGCCGAGCCCAATTGGGTGGCTTTCAACCCATTTTCTACACACAAAAATCAACAAGCGGCTTAAAATAGCGCTTACTGCGCACAGTAGAAGATATCACGAAATTTGAGCCCTAACTCATTAATTCATTAATTTTTTCAAACCATTTTGGCGATTTTTTTTGTGAAAAGAGATATAAAAATTAAAAAATTTGATCGATTTTTGTATTTATTTCGTTTTATTCAATTCCGCTTAAGTTAACGAATACAGCGTAGAACATCGTAATCATACATGATCTTGGGTGGTTCTCTCAGCCCCTCCCACAGAATTTGCCATTTTCCAACAGGTCTCCGGAAATTCGCGGAAAAGGTGCTGTTTTGAAGTGTCTTTAGCTGTGTATCCGCCCAAAAGTGTCAAATTTTCGGCGCTTCGCGCCAAATACTTATTTGTTGCTATGTTTCGTCCAATTTATTCAAAATTTTTCCATGTTTTCATGCTCTAGATGATACATGCAGCGGCTCGAAATTTTGGTTGGGCGGTCCACGGCCATTTTTAGGGAAGGGACTGTAAAGGACCACGAATTTCAGGTTAAAACGACCGAAAAGCACAAAACGGTCAAACAATTCAAGTTTTCCCAAAAATTAAGGGGGGGGTAGTCAGAAATTATCTGGCTTTGGGGGACACCCAACTTTGAACGGGAAATCTCCCATCTCCTGTTACAAGTTTTGATTCCGAAAAATCCGCAGAATAGGCTGTTTTTGCGTTTAACGATCATCTGGCTCAAAACTGTCAAATTTTCAGCGCTTCGCGTCATATACTAGCTTTAACATATTTTTTTCCAATAAAGTAGGTACAATTTTTCTGATATTTCACCCTAATTTTTATACGTTTCTACGCTCTCGAGCGATAGAACATGGTCACAAACGAAAAATTTTGTTCTTGACGCGTACCCTCCGTTCGTTAGTCCAAAGAAGATCGTTTTGAAATGTCAACCCCAGAATTCTTATGCTGTGCATGTCTGAGCTTAATCAGCATATAAGTCGACCAAATTGAACAGAAATCTTGTTTGTACCAGAATGTTGCATAAAATATCACACCTATATAGCAATATATATGGGGCACACGTGAGCGCAATCTATTTTGCCTGTGTGTCCAGGACATTTCGCATTTTACACTATGCTATTTTATTTTCCTTGCGACTTTGTTTTACCCTTGTTTTTTCCGAATAAAGTACCTGGAATAGTACAAGCAAACGCCAAGTTTGACTACATATTTGATACAATTTAAGATTGTAGACATTACGGTTACTCAACTTTCTTCTGATTTATACAAAGTTTCCTTCCTGCAATTTCTTTCTGGAATTATATATTCGAAAAATTCAAAAAATACTACTCAATCAGACATTGTGAAACAAAAAGTCGCCGCAATTTTTGAATACGCAATAGAAACCAAAACCTATCCACTGCAGAAATAAATGAAAACAGATAAAAAAGCTTAAAGAGAAGAAATAAAAAACCGAAAATGAGAAAGAAAATGGTATAACTTAAACAGGAACTTAATTGCAGGACAAACAGCGCATATTGATACAATAATATAATAAATATAATAATAAATACAATAATATAATAATAATACAATAATAAATACACAATCGATACCTAGAAATAATAAAATAAATGAGAAAAATAAATAACAACAATAAATTAACTGAATAAGAGACAAGTTTAAGACAAAATAACAAACGAACAGGTGCCATGTAAATCAAATATAAAAACATAAATAAACGATAAACTATAAAGAGAACACATAAAGATAAATAAATTAGTGTATAAATGCATAGATAAATATAGAATAAAACTAAATATAAAAAGAGACGCATAAATAAACATACATTTAAACGAACAAGCAATTAGCTCCTAAAATAAAATACCGACGCTAGCAAACGTGATTTTGGGTGATAAATAACGGGTGATAAAAATATTTAAAAAAACGACGTTTTAAGTAATTTTAGCGTCTTTTTGACTCAAAAATATACTAAACCATTAAAACTCGTTATTTATATATATATGTACAGGGTGGGCCAAAAAAAGGCTACATTCCGATTCAACAGAGCATAACTTCGACTGATGTGAACATGACACGTTAGAACTGGCAACATTAGATAGATAAAAGTGTCTTCTTTCGAATCGTGTAAAAAATTATGGCCAGCTGCCAGCGATTCGTGCACTACGACTGTTTGTTTACACCTCACTTTGATATTGTTCTTACCTCAGAGTTTCTGCATTGTATCACATTCCTGCGTATGTAGGAATCCGTTTTTGACCTGTTTGACAATAAATACCTTCACAAAAATTAGGTAGCACATTTTTTAAACCCCCAGAGTAGATACGCTTCCTACTGAGTGCAAAAATTTCAGGATATCGTGAAAATAGGATGCAAATTGATGGCAGGACCAATGACGCTATTGGCCTTCAAACAATATTAAAGTAGGGTGTAAACTAATTGCCGTAGCGCTCGAAGCATTGATATCTGGCCAAAATTTTTTACACGATTCGAAAGAAGACACTTTTATCTATCTAATGTTGCCAGTTCTAACGTCTCATGTTCACATCAGCTGAAGTTATGACCTGTTGAATTGGAATGTAGCCTTTTTTGGCCCACCCTATATATATATATATACCGGGTGTATCAAGAGTAATTAAACGGATTAGGTTATATATAAATCCAAATTGATGTTGATTAATTACTTTATTTTTGTTTGTTTGTGAAGGCATTTATCTAAAATATATTCTAATTATATTGAATGGCGGGAAGTCGTTTATCTTTGGGAGAAAAAATCAAATGTGCGCGACTATAATCAATTTATGGAAGTGCTGATCAGATTGTTCGGAAATGGCCGAAAGATTTCAGCTCACAACCGCTGGCTGTTACAACAATTATCAACGTGAACACATGTTTTGATAAGACCAGAAGTGTTGCTGACCTTCCTCGCAGCGGAGGCCCCAGATCGTCGAGGTCTGAAAAAACGTTGAATCTGTTCTGGAGGAGACCTGTTGAGTGGCCTCCGCATTCATGTGATCTTACTCCACCCGATTTTTTCCTTTGGGGCATTTTGAAAGAAAAGGTATTCGCTCGAGACGCAGGCAATCTTGATGAGTTGCGCCCGTTCAACACAGACGGATTTGCTGAGATAAGGCTAGAGTTGTGCGCAAAAGTTTGCAGATCAGTCCGTCATAGATTATGGAAATGTTCAGAGCTTAATGGCATTCAAGTACTGTGAAGCTGCGATCCATTTCCCTCCATTTTTAGTTTGCTTGTTAATCTACATTGTCCAGTATAAATTTCGATTGGAATTAAATTTTATCTTTTCAGGGAGATGAACATATCCGTTTATTTACTCTTGATACACCTGTTATATATATATATATATATATATATATATATATATATATATATATATATATATATATATATATATATATATATATATATATATATATATATATATATATATATATATATATATATATATATATATATATATATATATATATATATATATATATATATATATATATATATATATATATATATATATATATATATATATATATATATATATATATATATATATATATATATATATATATATATATATATATATATATATATATATATATATATATATATATATATATATATATAAAATATATATATATATATATATATATATATATATATATATATATATATATATATATATATATATCCTCAACTAAGTCGGAAACAAAAAATGAGCAACAAATAATTTTTTTCGAAGAAATCTAAACAAAATGAGCAGAAAAGCGTGGGTCATGAAATGTTTGCGAATGGGCAAATCGTTCACGTATGAATTACACTTCACACTTCTGCTTTACATTTCCTACGTTCTCTTATTAATACTGTGCATACGAGGCATTCAGAAAATTTTTGACCTCAATTTTTAACGAAAATGTACGCCTTCTGGCCATTTCAGGCGCTTTTTGCCCATTTTTGACCTAAAATTGGAGGTCTTTACCCCCCCTAGAAAGTAGCCGGTTAAGCCCATCCCAAATTTCAAGTCGTTACATATCCGCTTTGAGGCATAATAAAATAATAGACTAACCGCCTTCCTGCTGCAAAAATTCATTGCTTAAGAGATAGTTTATGCAAATCCTGATTAGGTCGGTCAAATTTCGTTCCAGATTCGGCTCATTACAATACTCCATTTCGCAATAAGCCAATGTGCACTTCAAATAAGCCAAAATTTCTTCGATCGTATCAACCATACCCGACGAAACAGCCTTAGGTTATGAAAAATTTTGACCAGATTTGACTGCATTCGAAGTCTTGATAGGGTTAAATGTCTTATTATATATAAGGAATAAGAAATAAAGGAAAGTAAAAAAGTTTAATTTAATTGAATAAACAGCCGCCGCTGAATGGCCGCGAGCCACCCTAGAATTGTCGATTTTTCGTAAAAAAAATTGTAAAAAGTGTGCCTTTTTAAGCGCTTTTAGCTCTTTTTTGGCTCAAAATTCGGCGCTTCGCGTCAGGTACAAATTTTTTGACTCTATTTTGTTCAATTTACTTAACCTTTAAAAAATTTTTCGACAGTTTCTTATGTTTTTATGTTATAGGAAGAACGGACATTTCCAAAATGTCAAAAAACAGTGTTGTTGACGCGTACCCGTCGTTTTTCAGCGCAAAAAGGCACTTTTTAAAAAATTTTTAACGCAATTAAGCTATACATTTCGTCTCTAAGACGTAATAAATATTTTTAGTATAAAAATCATGTCTCCAATCATAATCGAAGAAGTTGGCTGATAAAAAGGTGCCCGGAATGTGTTTTTTCACCCTAAATTTTCACAATCCTTCTTTGCACAGCCCCTCGAGAACCAAGGCGCTTTTCCAAAGCACTGAGAGGGTTTCCTCTAGACACATTCATCTTCAACTTAACACTATTAATAGAATTCAAGCCTCATATTGGGTTTGATATTTGATTGGATATAGCTTAAAAAATGGCTACGCTATAACGTTGTTCAACAACTTTACCCGGCTAATCACTAGCTCAAAATTGAACGCAAAGAAAAGATAAGGAATAAATTATTCGATTTTCTATAGGCTGAGAAATGTACATCGATTTTGAAGTTACTTTTAGGAGGATAACAAAATTTTGAGCCGTGATATGTGTGGTTGGCATCCAGACCTGCACAGCATGGAAATTCGAAGGAGGAGAGGATGAAAACAAAAATATTTCTAAAATGTCTTTTTTGGGCTCTAAACCGGTAGATAGGCGTCAAGAATAACATTTTTGGCGTTTATGACGACGATCTAGATTAATAAGACGTAAAAACATAAGAATGTCGAAAAAAATTAGTCTAAATTTATTTTAGCGTATAACTCGAAATTTCGAAGAATTTGACACTTGTGAGCAAGCTGATAGCTAAAAAAGCTTAAAACAGCACCCTTGCTACGAATACGAATTCAGGGAAGTGAATAGATTTCTAGGGGTAGGGCTGTAAGCCTTTCTGGGAAGGGGCTGAGGCGACAATCCCAAAAATCATATATGGTGGCATACGGTACTCAAAATGAATTGCTGAAGTTAAGAGAATATTTTTTTTTGAGATTTCAGCTTTTTGCTGAGTAAAAAGAACCGAAAAATAGTTTAAAAACGCTATATAATAGTCCGTAAACAATCCTAGTAGTACATATATACCTACGTATAACTATAGTCAAAAAAATCTACAGTTTTATTATAAGCGTATAAAAATATGCCCCGATCGCGATGAAAATACGATAAATTTGGAAAAGTTGTGGCTATCCGGCGGACAAACTGTAATCTTTATGTGTCACACCCACACATTCCCATAGGGCGGTAAGGGGGTATTACCCCCACCTCAGGATCCGAGACTTGAATCACTGTCAGACGATTTTGAGCTATCAAACATTTTTAACAATGATTTTTGGGTACAAAAGCAGCGAAGATGTCAAAAGTTTTTCGGCGCTTCGCGCCGACTAGTACATTTCTGTTCCGTTAACCCATAAAATACCTAGAATGAAGTTAAAATGATCTATAAAGTCAAAATTTTCGATGAATCCTTATATTTTTTACTTACAAGAGTGACGAAACTAGTCAGAATGGGACAAAAAGTAGTTGAAAATGCAGTTTTTCGCATTAAAACATGCTATATAGGATGTTTTAGCTATTCTTCATATTTGACCTGCAAAAAAGGCTAGAACTCTAAATTTATGGTCTCAAATTTTGGGATTTCACCCCCTGAACTTTCGACCTTGGGAAACTATGGTCACAGCATTTATCGAAGCGAATATATATAAACGTTTACTGATTTATCGAGCGAATATCAATTGTAAAGTCATCAAATTTCATATTTCATTGTGCCGCCACCCACCATTGGCTTAGGATAGTTGGCGAGATAAAGAATGAAAATGTAATTTGCTCGGATCATAATTTCTCAAATTTTTCAGGCGCTTCACGCCAACTTTCTTAGCGGCCTGGAGGCAACATTTTTCTTAAAGAATTAGTTTTCACACGATTTCAACAGCAGAATCAGCTTTTCCAGCACAATTTTATACTATTTTCAAGCACAACTTTTATAAGATTTTCGATTTTCCACGTCAAATGCTATAAATACAGGAAATCAAGCTAGTAAGTCAAGCTTCCAAAGTTTCTATTTCCTAATGTTCACAAGTTTTCCGGCGCTTCGCGGCATATTTTTGCTGAAATCATAGAAATTAAAGGATTTTTTCGAGCAACATTGTCTAAAATTTCAAAATTTTCTGAAAAAATGCTGTGCCAGAAGCAATTTTGTTATAAAAGCACACAACGGTAAAAGCCGAAAAAACGCCATTTTGCACGTAAATGGAATATCTTGGAACCTATTTTCGACTGTTTTTGAAAAAGCTGGGATACCGCTCGCTCCCCCTTAGGGAAACTCCTAGATCCGCCACTGTATTTAGCGTACAATGAAATTCGACAGTTGAAAACTGCTCTAATGATAACTTTAAAAAGTTTACCAAGCCAAAATAAAACAGTAAGAAAGAATATGATCAACATAGTTGTTGTATCATACATGATCTTAGGGGAGGGGTTCGGGAAGAGTGGTTTTACTAGAGGTGCACCACTGCCGCTTTTTCGGCCGGTGACAGTACTTTGGTACTGGCACGTAGCTGGCAGTCCTATTTTGGGGGGACCAACACCAATTTTTTGGGGGACTAAGCCCAAAAAACATAAATAGCACAAAATAACGTGTAAAAAGTCATATTTTTCCGATTTTCCTGAATTTTGAGGGGTCCGAACCCCTATTCCCCCCAGAGCTACGTGCCTGCTTTGGTACCAGCGCCGGTGCCGGTGCCAGTATGTTTAATGGAGTTGTGTAACAATAATGCAGCAATGTTTCGTAATGCGCATGCATATGTACACATATATAATTGATATTCATTTTGTTCATGTTCACCGCATATTTTTGATGTGAAGCATGAAAATTCCGAGGGCAGGCTAGACTAAAAATTTTTTCAACTCAACGTTTGCTTGGGTATGAAAGAGCGGGTAGTTAAATATGCTTTAAAACACTATTTTTACATTTCTTACTAAACTTTCTCATTAAAATATAGAATCAACCAATTTTCGTTGATTGAATTTCAACGATAGATGGGTCAAAATGAATATTAAGAGTGAAGAATTGACAAAATAAATGCGCTTGAGCCAAGAGATTAGTGAAAAGCGTAAAATGTCATATTTTATAAAGCTTTCAAAGATCAAAAGTTGTGCAGAAATCAGCCGCATCTTCCTAGGGTTGAGCTAGCGAGGTATCAAGCGCCCTGAAGTACTTACCCATGAAACGTGTTTGCTTGCAAACATGCATGTCGGTATTCTGCCGACTCTAATTGCTAATAACGCCTACTTTAGAGTTCAAATAATCATAATTTTGTTTTCAAAAAATTATAAAATCAAATGGATAACATCCTATGTCAAACAGCCAAATTTTGGCTTTAGTTTCGCAAACATTTTTTCGAAAATAAAGACAAGAAAATTAGCTTAATGCTTCTTCTGTATTATTATTTGGCACCGACTCTGTGCCTTGGCACCGACTCGGTGCCTTGGCACCGACTCGGTGCCTTGGCACCGGCGCCGGGCTTCCATCCCTAGTACTAACCCCCCCACCCCGACAAAAATTTCACCCACCCAGAATCGACGATTTTTCAAAATTTTCCAAAAATTTCCTGGAAATTCGTAGAAAAAGTGCTTTTCTGAGCGTTTTTAGCTATTTTTGCTCAAAAGTGTCAAGTTTTCGGCGCTTCGCGCAATATACTCATGTTTTGACCTATATATTATTCAATTTATTCGACTTTTCCGATTTTTTCGAAACTTTTGTTTTTATGCTCTAGAAAGATAGAGCATCGTCGGAAACGTCAAAAATCGATGTTTGTGTTGTGGGTTGTGACGCGTATAAAACATTTTTGGGCCCAAATAAGGCACTTTGAAATATAAACCCCCTCCAGAATTCCCATGCTGTGCATGTCTAATTGTGATTGATAACGAAGGCCCATAGATGCACAAGGTCAGGGTCAGCAGGTGGCGGCGCAATCCAAGAAGTCCAGACCAGTAAATTCAGTGTTCGAGCCAGCGGTTTTTTTGTATTCGGCAAAGATTTTCCCGATGTAGTTACAAAGACTTTTCGGAACGGTCTTTGTGCATGTACAGAGATTTATGGGGAGACAAAAATTGCAAAAAAGTTCTAAAATTCGGAAAAATTTTCGGCGCTTCGCGTAAAAATGAGTAATTGTGTGTTCTTTATATCTTTATAATGGCAGAATTAGCATTTCAAAAGGGAAAATGTCAAATTTTTCGGCACTTCGCACCGTTTTAAGACGATTCTTAATGATTTTTGCCCTAAGAGACCCAGAAATTAGCTTAAACACACTACCGAAGGTCGAAAAACCCTGTCTTACCACACTAAAATCGCTACTGTACCATATCATAGTACACAAAAATTTGCATGCACAAAATGTACAAAAAGACTTTTGGAGACCATATTTGTACATGTACAAACGGACCTTGTACAAGAAAAACACTGTTTAGAGCTTATTTTTGTTATTCAGATGACGGAAATGGTCAAAATAGCCTATATAAAACGCTAAAGCGCATTTTTTGGCATTTTTAGCCCATGTTGACTGCAAAGGGTCGCTTTTAATACTAAAATAATATATAGGTTGATCAATTTGGACATAAATTTTGAATTTTTTAGACCATTTTGACACAATTTTAGGTTCTTCCTGAAAGTTAAACACGGCCATGTGGTGAGCTTATTTGATAGAAGTCAAAAAAAATTTTTGAATTTATGGTAGCACATCTCATAATTTGTATTATGGGATGTAATTTTCGGCTAAAAATGGCAAAAACCGATTCTGGCTGGAGAGATCCCCATCCCCTTGTTATACATTTTTACTTCAAGGATAGCACGCTTTAGCATGTTGGACGGCTCGGGTTGTGGTGACGATAAATTATTGAAGTCTGTGGTGATTCGCAGCGCACTTTTTATTGCCTCGTCGTGACTTCGAGCACAATTCTAGGCCTCGTTTAAGCTCGTCCTTCTTGCATATTAAAATGCTTTCGCCTTGAAGCGATGATAAGCGGGACGTAGAAGCATACATGTGACAGGGCGATGGGGATCCCCGAAGTTGGTCGTCCCCTCCATCACCAAAGTCGAAATTTTGACCTCTCCCAGTTTTTGGCAAAAACTTGCTAATTTTGGCCATTTATCAGACGTATTTTTCTATTTTTGGCCTTAAATTGAAGATCATGTACCCCTTCAAAAGAGCCGACTTCTACCCTCACACAAAATGTTGAGCTGATGAATAAGTACATGTCCGTGTACAAGCAAATATGTAGCAGGAACTGAGTTTCACAGATAAAATTTAGAAGCACGTGATTTATAATTTACGTGCACCCTTTTTTCCTTTACGAAATATAATTATAGACTTCGCGATTTTTTTAATCAATTTAATTTTAGTCAACAAAAATATGACCGTTTTTCCATATTTTGTTGTTAAAAATGAACTCTCATGCATGACCGGAAATTAAAATTGATTACTGAAAGGGCCATAAGCCCTCGATTCCTGAGCATAGTGCGTGCTTAGTGAAGTAGTAGATAAGTCGATTGGCTGAAATTGGCAAAACTGTCAATTCTAATATCTTCATATCTCCCGTATATTAAACTGAGTATGGGAAAAATTTTTTGCAGAATAGCCATGCTTCGTCCAACCCCCCCCCCCCCCGAGTACTGAGACCATACATGGGCATTAGGAAGGTAGTTAGGGTGCTAAGACCCCTAAATTCCAAAATAAACCCGCGGATTACGATAGAAACCTCAGAATCTAACTTTTTGATATTTTTTTGAGAATTTTTTCTTACTTTTGCCTCATCTATATCCCCCGAATTCGGTCGCTGCCCATGTGCGGTCAAGATTGTTTTCTATAATGCAGCATTTTAGGCTGAAAATTACTCAAACTGTATTGTGCGTTTAAAATAATCTCCGAAAAGAAATGAAAATTTTCGAGCAACTTATAAGGTCTGCAATGCGATTTTGCGCAATTTTCAACTTTTTTATTACTTTCTTGACTACCGAAAATCTCGAGTCTTACACTAATGGGTGTGAGTATAATTAAGAACATAAAATCACAATATCTCTTAAATAAGTTGATTTAAATTTTAATTTTAGTTGGATTATCAAAGTTATTCTAATATAAAGAGAAATTTTGGACAAAATTTTAAAACTGAGTGCGATTCGATCGTTACGGTTATGAAAAAATGTTACACACGTAAGCAAGTTTGTTTGTACAATGAAGTTAACGCTCCCCATTTTTATTACTTAATTAAGCGAATTTCTAACAATGATGAGAAAAAGTTTGAAATTCGTCGCCCGATTACCAGTTAAGTTCAACCTTGTATTCAAGAATTTCTATTATCTAAAAATTAACCCCAATCAACTAGCACTTCAACGCGAAAGAGACGATTCGAGTTTAGCAACAATTGAAACAACATGCAAATTTTTCGCATCTTTCGAGTGTTGTTTACTCAAACAACGTTTTACAGTGCAGCGTATTATTATTTGAGACGTTATTTCGTAAGAAAACTGTATTTTTCAAGGATAAATCGTCGCCTTTCATTGAATGGACACATCAGCGGGAAATTACCTAAGGAATATTTTTCGAATTGTATAACGCAAATAGGCCTATTTACGGTACTCGCCCAGTCCGTTGTTGGGACAGAGGGCAAATCGTGGAAAATTATGGTTAACGGAGTTATTGTCGTACTGTACTCTCGTAACTAAAAGGCTTCTAATTTGAGATTTCGATTGGAAAAATAAGTATTAATAGAATGTGGCGGTGATCGGCTAGATCTACAGTACACCTGACGCGACGAAGTCGTGTTACTTTTGGAGCAAAGTTTGATGAGAAGTAAATCGAGCAGTAAAAGTTTACAATGAAAGAATAATCGTAGTCAAGAATACGACGACGTCGCATTATTCAAATTGAATGTCATTCGTTTCACGTGTTAAACGCTCAACAATTAATAGGTTTCTAGATTATATCTACTTTTTGTTTTAAGTTTCTAGAGTTTTAAGTTATAATTATCCATCTTTTCTGACTTTCTGTCTTTTTCATAAGCTTTTTATAATTTTTATGTCTTCTGAAGATTCTCATTATTTGCACGCGTTTTCGTATAGATAAAGCTAGCGAAATCGAGTCGACTAGAAGAATTCTAAATGATCCTGATTTTGTCAGAAAAACCTATGCATTTTTTACTTTAAACAAAGCTCACTATGACGTAATAAATAATAGCTGATATTATGGCCAGTTCATAACATAGCTGTATTTTTCGAATGATAACGTTTCATCTTTGCATTTTTTGGAAAACGCACTTCTAGGCGTTTTCCAGTGCAATAAAATTGCCTCTCATTAGTTTTTGTCACAAAACACGACTTGGTCAATTTTCGGATTTCGACATTTTATTTAATTTTATTTTTAGTTGTTTATTTTTTATTTTATACACTTATATTTTCTCAAATAGGCATTCGATTCAGTTTCTCAGAATCTATATCAAATCTTATTAAATCTTCATTTCTTTATTTCCGAATTGAAGCATCAGGATTCATCGATACTCTTTATGCTAATTTCACCAATGAGTTATTTTGATGCCCACATTTCCAATATCGCCAAATGCGAGTATTTTAGCCTCCATTCACAATTGAGCGATCTGCGGATGAAAAATGCCATAAGAACACGAGTTAAATAAATGATTAAAGCAGAAAATTTGTACGGGCTCACGGGCTAGCGAGCAAAATAGCAATTGAGGAAAAATAATGAGCGCGTTTCTCGCCGTCGCCGCCGCGCTTTTTGCTCGCCTAATTGCAATTAGGATTCGAGTAAATGGGCCAAAGAAAGGCATTAACAAGATGAACTACTTAGACAATTAAACGGGTCGATTGGGCGCGCAAGTTGGGGGCTTAATCGACCCGGAGCCGCCCATCGTGTTGACACTGGATTCGGCGGCCATCTGTGTAACGACACGCTTCTAATTACGCGCTACAGTAAGGTCGGCAAAAAAACAGTAACTGGCTTACTGTAGAAGACAAAATCCGCCTGCGAATCAACGCGAAACATTCTTTATAATAAGCGTTTAAAAGTCCGACAGGGTGGCCCTGCTAAACTGAGTATTTTGGCCCACTTGGGTCAAACGAGGCGAGTTAAGTTTAGAGGACCCTTGAAGGGTTTACTGTATATCTTAATTATTGCGTGGGTCGAGAAAAAACACGCAAAAGCGAGTCGCTTGACCATCAATTACGTCGTAAGCCGTTCGTGTAATGCAAAAATTGGATTTAGCAGCGAATTGAATGGAAATGGTGTTGATTCCACGGGCAGATAAAGAGCCGTTTTCCACAAGAAAAACCTGTTTTCTACGGTTTTATTGACCGATTAACAAATGTGTTGATGCAGGTACATGAAAAGGTAGCCAGGATAGCTGGCGACCAGCTGCTACTTTCGTTTACCGTGGCGCGAAGGTGTCAACTAATTAGTGAATTTGAGAGTCGACTAATTGGGTAAGAGACAAAAGGAGAGGTCGGGCTAAGAGGCCACCCAATAAAACGCTCGGCTCCACGCATTTTCGCGCGTAATGGCAAACAAGCAAGAGCAAATTGGACTAAATTGATAATTTGGCTGCATATTTAATCAATTTGCCTAAAATAATGGCAGGGAAATTTCGGCATTTGACGGAATGAAACTCACTTTCCCTCTGATAAATTGTTCAATAAAATATGGCATCTAAATGGTATTTTGCTTACATCTGAATAATTTTTATCGAAACAGTGGCTTAGAAGCTCAAACAGGGGAACGTATTTCGAAAAATCATTTAAGCATGAGTCTAAGAATTTAACATTAGAAAACCCCGCAATGACAGACATTTAACAGCTCGGAATTCTGAACAGAGAGTAGTCGGCCATTTTCGGGAGGGTAGGTATTTATGACCTGCAATTTTCAGCAAAAATAGCAAAAAAAAAGTTTTTATTCTAAAAAAGATTGAGGGATTAAAAATTTTTTGACCTTTGGTGATGGTTAGGTGGGGATCCGCTCCTCCCCATCCCCTGTTACATTTGAGTATGTATAGAAAAACGTTAGCTTTATCAAAAATGCAAGAACTAATGTATTTAAGAACTAATGTATTTAAGAACTAATGTTTTGCGGCTTTCAGCCATTTCGGAATTACTTCGGTCGAGAACCTCATAAATTGCATAATTAAGCTCGCAAAAGGCGTTAGAAGTGAAAAACGCAGCGAATGGCATTTTTAGATGTTACATTGAGCGAAACGACGATAAACAAAAATCGGAATTGACCAGCCGAACGATGGTCAAAATTTTGAAAAAAATCAGCAATGATTTGCGCGAATTAGCTATTTTGAGGGTAATACGCCAGGACCGCAAATGTAATAAGGGTACTGCTATCATTCGTTACGTTTAACCAACTGATCATCCCACAGACTTAGCATGCATTCCAATTTTAGCGAGAAATTATCGATTTTTCAGGCAACAACCACCCTTTTAATGAAGCTATCGAATTTTTTTCCAAAAACTTTCCATTCAAATGGCAAAAAGAATATTAAAAGAAATCAAAAGGATCCTGTGCACTACACATTGCGTCCGCCACAAATGCGCGTGCCGGATTTGAATTCTATACCCCAGAATATTAAAGAATCTTATAAAATTCCGAAGGTCTCGCATAAAATAATTTTTTTATAAATTTGCATTTAATTCTCGCGATTTATCGGTGCCAATAATCGGCGCTCGATGAAAACCTTCGAAATATGACGCAGTCTTCACCCCGCATCAATTATTTCACTTTTTGGAACTCTGAAATTTTTTTGGACCCACGTTCCCAGCGCAGATGTCTTCTCATCTTCTATTCTCTCTGCATTTTTCAACGCAAGCACGCCTCGAATCTTTGAAACAGCCTGAGGAGAGTGCAATACAAAAATGGCTTCGCAGTGTAAGCCAGAATCTCATCAAATTTTTATGAGCTAATATTAAGTTTCCAGATGCTGAAGTAATATTCTTTCAAATGCACGTGTTAAATGTGTTTGAGTTGTCCTCATCGAAACGGTTTTGATTCGAAAAATAATTGAAATTTCACAAGGAAATCTACAAGTATTTTTGGCTTTATATTTATCGCCATATCCTGCGGCAAATATAATTCCGGATCAGCTTGGCTGCTTTCGTTTGGTCTTGTGACGACCAATAGAACAATGCAGACAATAGTTTATGATGCTTGGCCGCGTGTAGCGAGGGAAATTTATTAGTTCAATTTCGATGCCGACATTAGGTCGTTAAAAATCTAATTTCGGCCAAAAACCAACGACAAACGTCGAAATTAGTCGTAAAACATTTATCGCAAGAGCCTATTAGACTGAGCGCTTAAGAATATAGACGCGATCGACCAATCAAAACGCCAGAATGGCTATGAGCCACGCCCATTGCGAGAAAATAACGCGTTACAGGGCGGAGCTTCGGTTTTTTGGCGAAAAATGCGCGACGAGTGATTCTATAGCCAGTGGGCCATTACAGAATCGCTTTAATCGTCAATACGACTCGTCTCCTTTCACTAAATTGCTCATATTTGCTTATTTAAGCGTGATATAAAATTCGTAATAACATAGGACGTATTTCGCGGAATTAGTTAGAAGAGATCGGTGATGCAAAATCAGGTAAATTTCGAAGAATTTTCTAGCATAATGTTAACCTTTGACCCCGAGTACTGTAATAAAATAATTCGAAAAATAGTGTGGCACGAAAAATATGAAGAGGTGTTGGAATTGTCAAGCTATATACAATAGTCCGCGTATACGTGCACTTGAACTTTGAGACAATGCTCAAATTGTTTAATCATGATTTTTTCACAAAAATGCAAACGCGTAAATGATGTTTTCGAGAACTCTTAAATAATCCCCGAAAAATCAACCGATTTATTACACTTGAAAACAAAGATACCGTGTCTGAGAATCAAATGATTTTTTTCGAAGGACAATAAGGCCAAAAAATCGGTAGTAAGGCGAGACATTGCGTGCATTACTACGAACGACTTTTACCTTGTGTGTGTGTGTGTGTGTGTGTGTGTGTGTGTGTGTGTGTGGGTGTGTGTGTGTGTAGTGTGTGTGTGTGTGTGTGTGATGAATCTACCAGAGCCAACTACACTTGGGCGTAGGGGGTATGCCCCGTCCTAGCAGTCTAGATTCTCCCCACAAACCAAAATATCCCCAGAATTCAATTTTTGGAATTTCTTTTGTTTTTTTCGCAATGTTTTGATGCCAATGGATAGTGCTCGATAAGAAATGTTGAAAATGGTGTTTTTTCGTCATACCACCATTTTTAAGACCATTTCTAGACCTTTGAACAATCTCGCACCCTTCCCCCTCCAGAATTTTGGTGGTGCCCATCTATGGAGCGAACACACGAAAAATTCTGACGTGCAGTTAACGACGGACCCTCGTCTTGCAAATCATAAGTTTAGATTCAAAGAGAATACAGAGCGAGAGAAGGATTGAGAAAAAACCCATATTTTATATTCAAAATAAAACTTTGACATGCTATTATTATTTTTAAAAAATTACAAAATAGCAATTTTTCAGCGGAGACAGAGATTTACTCGTAAATGGAACTTTTACTGCATCAAACCGATAATTCAATGGCGTTTTATCCTGTAGCACCTATTTTCGAATTTCAACGTTTCTTTGAGACAAACTAATTCGAAGAAGAGCATAAAGTTCAAATTTTTTTGAAAAAATTTTTGTGCCAAGTGCCAACAGCAATAAGCGCTAACAATCAAGATTCATTTTTACACCTGAAATCTGGATGCGGATACAGGCAAGTAGCTGACCTTCTAAAATTTAAGGGGACAAACTTAAAAGTCCGATATATTAACAACTAGTTGTAGACATGCAAAAATAATGGTGTTCTTAGCGTTTCTTAGCGAGCTCTACACATTGAGACGGAAGGATTGTGAAAAAATTAAAAAATAAAACGTGATTTCAATCATATCCAAAACTGTTGTATAAAATGGCTACACAAATGATTTATAAACACGTTTTCCCTGCTGGAGAATTGTTAAACTTTATTTTTTCAAATTAAACTCCAAACCTCTCCCCCACCAGATCACAGCATGGGAATTGCGGGGGAGGGCGGGAAAGTAGACGGTAAAAACAAATAGGTAATGTTTCAAACGCGCTTTTCTGGGATTAAAAACACGGTGGATATACATCAGTAACAAAGTTTACGGCGTTTCTGACGATGCTTTATATCTTTCTAGAGCCTAAAACATAACAATCATTTTAAGGAAAAATAAAAAATGGAATGAATTGAAGAAAATATAGTCAAAACATGAGCATATGGCCAGAAGCGCAAAATTCGTCACTTTTGAACAAACACATAGCTAAAAACGCTTAAAACTTTCTACATAATTCCTGAAACATTTAAAAAATCACGATTTTACGGGGTTATGAAATTTTTTCTGGGGGCTGAAACCATAGGTGGGCAGCACCATAATTCTAGGGAATAAGTAAAAAATGGTGTTAAAATAGCGATATGACGAAAAAACACCATTTTTCGACGTTTCTCATCGAGCGCTATCCATTGGCATCAAAAGATCGCGAAAAAAATAAAAAATTTCAAAATTTGAATTCTGGGGTATTTTGGTTTTTGGAGGTATTCGGCCTCCAATGGGTGTGCATACCGCCCTCCCCCACGCCCACGTGTGGGCGAAACCCCGTCCAACCTGCCCTAGAACATGTATGCTGTTAACCCGTGTCTTAAGTACGACACTGACGACGTATGCATAGAAGATCGATTTAAAATTTAAGATTTATTTATTTACAGGGTGGCCCATAAAAAAGAGTACTCAATGTTTTAATGAAAACTATTGCTGTATTCGACATATTGCAAAACTATTATTAGTTTTTGAAAACACAAATACACGGCAACAAAATTTTGAAGTTTCATTGAGTTACCTTCGTCATTCAGATTTCAGTTTACACTTTTGCAAGCATCACTTTTTGGAAAATTACAACAAAAAAATTGTTAACTATCCCCAAAAATGGTACACAAACTGCTAGATATAACTTTTGTTCTTTCTGACTTAGATCAATACAACTTATATCATTTGATGGAGCAGATCTTCCACTAAAAAAACTCAAACTTATGGTTTCTGATTGCTGAAATTCGTTTGATGCGACGCATTTTTGTACACCTAAGCTTTAATTGAGTACAACCACAATTAAAGTGTTATATGATAAGAAACTCACAAAACTGATAACAACAACAAAATTAACAATTATGAAACTAAGAACTTTAAACAATAGTGTAAAGATGCTTTAATAGCTATTCCAACAAAACTAGTTTATATTGACGTTTAGTCATAGGTATAATAATTAACAGTCCTACTTACTAACTTTTTTGTTGTAACCTACTACAAAAGTGTGATGTTTAGAAAAGTGTAAAGCAAAAACTGCACAACAAAGGTAACTTAATGAAATTGTCCAATTTTATTGCTCCATATTTGCGTTTTTTTTTAAATGCTTACAGTTTCGCAATATGTTAAATGCAGCAAGAATTATGATTAAAACATTAAGTAGGTACCCTTTTCATGGGCCACCCTGTATTTACGATTTACTATTATTTTTCGTTTATTATAATCATTTATTATTTATTATTTTTTGATTTAAGATTCCCGACTCATGCGGCGTTCGCCCAAGCGACGCCGCGCGTTTCATTCGGCATTCATGAATTACTGGGTTTGGGCAGCGCCGCCGCCGCGGCGGCCGCCGCCCATCAGCACGGCGCCGCGTTTTTCTACGGACCGCCGGCGGCGGCGCGACGGCGATGCCGCCGCCGGCGTACGGCGTCGCAACGCTGACGCCGTCCGTCAACGTCGCCGCCGCGGCGGCGACGCCGTCAGGCGCAAGCGTCGACCCTCTGACGGCCCAAATGGCCGCCAGGCAACACTTTATCGCGTCGGCGGCGGCCAATTTCGATCATATGATTTACGGACTGAGAAGTAATCAGCACCAACCGCATCAAAGTTATCAACGTCAGACGTTCGAGTTGACTGGAGGAGGAGGTTAGTTTTCAAATAACAAGCTAGCCAAAAATAAGTCGCCCTTAGGCGGAGATGCGCGTTGGGAGCACCCATGGGCGTAGAGGGGTCTGGACCAGACATGCATGTGGGATGTTGGGAGGGGGGCCTGGCTCATTTAAAGAATGGAAAAATTGGAAATTTTCTCGGGCAAAATAAAGCACAATGAAGGCGAAAAACGGATAAAAATTGAAAATTTTCTGAGAAAGTGCTATAGATTGACCAGAAACAATGTAATAACGTAGATCTGACGTTTTTTAGCGCTTACACTAGTTTTTCAGGTCATTTTGGCCCGAAAATCTCAGTTCACGACCCCCTCCCCCCACAGAACCGGCTGACCTTCTAGATCGGCTATGCTATGCATCTATGGTCTGGCTGGACCCCCAGGATCTGAAAGACCCGCTGCAAGAAAAAATTGATGACTGCCAAAATTAAATTTTTGATGCTATTTTCGGCAATTTGGCCCCATCGGATCCCCATAATTTTGTTGATGCCTATGTACGGTTGGAGGGATTTTGGCAAGGTCTTCCTAATTCCGAAGAACAAAAGCAGACATTTTTTAGGGAAATGATAAAGACAGGGCCAATAATGAACAAAAATGACAGATTTCTTGCGAAATTGCTTGAAATCGTCCGGAAACTGTCAGCTGAGACAAAATATTATTTGAACGTTAATACTGATTTTCAAAGTTGCTCGGAAAAGCTCTGTTTTGCATTTCACGAGAGAAATAATCAGGCTCAGTAAAGCGGCTGAAGAAATATTACAAAGCATAAGTGCATTTAAAACAAGAATCAAGCGAAAAGCTGTCGATACAGAGACCTTGATTCTAAGATATACAGTAATTTTTCAAAAATATCATTTCGTGATTGTCAAATCGAATATCCATTTGCACGCCATTTTCCCAATTTCTTTCTTTCCAAAGTAACCTACATTCGTTTTGGTTAAAATTTAAGAGATTCAAATCAAACACATTCAGGCATATTAAAAGCATCCGTTCCTTTGTCATTGAATGTCATTGCGACCATTAAATTCAGAAAACTTCCCATAGAACTTTTCTTTGTCATAGAGCCATTGATTAGTTTTATCCGAATGTGGGCAGGGCCTAAATTCTAAGTCTGGGATAATTCAAAACATATAAAAGTAAAGTCAGAGTTCGAAAATTGTTAAAAGGTGCTTACAAAAATAAAAAATTGAACTACAAATTTTTCCTTAAGTGTTTTTTCTAAAATGCCTTTTTTGGCTCAAAAAGATTAGTATGCGCTAAACATGCATTTTCGGCTGTTTACTTTTTTTTCAAAACATGGAAAATTTCAAAAAGTTTAAAAACCCGATCAGAGCGAAGCGCCGAAAATTTGACACTTTTGAGCGAAAAGATGTATAAAAGAGCATCTTTTCTACGATTTTTTTTTTGAAAATCAAAAAATTATGGAGAGGGGAAGGGAAAATTTCTGGAGGGGTGAAACCTTCCCAAGGGTGAGTGTACACCCAAAAACCCCAAGATCATGTAAGCTACGCCCATATGCGCCTGCGACTTTTTTAAGCGCTAGCGATGGTTCATATCTTAATGCAAAACTAAATCCTTGAAAGCCAATATCGCAAGTAACGAATCAATAGCGATAAGCGAATAAAAGTAGCCGCTAATAGAATAAAATAAAGCGCCGAATTTAGCGCCACTTCATCAGCCAAATTCGTACGTGCATAATAGGCGACCGTGTAAATTGAATAAGCTGTTGCCCGCATAAAGTACTACAAGTCTCATTGGCTTGTCCTCGAGCCAATCGCTGATTAAATTGGCCGAATCACAATGACTTATTACTGTACATCAGTCGTACTGTACGAATCGTGTTCAACAAGGAGGTACTTTCCGGCCTCAAGTTCAATGGGAAAATAATCTAATGAAGCTGGATGGGTAATTTTAGGCTCTTCTTAGAAATCAAAACGTCAAGTAGCTTAAATAAGTAGCGCGTATAGACTGTGCTAAATTTAAATAGCAGGCGGTGCCGGTCGATTTTCAGTGCAAAAAACGAAGGAATAAACTTGAGTGAAGTCGTAGTTAATTTTAGGAAGCGAGGAAAATGTATGAGTATGGAAAGACTAAAATGAAAATTTGAACGCGTTCAATTTCAAGCAGGACCATACATGATCTTGGGGCTTACGGGGGGAGTTTCACTTCACCCCTGAAGAATTATAACCATCCCCGTAAATTTTTTCACACTTTCCCCCAGAATTCGCGATTTTCTGAAAAATTCCTAAAAGTTCGTATAACAGGTAGTTTTTAAACCTTTTTAACTATCTGTTTGCTCGAAAGTGTCGATGTTTCGGCGCTTCGCGCCATATACTCATTTTTTGACTACATTTTCTTCACTTTATCTGAATGTTTTCGATTTTTTCATATGATTACAATCTTGTGATGCTCTAGAAAGCTAGAGCATCGTCAGAAACGCCGAAAAGCGATGTTTTTAACGCGTACCCGCCATTTTTTGAGACCAAAAAAGGCAGTTTTTAATTGCAGCTACCCCCCCTCTTAAAATTCCCATGCTTGCATGTCTGAGAAGCAAATATTTTTGCCGATGTACAAAGACTTTTCCGGATCGTCTTTGTACATGTACAAAGATTTTTGGGAAGACAAAAACTGCAAAAAGGTGTCAAATTCCTCCCTAAAATTTTCGGCGCTTCGCGCCGAAATTAGTAATTCGCAAAATTTGCATTTGAAGAGCAAAAATGTCACATTTTCGGCGCTTCCTGCCGTTTTGGGGGTAATTTTTAGTATATTGTGCTGTCAGAAACCGACAATTTGGCTAACATACACTACCAAAAGTCGAAGCCTGTTTTACTATACTGAAAGCGCTACTGACCATATTATAGTAACCCAAAATTTGCATGTACAAAATGTTAACAGACCTTTGGGGACCACCTTGGCACATGTACAAAGAGACCTTGTGCAAAAAACACTGGTTCGAGCAGGATCTTGTGAGAAATCGCCGCATTTTGAGGACAGCTGGCATAGTCTTTTCGCGTGTGCAAACTTTTATGATCTCGGGAAGAAGAGTTAAGGGATTTGTGATCGCAGCTTTAACGTTGTAATCGTTATTATGCGGTGTGATGTCGATGAAGAATTGAATGCTTGTTTTCACATGCACCTATTTAATGCTTGATTGGTTATATATTTAGTGTTATTTTAAGCGGGAGGAATGACTTGCAAGCGCACGTAAGCGTGGGGAGTTGAGGGGGAGCTGGGTATGCACCCCCAGAAGGCCCAATACCCACCAGAATTCCATTTTTGAAAATAGTTTTTGTTTTTTCGCAATTTTTTATGTCAATGTATAGTGCGAGAAACGTTGAAAAATGGTGTTCTCTCCATCATTACACCATTTTTAAGACCATTTTGTGACCTTTTAAAAATCTGGCAACCCACCCCAGAATTTTGGTGCTGCCCACCTATGCTTGCAAGGGTTCGAATTACTTTTTGTTGCTAATAAACCGACAGATGACCGCATCACTTATATTCACTGATCGTAATCCTAGAAAACGGAATTGGACGCACGACTAATAATCGATAACATTGAATCGATTAAACAAATAGATTGAATATAAGGCATCTCAACAATAGACGAGCAGCGACCAAATTTTCTATGGGATCTTGAATGCAAAAAATTTTAGGGTCAAAAGGTGCAAAATAGAGGCAAAAACACTACTTTGCGACCTTTCAAATCATTCTCAATCCGTTCGCAAGAAAAACTTCTGAAGAAAACTAGAAAAATTCCTGAAAATTCCATCTTGGGAAGGGAAATCCTTCAAATGCTAGGGTCCAGATACCCTCCGGATCCCCATGCCCATGCGTGATCTCAACTAAACATGAAATATCGATAAATCTTCGCCCAAAAAATAAATGCACTGTATTAATTTTTATTGACATTACATATTCATTATACATATTATTACACATATTACGTTTTTTATTCTGTTTTCTTTTTTTATTAAAACAATTTTGATTCAGCATTCAAACCCATTGATTTTCAAGACAAGGCGCCATATTGTAGTACGAGCTTCGCGCACAATCAAGGTTCTTATCTGCAGTTCAGTCATGAGGGAACTTCAACGCCTCAATCTATCAGCGAAAACGATGCAGTGGTAGGAAATAGAAGACGGAAGAAAAGGCGACATAGGTAGAAGAGCAATTAATATAATCCTATTCATTCACACACACACACACACACACACACACACACACACACACACACACACACACACACACACACACACACACACACACACACACACACACACACACACACACACACACACACACACACACACACACACACACACACACGCACACACACACACATAACTATTAGTTGAAAATTATGACAGCCGTCGGGGTTGGTTAAAGTCTATGAGCCTTATTCGATTAAAATAGCCTAAAATTTGGAGTGAATATCAAAATGACGTAAAAACCATCTTTATCCACCATTTCCGGTAAATTTCAAGCGCTTCTGCAAACAATTTTGGAATTCAACCTATCTATTCAAATGATCTTGATGTACGTTCCCCGGAAAATTTTTGCGTTTACCTGTTTGAAGGTCTTGGTCCCCAAGTTTATCCCCGCGTGCATCCTTGAACTGAAGCATATAAGACCAAAACATGAAATATTGTCAGGAAAAATACCGCAAACTCAGGACTACGAAATCTAGGAAAATCGAGCTTTTTGTAAAAGTGCGTGAAATTGACTAGAGAAACTGAGAGTCAAGGCAATTTCTTATACTATTTTACCTTTGACAGTTAAAATTTCTGAGCCATTTGAGCTCGGAGAAGCTCTACGGTTGACACACAGCACCCAGAAAGTCATGCTGTATGCCTGTTCACATCACACGTAAGGAAGACGGATGTATTTAGAATTATAAAAAAGTATTAATAAAGCATATTAATAAGAGCTCGTTATTTTTTGCTAAATTACTGTCAATAAGGCTTTGTAGTCAAAGAGGAACCATTCAAATAATCAATATTAGTCTAATTAAGCCGTTTGAACTGAGTCGCAGCATCGACCCTTTAGTTTCTGTAACGGAGATTAATAACATTTTGGGAATAAAAACGAGAAATTCAATTTGATTCAATTTCGGCATTTAGATGTGATTGATGACACGAAAAAACATATCTACAAAATATAGAGCTTAAAGATCAGGTGACTGATAATTTACTGTGGAAGCGGGGCAGAAGATTTTCGGGTACGACGACTCTTCTTTTTTGTCAGAAATGGCGAAAAACTGCCTACGAATAAGAACACGTTTTTTTACTAAAAATAAGGGAATGGTCTTAAATCTCGGGAGTAGAGGAAAGGACCTACCTGCATAGATTTCTAAATCTACAGGGTGTCACGAAATGATAGCCCCCTCCAAAAATTGATTTCAGGGTACGATAGAAAAAATCTGTAAGCACTATCTTGTAGAGCATTCAATTCTGCTTTGGGTAGTAAAAAGTGATTTATACATTGCAAAAAAGAAATTTTTACAAGTAGCTCTGAATAAGATCTATCTTAGTAAAGTTGTGACGAATCGATTAGAAAAGCTCGTGCACATGGAGTCAGAAATCGGTCGCTATTCTGCAGAAACAGCATCGAAAAATTGGCGTATGGTGTTAAATGAATTAGAATATGATGCGTAATAGTCTGACAATCTGTTATGTTCAATGACTATGCATTTAAGGCAGGTCGACTAAGCTGAAGACGGCTATATGGATTTTTAAATCGACGTAGTCGTGAAATTCGAAATACTGAGATATTTTTTGTTTCTGATCAATAAAAAATTAACCGGTGCACATTGCGCTTTGATAAAATAAGCATCCGACGCAGAATTGAATACTCTACAACATGGTATTTGTATATTTTTTTCCATGATTCTTGAAAGTCGGTTTCTGGAGGGGGCTATCATTTCGTGACACCCTGTACAACCGGCCCCCTTAATGCATGGAATACACACATTCACAATGGGGTATGAGGGGTATCCCCCGAACACACCCTTTAAAAAGGCATACCCTCAGGCCATTTGTATACGGACCAAGACCTATTGTTGGAATTTTAAAACAGCGCCAAACGATGCCCAGTATAATCTGAAGTACTTTCCGAGTAGTACCTGTCCACTCATTCATTCAGACACTTTTCGTCTATTATTTTGTGCATTTTTGATAGTCTTAAACATTCCATCATTCTTATTATCATTTGTTTTCATACAAACTTAATCAAGAATATTCAAGAAGACTAGAATATGACGAATTAAAGCATTTTAACGGGTTTTGACGGGGGGGTGAGGAACGACAAAAATATGTAAAAAATCAATGAAGAATCCTCATGATTTTAGCGACATAAATAGCCGTAAAAGTTAATCGTCTTACCCCCATCCCCCCACTTCCTCAAGGAAACTCGGTTTAACCTACCCCCAGAACTTTTGACCGTGTGCGTCCATGATGGAATAGAATACATAGATGCATCTACATTCAAATAAGAATTTTCACAGGACAATATTCACTCAATATCAAGTCGAAGAGCTAGAAAAAGCGTTTCAAAACGCTCATTATCCGGACGTTTACGCGAGAGAA
This sequence comes from Mermis nigrescens, assembly GCA_036768485.1. NCBI lineage: Eukaryota > Metazoa > Nematoda > Enoplea > Mermithida > Mermithidae > Mermis > Mermis nigrescens. The sequence goes on from JAVLUZ010000284.1 coordinate 102,821, forward strand.
ATGCTATCGCTAAAAACGGAGTTGGGCGAAGACCGCATCCAAGTTTGGTTCCAAAATCGAAGGGCCAAATGGCGCAAAACCGAGAAATGTTGGGGCAAGAGCACGATTATGGCAGAATACGGACTTGTACGGCGCCATGGTGCGCCATTCTTTTGCCCGTACCGGAAACTATACTGAAATCGGTTAAGAACGGATCCGATCCCGAGGAATCGCGCACCCTGGCTTTTGGGTAACGTTTTGAAATTAGGCTTATTTGTAGTCAGTCCAAACATGCACGTTGGAGGGGGTTAGTTTGTAGAACAACAGAATGGAAAAGTTGGAGATTTTCTAGGGAAAAGTGAGGCAAGATGAAGGCAAATGGATAAAAATTAAAAATTTTCTTCAAAAGTGCTTTTACATTGACCAGAAGCTAAGTAATGACGTAGTGCTATTTTTAGCGCTTATAATAGCTTTTGAGGTCATTTCGGTCCTGAAGAGCTCATTTTTGACCTTCCCTCTTAGAAGCGTGGCACGAAATATCACAAATCAGCGTTTTGAACGCGCATGTAGGATTGTTAGTCAAAAAAGGCACTTTAGAAAGGATTTATGGAGCTGAACCTAACGACTGTAAAGCTTTGTGTGTGCGTGCGCCCGCGCGCGCGCGCGCGTGTGTGTGTGTGAACACTGGCGGATACGCGTTAAAAACATCCGTTTTTTCGGCGTTTCTGCCGATACTCAATCTTTCTAGTGCACGAAAGTATTTTTTAATTTCGAAAAATTAGAAAAATCGAACGCATAGAACAAGATACAGTAACAAAATAAGTATAGGGCGCAGACGCCTAAAATTTGACTCTTTTGAGAGAATAGGTAACTAAAAACGCTTAAAAAAGCAACTTTTTCTACGAAGTTTCATGGAAAATCGCGAATTCTGGGGGTGAAAACTTTCCTATAGGGTGAAACCCCCTAAACCTATCTCAAACAAGATCAACCATGTAGGCGAGGGTTTCCCCCCAATTTTGGTTGTCCCGCATTTTCCCAAAGCCAGAAAATTTTTGCCCCTCCCGTCCGATTTTTAGGAAAAATTGAATTTTGTGGTCGCTTTTAGGTGTTTTTGGTCGTTTTTGGCCAAAATTTGGAGGTTATCCACCCTACCCTCTCCCCCCCCACCTAAAAATGGCCGGAACCCCAAACCGAATTTACGAGCCGTTGCGTGTACCTATGCCCAAAATAATATGGTTGACTCCTGCTGAGAATTCGTACGCTATATATTCTAATACTAACGATGAAAATATATCATCAGGTATGCATAAGAAAAGCATCGAGGCATCGTCGAAGATAGAGCAATGCGGTCAACACATGTTGGACGGAGATTACGCCGAAAGCGTTTCGAGTTGTTCGCCGTTGTCGGATCGAAGATCGGGATCGGACCGCAAGAAAAGGCGCCGAACGACCGACGAATGCCAAAACAAGCAAATTACCCAAAATAAATACAATTTGGAGGGTTTAAACGACCAAACCGACTGGAAAATGACCACCGACGTCGAATCGACGACGATGAACCGAAATTTGGCCTACAATTTAGCCCAACTATCGGCAAACAAGACCCTTAATTCGGCCCAATCGACGAATTCGACTAATAAATTCGGCGCGAGCGCGGACATCGGCAACCCGTTTTGTTACTGCAACAAGCAACCGCAACCGCTGGAGCAACCGACCCACTTTTTGTACGATTTCAGTTGCGCTGGTAAGTTCGACAAAAACAGACCGAACGTTTGAGATCAAGCCAGGTATTTAATATTTGGAGGATGAATGGAAAAGGCTAAGCGTGCGTGCATTGTTTTACTGTGATGAATTTAGACCATTATTTGTAATCATTTGGGTAATAAGAAAGCGTAAACAAAGGAAAAGGTGTTTAAGTATGAGCGCTATGAATCTTATATTCGACAGATAAGACTCGAGCAGCCTAGCCCAGCCCACAGAGATTGGCTAGAGGGAATGAGTGGCATAGGTGCACAAGGTCAGTGTCGGCAGGGGAGGGGGTAAAATCCAAGAAATCCAATTTTTTGCTCTTCAAACGACCAAAATGGTCAAAATAGGCAATAAAAACTTGCTTCGTGGTAATATCGCATTTTCAAAGCAGTTTTAGTCCTCTTTGACTGCATTATATTACTTTTAGCACTAAAAAATATAGAAGCTGATCAATTTTGGGCGCTTTTTAGAGTAAAAAGTACAAGAAATCTAATCCGGCGCGAAGCGCCGGAATAATTTTGACACTTTTACTTCTTTTGACCTCAAAAATGATGCAAAAACGTTCCGACTGCTCAAAAACGCTGGACAGTACACGTCTGACTGACCCATCAGTGGTGGTAATACTCCCAATCTCCAAACCTCCCTATGTACACGTATGTGGTCTGACTGGACCATAGAGGAATAGCATTGCCGGTCAAGGGCGGTCAACCTGAAAACTTGTTTGAGCCAAAATAGCCACCCTTCTCGTGCGTCTGGTCTGGACCCCTAGATTCCAGAAGACTCCCAGGATCAAATTTTTGATAATTTTTCGTGGTTCCGCGATTCTTTTACGACAGTGAATTGATCTCAGTGACAAACGTTAAAAAATTGAGTCTTCTACCCTTACCATGAATTTTTCGATTTTTTTATCTCTAAAGGTTTTTTGAATAATCAGAATCCCAAGATTTAGTTACTGCACGTTTGCTCAGTCTACGCCAACAAAAAAATTCTCTTATCATGTTTCATAGTGCAGAATTTCCGGAATTTCGCTTTCGCAATCTCTGTAAGAATTAAAATTTGTATCGTCTATTTTCTAGATTAATTTGATGGATTGTTTACTTTCTTACTATTCAAAATGGAGTACGAAATCGATATCGAGCTTGTTAGTGTCATTTCGATACATTGTGATTGTATTTTACGTATCGCATGCACTGTTAAATTAATTTAACAACGGTGTCCCACCAATTCATGATAAGGCTTTGATCGTGTCGTGGAAATGAAAAATGAGTAGAATTAGCTTGAAACTAGCTTTCATCATTTTTACTTGTAAGCCTTCAATATTAGACATCGATTTTTCTTCAGGTTTAAATAATTAGAGCATTTAGAAATGAAAGACAGTGTTAAGTGCAGCGAGAAAGGCGAAAAAATAAGCGAATTTTCAACTTTTTGACTACAACTTTGGTAAACTTTAAACCACTTGATAAACCAAATTGATTTTTCGGGAATGTTGAGAGGAAAGTAGTAAAAAGACTAGAAAAATAAGCTTTTGGCACACGCATAAGCCTTTGAATCGAAAGATCGCTTTGAAAAATTTTTTGTAGTAAAATTGCAATATCATGCCCATACATGAGCTGGTCAAGACTCTGATTCAGTTTTAATCCAAAAATTTCCAGAGGTTAAATGAGTTCGAAAAATTGGTTAAAAAATACTATATTTCAACGTTTCTCGTAAGCTCTATCAATTGGCATCAAAAAATCGTAAACAAACGAAAGGAAAAATTCAAAAAATTTAATTCTGGGGTTTTTCGAATTTCGGTCAGAGGCTTTTCGGCTCTGTGCCCGCCCAAGGCCTCAAGCTTGTATATTCGACCATGTCAATTGTAAAAACTCGCCATTGTATGTATTTGATATGTTCGTTCACTCGTTTTTTCGCAGATTCTACCTATATAATCGTTGATTCGATTGAAATCGAAAACGTATAATTTAATTTAATCGATGTAGTATTGCATTATATATTTTATACATTACATGCAATTAGAGGATGATGGGAATCCTTGAGTCAGCCGACCCCCCTTCCACCCAATTTCCTAAAATCAAAAAATTTCGAACCGATCCCAATTTTTGGCGAAAGCTTGCGAACTTTTGACGGGAAATAACAAATTTTGGCGAAAACTTGCATTTTTGACCATTTTAGGCGCTTTTTTTGCCATTTCAGGCCAAAAATTGGCGGTCATTTACAAATTCGTCTAAAAATGGCCTAGGATCCCTCTCCCTAAATTTCGTGCCATTACACATACGCATTACTCGTATATCATATAACGTTAGACTCGTACAAATCGCCGACAGGATCAGGATGCATAGTCTATCGTTAGGATTACTGTAGTGTTTTCGGATTATCCTGCGGATTTCGTGTGTGCCGCGCTGAATTGAGCTTGTTTCGCTAGTTACTTTATTATCAACATTAGGATCGTAAATTGATACACGTAAAAATAATGAAAGCGACGATTAGATGCACTTTGCTAAATTAAATTAACCCAGGGCCGACGAGCCGTATTAAGATGATTTGCGGATTGTTCTTTTTTTAGTTTTGTACAGAGCGTCGTAACACAAAAGTCAACATTCAGTTCATCGGGGTATTTTATTAATTAATGAGCTACAGTAAGACGTAGCTGCTCTCAGCTTAATGGACAAGATTTGGTAATTCGATCCAATTTACGACCGCCATTCATAGTAAGAAATTAGTCAGCGAGGGGTTTAGCCAAATCAGCAATTTCCTTCAATTCATCCGATTAGGTAATGTTGCGAATGGCCTTAGGCAAGAACCATCGGTCTTGGTACAATAAGCGCCACATATGCTGGAAATGCACTCTTGCATTCTGAAATAATGTTTTGCATGTTTGACTGATTTCTCTAAGAATCGTGGGCTTAAGGTTTGAGGGTTCGGCGGACAATATTAACTCCTCCAGCCTCCTCTGAGAATTCGCAATTTTCAGAAAAATCGTAGCAAACATCCTGTTTTAAGCGTTTTTAGATCCTTTCGTTCAGAAATCACCAATTTTTTGGCACTTCGCGCCAGACAATTATTTTCGACTATATTTGTACAATTTAGTTGCAACCACACGTGGGCGTGGAGAGTTGGGGGTATGCACCCCAGAAGTTCGAATACCCCCCAATTCAATTAATTTTTTCCGTCTTTTTCGCAATTTTTTGATTCCAATGGATAGTGCTCGATGAGAAAACTGAAAAAAGTGTTTTTCGCCGTACCACCATTTTTAAGGCCATTTTGTGACCTTGGGAAAATCTTGCATCCCCCCGAATTTTGGTGATGCTCTGCTCACCTATGCTTGCAATTATCTCGAAAGTTTCATGTTTTTACCGCATACAAAGAAAGAGCATCGTCAGACACGCCGGAATGATGTTTTTAACGCGTATATCATTTTTGAGCACAAAAAAGAACTCCTGAAAAAATTTTCTGGCTTACTCACCCCCTGGACATTTCCACGCGAATCATGTATTACACTTGATATTTAAGAATTCTTGCAACTCTTCCGCTAATTGTCTCAAATCGCAAAATTTCATTTTTTTCATTTTTACCATTTTTTCAACGATTCATTGATGCCTTCGGATACGACTCGATGAGAAACGCCGAAACATGATATCTTTCGGCCCTATAGTAAATTTTCGGCCTTTTCCAAACCCTGAACTTTTTCGGGCCCTGAAAGGTAGGCCCTGCCTGCCTATAAATGTGTGTTGCTTGATAACCGCTGCGATCGATAAGATGCATAAAGCAATAAACGTTATATGAAAACGCTATTTGGAGGAGGCGAGTGAACATTTAAAATTTGAACAGTTGAAACATAATCCGATTTCTAAGCTTTTGAAGAAAACAGAAATTTGCATATCCCCATTTGTTAAAAATTGTTGTATACATTACATGTAATTTTCATTTATGTGCTCAAAAATTATTTTTTCATTGTTCGCAGCTTATGTTACATTTAATTTGACGGAAAATAAAGAAAATTAAAAATGTAGAGCGAATATAATGTCGGGTAATCGAGTCATCTACATGTTCTAATTGATGACTTATTATTATTATATAAAAGAAACTTCAAATTTATAATTTTTCAAATTCTTTTAATTTATACTGCAAGTTTTATAAGCTCTTCTTCCTCTCGTTCGTCAGTTTTTACTTTTGGCTCTTAAATTTGGCTCCTCAAAATCGCAATGGCATTTAATTAGAGCAAGATGTATACAGCAAAAGTTAATCCATGATTCCTGTATTACGATTCAGGCATAAAGTAAGTAGGTACGCCGTATAATTCATTGGTAACTAACTCTTGTATAATCTTTTTATTTTTACAATCCCCTCATTGCTGTTCAATGAATAGGCACGCTTTTAATGATTAGAGTCTCAATTTTAAAAAATACTGTAAATCTGTTATCAGCGCAGAATGCCTACTGTAATACGAATGGAAAAACGCGCGGGACATTCTATATGTCGGTGTTGCATTCGAAAAATGGATAATTGTTATTAAACGAATTGTATTGATTGACGAAAGCGCATGACCAGTAATTACAGTAAAATGGGTTTAATTGGTGATTTTATGCGAAATATGTCCTCGACGGGGCGTCTTTTGCCCCAAAAAGGGACACAATTAGGAAAGCGTTTAGCGTGCGTGTATCATTTGCAAGGCCCACTCAACATTCAAGGCCGTAGTGGCGGAACACAGTAATTAATTAGACTCGTTTGACGACTGAAAAATGTACTTGCGCAACTTATCGCTTCAGATTAGAATTCGAAGCGCAGCGAATAGAGCACGATTGAACCCATTCGAAAAAGTTAAACAGGGAAAATGTTAATTACTCGTCGATATTTCATTGATATTTCGGATTAATTGCTTGGAGCACAATTGACTGACTCATTTTCTTAAAGTACGACGAAGCACTTGGAGATACATATGGGCATGGGGGTCTGGGGCTCTGACTGAGCCACACATGGGCGTGGGGGCCCAGGGACTGTACCTCAGGAGTCCGGCGGTCCCATCCCGACCCCCTCCCCCGTCCGCAAATCGATAGACCCTCAGAATTGATTTTTGGTGCTATTCTTGGACAATTAATCCCATGGAACCCACTAGAGTTTGGTTGCTGCGAATACAGAGTCTGGACGGGACTCGCGGAATCCAACGGACCCCTTCCCGCCCAAAAGCAATCAACAGACCCCAGAATTGAATTTTTTGGTGCTATTTTTGGCGATTTTACGATTAAAGACCACGTAAAGAACGGGGACTAGTGGTCTGCATAGGTGGGCAGCAGCACCAAAATTCTAAGGGAGGGAAGTGCAAGATTTTTCAAAGGTAAAAAAATAGCCTTAAAAATAGTTGCATGGCGAAAAACATCATTTTTCAACGTTTCTCATCGAACACTATCCATCGGCATCAAAAAATTACTGAAAAAAATACAAAAAAATTTCAAAAATTGAATTCTGGGGGGTATTTTGGTTTCTGGGGTGCGTGCATACCCCCAAACCCCCACGCCACGTGTGGTGGTCTGGCTCAACCACATATAGACAACAGAGAGGATTTATAGGAGCCTTCACCTCCCGCAATTAAAAAACCCAAATCGATAGACCAACCCCAAAAACTAAATTTTTGTCGATTATTTTGCGATTTCGTTCCATCAAAACCCCAGAATTCGGTTTCTGCTAATGTTTGGTCTGGATTCCATGAATCCGAAAGACCTCCAAAAATTAAGAAGTCTCCAAAATTTATTATCAAAAAATATTTACTTTTTCGCGATTTTTGCGTTTTTGTCCCTACCATCAACTTCGCTGGCACTTTTTAGCCTGCCCAAATTTCTGGACCCTCTCTGAATTTAGGCGTCGCCCGTTTGTGCCCTGCGAACGTCGGCTCATTGAGCCATAAGCTTATATTAGAAGTCGCAATTCTGGGCGTAAATTTGAATTCACTCCTGACGTTTTAATTTTTAATCGGAAATCAGGCAACTTTTTTTCAATATTCGGCCATTTTTCACCTATATTCACACAAGGACATACTTCGAAATGTTTTAACGGTGACATCATATGCTAAAAAGGTTATGTTAAGAGCAAAAATCTTTTCCGACTTTTAATATCACATTCTATCCGTTAAACTAAAAAAGGGCGAAAGCCTAAAGGCTGAGATTTTTACCCATAAGCGCGACCTTGGGCAAAAACTAGCGGTTGTTAGGCACCCATGCGCATAGGGGAGCGGGAGACATAGATAAGCGACAGCCAAACTTTGGGGCGTCAAAAATGGCAGAAATCCTAAAAAACATGCCAGAAATTAAATTCTGGGGTTATCGATTTTTGCGGTGGATGGGGTGCAGATCTGGGGATGTAATCTCCAACTCCCACGCTCAAGTGTGGGAGGTATAATGAATTGAAGGGTTCGGCAGAAAGGTAAATACTGTCCGGCGATTTTAGGCTGACAGAAAGTTTTCTGCATCATTATTGAGGACACAGCAGTAATAATGTCAAAAAATTTTCCGGAGCTTCATTCTGAATCCATGATTTTACGTACTTTATACACAAAAAAACGCCCAAAATTATTAAAATAGTAAAAAAGCATCAGGATGTTTCGCTAAATGGATCAATTTCTACACTTTTTATTGTTAAAAGGTATAAAATGCAGTCAAAATGAACTAAAAATGCTTTGAAAATGCGGTATTACCATGAAAAAGCGTTTTATAGGCTATTTTGACCATTTTCGTCAATTTAATAGGAAAACATCGCGAATATTAGAATTATGGTTCGGATTCCTGGGATTTCTTCACCCCCGCCCATACCAACACGGACCATCTGCACCTATGTTCTTAGGCCATTTCTAGATGATTCTTTTGCCATTTTTGGGCAAAATTTGAGCTAATTTGCGATCGATGCAAGCAGGGCCAGATTTTGTGACGTAATCGACTAAGGATAAGGCACACATATACCCAGGGCCTTATTTAAGGGGGAGGGTGGAGGGGGGCGCCCCCCTCCCCCTTGACCGGAGAAAAACTTTGAGAAGTAGGATTATGCGTGGAAAGATGGAAAAATCGAATGTCTTTGACGTAAAATCTTGAAATCATCGGCGCTTCGCGCCGTATGTGAAGTATTTTCCATCATATTGGCTCATGCGCGACCAAAAAATGACAATTATTATAGCCTTTTGAAGAAAATTAAAAAAAAGTTTGAATTTTATGGATCCTAATGGATAGAGCACGTCGAAAAACGTCGAAAAATGCGGCTTTGTGAGCTATCCCATGGGTCCGCCCCCCCCCTTGGCCGAATCCTGTATACGGGCCTACGTGTGCCATTTAAAAATTTTAGGAACTTTGGCCATTGCAAAAAAATTAACTCATTTCTTGATCCAAACTGAGAGACGAGTTATCGATCGAAAACAACTAAAATAAACGGAAAATAAAAATAACTATTAAAAAGCGGATGAACTTGAGATGTTTAGCCGATTTGAATTATTGCGCGCGAAAAACTAGTACAAGTTAAGTGGAAATGACTAAATTATGAAAACAATTAGAAGCAAGCAACAAGGTACGAAAGGAAGGAAATCTATTTCGCTATGTAGACGATACACATTTAAATTGAAATAATGGTCCAACCATTGAATAGTAAAGTTGATATACAACTTGGTCGAATCACAACCACACCTGGGCGTGGGGTTTGGGGAGGGTATGCACCCCCCAGAAACCAAAATACCCCCCCCCAGAAATCAAAATACCCCCCAGAATTCAATTTTTGAAAATTTTTTTCGTTTTTTTTCGCAATTTTTTGATGCCAATGGATAGTGCTTGATGAGAAACGTCGAAAAATGGTGTTTTTATCGCCATACCACCATTTTTAAGGCCATTTTTTGACCTTCAAAAAAATCTTGCACCCCCCCCCCCCAGAATTTTCTTGCTGCCCACGTATGATCACAACCACATAAAACGATTAGAAAACAGCTTCTAAACGAAAATATAGCACTGAGGACTTAAATCTATTTTTTACAATTCAGCATTTTAGAAACCCAAGAATTCTGAGTCTCCGAACGAATGGACATGATGATCACAGATAAACAGGGTCGACTACACACGTGGGCGTGGGGGCTTTGGGGTATACACCCCCAGAAGGCAGAATAACCCCCCCCCAAACCAAAATACCATCCCCCAGAAATCAATTTTTGAAATTTTTGTTTTTTCGCAATTTTTTGATGCCAATGGATAGTGCTCGATGAGAAACTTTGAAAAATGATGTTTTTCGCCATACCACCATTTTTAAGGCCAATGTTTGACGTTTGAAAAATCTTGCACCCTTCCCCCACAATTTTAGTGCTGCCCACCTATGGTCGCCTCTCTGAGGAGTCAACCACATTCATGATTTGGGGTGTATGGGGGTTTCAGCCCATCCTCAAAAGCTTTTATCCCCTCCAGAAAGTTTTTCACCCCCCCCCACAATTCGCGATATTTTCCGAGTTTTTAAAAAATCACAGAAAAGGTGCTGTTTTAAGCGTTTTTAGCCATCTATTCGCTCTCGCACCGTTTAATCATTTTTTAACTATATTTTGTTCAATTTATTGGGATCTTTAAAAGTTTCTGCGAAGCATCGTCAGAGACGCCGAAAATTTGAAGCACGTCAAAATTTCAGCCCCCCCCCCCTCCTCCTCCCAGAATTCACAAGCTGAGCCTGTCTGGTCAGCCAGAGCTTTTTTGAGCTAAAATGGCCTAAAAAGCGGTTTTGCTCAAATAAAGTAAACACATTAATCCACAGTTTCTGGAAGGACTTCTGCAGAAACCTTTTGATTTGAATCCGTTTTCGACCTTGATTCTGTTCTACTTTTATCTAGGAAATTCCATTTTTTCTTCTAAAAAAGGGGATTCTGACCCCCCCCCTTAACCCAACCCACCATGCACATGTCTGGACATGACCTACAATGGGTCGTCGTTAGTACATTAGTGACTTTCAGAACATATATAGTGTGCAGCACTAACCATACGCATGATAAAGCTAGGCGCAGCGATTCGATTGTAAACAAAAGAAGCTAACAACCAGGCCTTTCAACTGTATTAATAGATGAGTACCAGTTTAGTTAACACAACCATATAGCAAACCGTGAACCGAGACAAAAGTAGGTCAATCGAATAAGCACAATTGCACTGATTTCTTGCATCATAACGAAAGTGAAAGTGTAAACCGAAGTGTAAACAAATGTCCCAGTGATCGCTCTTCGGTCTATAGCGCTGATGAGGAAATTTGCTTTAAAAAATTTTTAAAAAAAAACTCAAATTTCTAGCATTTTCAGGCTATTTCAAACCGCTTAACTACTTTCGGTCACATACCTATACTGACTTGTTACTATATTCGTTATATATTCAATTCTATTAATTAATTAATTGATTATTTTTGGACCGACAAATACGCATGGCAAACTCACCCCACTCGTCCTTGCCCAGTCGCCCGGCCCGACCAATCATTTGCCGATAGGTCACTGGGGTCAGCCGGGGGCCTCTGCCGCTTAAACTGCCCCAAGGCGATCTAATTATGACCCGTTTTGCGGGCAAATTCACCCCAGAACACAGCGTGCTCGTAGCGACTAGTATTCTAATGGAACCTTTTTCGAACCCTCGTTCCAACTGCTCCCGCTCTTCGGTCGTTAAACCTGTAACCACGATGTTGCACGTGTTGAACAAAAGAGAGAAAAAGACAAAAACAAAAAAAGAAAAACATCAACAACAACAAATTTAAAAACAAACGGATAAAAATCACACCTGGGCGTGGGGGGTCTGAAGATATGCACCCCCCTCGAGAAAATCCACAAAAATTAAATGCGAACGAAGGCAAGAATTTCAAAAATCAAAATTTTTCGGAGTCGAGCTTGGACCGGATATTGAGAAATTAGTAACGCACGTAGTGTAAAAGATGGATATTTGTGACCGAGCTCGACGCCAAGCAAAACGTTTGTTGATTTTCCCAAATAGATCACGTCGAGTATTAAATGTTTCATTATTCTCAGGTGAGACGCATGATCTAAGGGATCAGCAGACTTCACCATGTATGATTTTTCAAAGGTCAAAAAAAATGGCCTTAAAATGATGGTGTGGCGAAAAAACACCATTTTTCAACGTTTCTCATCTAGCACTATCCATTGGCATCAAAAAATTGCGAAAAAAACAAATAAATTTCAAAAATTGAATTCTGTGGGGTGGGGTATTTTGGTTTCTGGGGGGTACATACTCCCTAAACCCTCCCCCACGCCAAGGTGTGCTTGGAAGGGAGTCTTACGTTGTCGCCTTTCATTTAAAATCACTTTTGACGCAACAATTTTTCAAAAAAAGTTCAAAATTTTGGACAATTTTGTGCGAAAAAAATGTTCAAATTTCTTTGACTTTAGCGAAAATGCGGTGCGAAGCGCCAAAAAATGTTTCAAATTTACGAGGAAGGACGTTTATAGATTTGAGAGGCAACTGTGTTTCCTGTATTTGTAGCTTTTAACGCGGAAGCTTCAAAAAATTGCTAAAACTTATGCTTAAAAATGGAAGAAAACTATAGTGAAATAGCTGTTTCTGTTGCAAAAATCGTTTTAAGAGTCAGTGGAAATGTTTGCCGCTATAAAAAACTGTTCCTGGCGACATGATATAGCGATATAGCTTCCAGGCCGCCAGGAAAGCAAAAAATGTCCTGGCAAAGAAATGTCCTGAAAAGAATATTGCCGCGCGAAGCGACAGAAAATTTGAGAAAATATGGTCACGGACGACCAGAAATCGTCGCAAATTACATACCCATTCCTTATCTCGCCAAAATTTTTTGGCCAACGGGGCGTGGCGGCCGCCCTCCGCCCGACCCCCTTAAATCCCCCTGCTGTAAGAAAACTTTTTGGTTTCACCCCTCCCCCGCCGAATACCATGCTGTGCCTGTCTGGTTACAAAATTTTCAACCCTCTGTCGAGAACACACCTGGGCGTGGGGGTTTGGGGGTATGCACCCACCCCCCCCAGAAATCAAAATACCCCCCAGAAATCAAAATACCCCCCTCCCAGAATTCAATTTTTAGAATTTTTTTGTTTTTTTCGCAATTTTTTGATGCCAATAGATAGTGCTCAATGAGAAACGTCGAAAAATGGTGTTTTTTTCGCCATACCACTTTTAAGGCCATTTTTGACCTTTGAAAACCTTGCACCCCCCAGAATTTTCTTGCTGCCCACGTATGGTCGGGAATGAAGTTTTAGTCACATGATTGCCCCAATTCATAAACAAATTTATTTAATCGAGCCGGTTCAGCATTTATCTCGTTTGTTCGTTCTAAACATATAATGTAGAACGAATCGCCGAGCAATCATGAAAAATTATAGATTTTCAGAGAAAAATAATGAAGAGGCTAAAAAAAGTTAAGAAGCGCAAATAAAATTAATAAGCTAAATATTGCTACTAAAAATTAAACTTAGCTTGACGATTATAAAAATAAAAATTAAAATAAACTTATCTAGAGTAAAATTATTCAAAATCAAAACCTAAACTGATAAACAACTTTTACGAAAATGCAAAAAATCGATAATTAGCTATAATTCGGGCAAACAAGGGCAGAAACCTGTATTCTTTGTATTTTCGGGAAATTATCGATACTCATACTTACTAAGCGAAACGTACTGTAAATCTATAAGAATGAAAAGTGTAGCAATGAAACGATGTGATACGCGAAATAAATGAAAAGGGCGTGAAACGATGGATAAAACGACCATTTATTTACTGAAAAATTATAAGAATTATTTTTATCCGATTTACGATTAAAAACAGTGGATCAAAAAAGCGCAAAAAAACAATTAAATAAGCTCATCAAAAATTATAAGCTTAATGTATCATAAAGTTGATTGCATAGTAAAAATCAAATTTCCTATGTTTTCCCGAAAAGTCATTGGAAAGTGCCTTTTTGGCATAAAAGCCATGCGTACACGTCAAAAACACAGTTTCCAACGTTCTAGATGGAACTTATATCACTAGAGCATATAAAATATTTAAAAATTTCAAAAAATTAGTCAAATTGAACAAAATATAGACGAAAAATCAGTACATTAGGCATTTTTGAGCCAAAATATAGCTAAAAACACTTGAGAAAGCACAATTTAAGTTTCTACGATTTCTTCGGAAAATCGACAATTCTGGGTATCAGCGGGTATTTTGCTAAGGAGTCAGGAGCATACGTGGGCAGCACCGAAATTCTGGGGGGGGATTTTCGAAGGTCAAAAAATGGTCTTAAAAGTGGTTGTATGGCGAAGAAACACCATTTTTCGACGTTTCTCATCGAGCACTATCCAATGACATCTAAAAATGGCTAAAAAAGCAAGAAAATTTCAAAAATTGAATTCTGGGGAGTGGGGTATTTTGATTTCTGCTGGGGGAGGGGGGTATTCCAACTTCTGGGAGGGAGGTGCATACCCCCCTAACCCCCTTCGCCCACGTGTGGTCAGGAGCCATTCTGGCTGTCAGACTTCCCTTTCCCTTAAGAACATGTATGGTGACTAGCATACATGTGCAGCGAGAACATTATGGTTGAAATCGCCAACCATCGCCAAATTTCCAAAAATATACTAAAAATAGAATTTTGCTGGTCTACAGTAATGTGCAGGGGGTTTCGACTCCTGACGGGTGTAAACCCCAGAGTCCCCATGCCCCTAAGTGGTCCCTAGCCATTCTGCGGGAAACAAACTTCTTCCCGGACCCCCCCCACTTTAAATGCATGCGCGAATATAAATACTGTAACAGGACATGTACATTTACATATAATATTTCAAAAGTTTGGTTGAGAGTAGTGGTGGGCTAATTTTAGGAGAAAGGGAAAATGACCTTCAGTTTCAGCCAAAAATGGCAAAAAACACAAAAATGGAGGAAATAACGTATGTTTTTGACAAAAATTAAACCAAAAACCTAAAAATCCACATCCCCTGTAACATATATGATTGTAACGCTAAATTTATATTGACCTGCATGGTGAAAAGCGACGGCGTACTGTAGGCAATTCGCTAGAAGCCTATCGACGCATCGGGCAACTATTTTGAATTGATTGAAGAACTCCAATTGATTATTCCGATCGATAAGTCGCTTAAGCGATTGCCCGAGTGAATCTACAGTAGGATGCAGTACGCAGCAATAAAAGCCGACTGGGAAAAATTTTTCCCCAAAATTTCCGCCGGGCCATTTCTACGACGAATTATATCCAAGACTGTCGATTTTTTCCGGATTACCGGATAATATTTACCCCCGATTCCACGAAAGATACTTCAGCTCAGTGTTTTTTTTGTACAAGGTCCGTTTGCACATGTGCAAAGATGGTTTGTACATTTTGTACACAAAAATTTTCGGGTGCTATAATATAGTACAGTAGCGATTTTAGTGTGGAAAAAACAGAGTTCGACCTTCGGTAGTGTATTTTAGCGGATTTCTGGGTCTCTGAGGGCAAAAACAATAAGAATCGTCTTAGAACGGCGCTAAGCGCCAAAAAATTAGAGATTTTTCCTTTCGAAATGCAATTTCTGTCATTATAGAGATATATAGAACACATGATAACTCGTTTCGGCGCGAAGCTCCGAAAATTTTGGCGAATTTTAGACCTTTTTTGCAATTTTTGTCTCCCCAAAAATCTTTGTACATGTACAAAGACGGTCCCGAAAAGTCTTCGTACGTACATCGGGAAATGTCTTTGCCGAATACAAAAAAGCGTGCTTCAGCTTATTTACAATTATAACTCATTTCAAAAACATTTTGCGTTGATTCTTAGTGTAAGAGGGTGTAACATATGTACAAAGAGCGAAACGAGAAAAATACACAAAATTATGAGGATAATAGACGGACTAAGAACAACATCATTCGAAGTTTAAGTCGCTCTATGATCATTGGGATAAAAAATGTTTGCACAAAAAGGGATATTTTTTGAAAATTTGATTCTGCTAGAGTTTCAAGACTCCAATGCCAGTAAGTGGACACGACCATACATACATAATCTTGGGGGTGTTCGGCGAAGGAGGGGGGTTTCTGCCCTCCTAGAAAAATTTCCACCCCTTGCAAAAATTTTTCACCATCCCCCCTCCCATTTGGCGATTTTTTGAAAATTCCCAAAAAATTTTCTAGAAAGTGATAGAAAGGATGCTTTTTTAAGCGTTTTTAGCCGTCTATTTGTCCGAAAAAGCCAAATTTTCGGCGCTTCAAGTCATTATACTCATTGTTATGACTATATTTTGTTAAATTTGTTCCATTTTTTTATTTTTTTCGGAGTTTTTTTAATGTTTTTATGCCCTAGAAAGATAAAGAATAGTCAGAAACGCTGAAAAACGATGTTTTTGACGCGTACCTACCATTTTTGTACCTCAAAAAAGGCACTTTATAATTGCAGTCCCCCGAATTCACATGCTTTGCGTGTCTGAACACGACCATTCATGATCTTACGAGGAGGCTTGGCAAAGCTTCATTTACTTCCGAAAAATTTTTACCCCGCTAGCCAGAAATTTTTCACCCCTTCCCAAGAATTCGCGATTTTCCGGAAAATTCCTAAAAATTCGTAGAAAAGATGGTGTTTTAAGCGTTTTCAGCTATCCGTTTGTTCAAATAGTCATCTGATTACTATTGCTCTCTGCAATTTATTCGAATTCATTTGATTCTTTCTATGAATGTGTATGCTTTTATGCTCTAGAAACATACGGCATCGTCAGAAACGCCGAAAAACGATGTTTTTGACTCTTATCCACCGTTTTTGAGCCCAACAAAGACACTTCAAAACTCCCCCCGCCCAGAATTCACATGCTGTGTATATCCGAACTCGACCAGTGGCGGATCCGCAACTCTCGTAAATCAGTGAGTGTGTTAATCCTAAATTTGTCCCAAAAATTGCTAAAATTACAGTAAAAACCGACTAGTCGCGCGCTTCTTACTAACATTTTTTTGCTATTTTCCAGCGTCTAATTTTAATTCAAATAAATCAAAAAAAATTGCGAATTTTTGGCAAATTTCACGCAAAAAAAGAATTTTTAGAATTTTAGACGCAAAATCGAACGATGAAATAACAAACACCATTGTCAATTCCGTTATTTCTGGTACGATCCGTAAAATCTTCGTTGCACACAATTAATATATCTAGGCAATATATCAAGCGTATTATTCTGGCTCATGTAAGTCAACATACATAGTATAGAAATAGTGCGAAATAATATTGCCAAAATTATAATGCATATAGGATAATCGAAAATCATTTTGAAAGAGTAATGCAAGTCTTACGCGGGCAGAAACCAAATTATGTATTTCAGATGCACAGATGCACACGTGATCTTAAGGGTATGAAGGGCTTTTTTTACCCCCCACCCTATTGCCAGAAAAGTTTTCACGCCTCCCAGAAATTTTCTCCGCCCCTCAGAATTAGCGGTTCACCGAAAAATTCTGAGAAAACGTACTTTTTTTGAGCGTTTTACCAATTTGCTTGGTCATAAAATGTTAAATTTTGGGCGCTCGGCGCCATATATGTACATACCTATACATCTTTTGACTACATTCTGTTAAATTGATTATGATTTTTTTATTTTTTCGAAATTTTTCATGTTTTTACGTCCTAGAACGATAGAGCATCGTCAGAAACGCCAAAAAAATTATATTTTCGACGCTTAAATTTCACTCCCAAAAATCTCCATGCTGTGCATGTCAGGTCAGATGGGGCCAAATCGCCTAAATTCTGGGGTCTTTCGGATAATGGTGGGCCCGACCAGCTCCCACCCCATCCAAAGCCCGCACCCTTGTGTGATTACATCCCAGTATCATAACATGAAATGGCTCAAATTCTTGGTCAAAAGGGCAAAAGGACTCGATAAAAATGGACCGTTTTTAGCCGTTTTTTGACATTCTCGGTCGAAAATTGTATATGAGCCATTTGCCACCCCCAAAACCAGCCGGAGAACCCTATTCTAAATTTAAAGCCATTACATTTATACGATCGGAGATCGAGATTAACAAAAATCTATCTTATTAGATACCCCTTATCCCCAAAAATTGAGACTTTTTACCCTCCCTCAATTTTTCGACAAAACTATCGTTTTTGAGTCATTTTTAGGCGCCTCCCAAAATTTTGATCTTTCCAATACGTACAAGTTGAGGGGTGTGCAATGAGAACGAGCCATAAAATTTGAACAAAATCTAAAAATTCAATATTTTGATTTTTTGGCCCGCTTCCAAGATTATTTTGGCCCCTCAAAAAATAAGTGGCCCACAATCTTGAAGAATTTCACGCGTTCATTCTGTCCCCCAAAAAATAAAATGCCATGCTAATAATCTCACTGCCGCGATTCATCAAGCCTTCAATGACAAGAGCGATTTTGGTAGCCAATTTTTCGCACCACGATTTCGTAGAACAAAATATCAAAACGCTATGGCCGTTTAAAACGGTTTCTAACGAAAGCCTAAAATTACAACAACAAAAAACATTTGAGAATGAAAAAATAAAATTAAAAAATAAATAGGAATAAATAAATAACAAATGAACTTAAAAATAAATAAACAAATAAATAAAGAGTAACTGAAAATAAATAATTAATTAATTAATTAATTAATAACTAAATAAGTAAAGATGAATAATGCGTAAATAAATGAACAAAATAAGTAGATAATAAATAAACAAATAAATTAAATAAATAAATAAATAAATGAATCAATAAAATAAAAAATAAATAAAAACGATTAATTGAATAAATAAATAAAGAAATGAATAATAAAATAAATAAATGAATCAATAAACAAATATTAAATAAACAAATGACTCAATAATACGAAAGTCATCAATAAAACAAAAGCGGGAAACAGAAAGAAACAATAATTAAATAAATAAATAATATAAAAATAAATAGATAAATGAACAAATACATAATAATAATAATAATAATAATAATAATAATAATAATAATAATAATAATAATAATAATAATAATAATAATAATAATAATAATAATAATAATAATTAATGAGTAAATAAATATTAAAAAAGGATCAAAGAGATAGAAGTGAAGCATGCTATTAGTATAAAAGAAACAATAGGACGCGAAAAATATCGCAAAAACTACCTAAAAACATTATATTATGAGAAATTACACGTTTTATGAGGAACAAGATTCCTTGTGACACGTGAAGAAATAAGCAGCAGTATCTACAAAAAAAGTTAGGAAAACCTTAATCATAAAAAATAAATAAATAAATAGATAAATAAATGAATAAATAAATAAATAAATAAATAAATAAATAAATAAATAAATAAATAAATAAGTAAATAGATAAATAGATAAATAAATAAATAAATAAATGAAAACATACATAAATAAAAGAATACAGTAATCAACTCACTAATAATGAACAAATTTATAAATAATTCCAGCTTACACAAGTAAATCAGTTTTAGGAAAAAGTGAAAGTAGGTTATAAGAATGGACCAGCGATATAACGAAAGCTGAAAAATTGATTTATTCTTATATTAAAATAAAATACAATCGGCAAAATTGACATCGAATTCAATACAATGAGATAATGAAACTGATGATAATAAAACATAAACCGATAAACATTAGGTTAGAGAAAAATTTAAATAGCGTGAAATACTTCAGTACGATATTGCATGAGAAAATTTATGGATTAGAATAAAGCGGTGCAAAATTAGTTGAAAAATAGTTGACGATAGTTAATTAATCAAAAATCAATCAAAATAATTAATAAAATAATGACGCTTAGCTGAAGCTGTTAAGCTGGGATTAAGCCAAGCTTAGGCCGGTTTTAAGCCAAACTTGAGCCGGGATTAAGCCAAGCTTAAGCCGGGATTAAGCCAAGCTTAAGTCAGGTTCCAGGTTTTAGTCTGCATATTAAAGCCAGGTCCAGATCATGCATGCAGAGCTTGGGATTCTGCCCCAAAAAATTTTTAAAGTGCACTTTCAGGACTCAAAAATAATAGGTACATACAGAATACACAAACCAATTTTCAGAGGACTGAAGGCACGAAACTGTAGCAACCTGATTCCTCTCTGATGACCTCGTCTGTTTATATGATTTTTTTACGTTCCTTTTCTCCTTTTTCTTTACTTTTTTATGTAAGTTTTCTGTTTACAATCCTGCCTACTTTTTTCTGTTTCATTTAGACTTTTAGGCCTCATAAAACATGTAATCTCTTGTTAATATAATTTTTTTAGGTTGAGCTATTTCACGCGTCCTTTTTGTTTCTTTCCTACTAATAGCATGCTGCAATTCTGAATCTGTCTCTCTTTATTCCTTTTTTCTTTTTTTTTTGTTTTTTTCTTTTCTTTTTATTTAGTATTTGTTTTTTATTTATCTATTTATTTATTTATTTAATTATTTCTTTTTCTATTTTCTTTCTTCTTTTTTGCTTCTTTCTAGTATTGATGACTTCATACTATTCCAAGAATGTATTAAAAATCTACGAAATATATATATTGAAAAATGACACTGGATAAAATTACTTAAATTTAAAAAATGAAATTAAATTTTACAAAAATAAAATAAAATCAATTTAAAATTAAAAAATAAGAAAACCACAGAATAAATCACTAAATCGATAAAATGAAAAACTACATTTATTAAAAAAATATTTAAAAACTAAGTGAACGAAAATAATATAAGATTAAAATTACTAAAACAAAATTGATACTTTCGAATTAAAGACTTTCCAAAAACAAACAAAACAGTTTATTTTCCGAGGTTTTCAGAAGAATTGTAATTTAGGGAAGAAGAATTGTAATTTAGGGAGACAGAAGCACTAGATGCAACCAGTGGCGGATCCAGGATTTTCCTAAGGGGGCAGTACCCCTAAGGGGGCGGAACTATGACTTGGGCGGCAAAAATTAGCCGTTTTAAGCCAAAAATCGCTAAAAATCGCTCAAAAATCCCTAATTTTACGCACTATTTTGGTCCAGTGGGGGAGGGGCGGCCGCCCACCCCCACCCACCCCTATATCCGCCCCTGGATGCAACGTATGGCTAGTATGGAATCAGCACGTCTGAGGGCCACATAGCGAGCTATTTTTGGGCCAAAATGACTTCGAAACTGGCACAAATGCTTAAATATCGTCAAAAGAATGTTAATCCGCTCATTCTAATCACTGTTATGCACTTTTGGAGAAATTTTTGCCCATCACCCATTTTGGGCCATCATTTTGCCTCATGTTACCCAGAAAGTTTACCATTTTTTCCATTCCAGGGTCCTCAAACTATTTATTGCCTATTTCGCTTTTTACTTTTTATTTTAGACCCTTAATCTAAGTCGGCCCCCTAAACTCCCCCATGACTCATTATTCTAGGGGTCAGGGTCAACCCGTCCTCAAGCCCCTTCCCGAAAACGCATATGTATTTATCCGTATCATACGTAAAACGACCATACATGCAAAGCATGGGAACTCTGGGGGGTTTGAAATCATAAAGTGCCTTTTCTAGGACCAAAAACGGTAGGTATGCGTCAAAAACATCGTTTTTAGGCGTTTCTGGCGATGCTCTATCTTTCTAGAGCATAAAAACGTGAAAAAATTTCGAAAAAAATCAAATAAAGTCGGAACAAATTGAACAAAATATAGTTAAAACATGAGTATAATGGCGCGAAGCGCCGAAGATTTGGCACTTTTGAGCAAATGGATAGCTATAAACGCTTAGAGAAACATCTTCTCTACAAATTTTTATGAAATTTTTGGAACTTTTAAAAAATCTTTATATCTGGGGGTGAAAAATTTTTGCGGAGGCGGGGGGATAAAAATTGTTCTGGGGGATGAATCCCCCAAGATCATGTATGGTATCGACTCAAAATTTCAAGCGGGGGTCCCCGACCACTTTCAGGGGCATGGGTGAATGACTTTCAATTTTTGACCTAATATGGCAAAAACGCCTGGAAATGACAAAAAATACAAGTTTTCGCCTGAATTCGAAGCGGGGGTCCAAGATATTTCGACTTACTGGGACGGGGTACGACCATACATGTAACGGGGAGGATACGGGGATCCCCATTCCAATATGGACCGCCCTCTATCCCCCAAAGCTAGGAAATTTTTGACCCCCCCCCCCTTGATATCAGGGAAAACTTCGAAATTTTGGCCGTTTTTAGGCGTTTTTTGCCCGTTTTTGACCTAAAATTGGAGGTCAACAATCGCCCAGCAAAAATTTCGAGCCATTACGTGAGTGGGGACAACCGACTTTGGATAAGCGATCCCCCATCCCCCCAATTGTGCGTGTGGCCCCGATCTTTACCCGATCACGTGATCGGGATCGTCCGCCATACTGGCCAATTCTCCGCCGAATTTTCGCGCAACTGCCAAATTTTCAGTCGCCAAAATATTACGGACGTCGTAAAAACAATCGTCGCAAAACACGTATTCGTACAACAAAGTGGGCCTTCGATCGGTTTCGTAAAATTTGGCACTAAGCCAAAAATCGGCCACGAATTTCGCATTGGATAAAGTGGCGCTCATGCATAGTAGGCGCAAATCGAGCCTAATTTTAAATGAGTCGTTGTGAGAAAAACGTTCGATGTTTGATTGAGAACCAATTAATTAAATAATAAATTGAGCGACGTATCGATGGCTTTTTTGTCGAATTTTCGCCGAATCGTTTGGTTTTAGCCGAATTTCTACCAAATTTTTTTAATCTTGAGCCGAAATTTTCGGAATCTTTTGAATCGTTCTCTAATTTAGAAATTTGATAAGTTATAAAATCCAAATTTTCAGATTAATTTGCTGAATTTAAATTTTGAATTTTTTTATTTTTTCAAAATTTCTGAATTTCTAAAAATTAAAAAATCAGGCGCTCGTTTAAAAACAACAAATCTGATTAGATTGTAAAGCATCCAGAATTTGTGGAAAACGTTAATGTTTTATCACGAAATTATCAATTTTAGTACCACGTTCTGCGGCATGAGATTTGAAATTTTAAATTCGAAAGTTATAAAAATTTAAAAAATTTTAATATATATAATTTTAATATTTTTAAATATAAAAATTTTTTAAAATTGAAATTCGAAATTTAAGTTTGAAATTTTAAAAAAATCAAATTCATGAAATTTTAAAAAAAATTATCTTTGTGCTTCTTTCTGCTGTCGACGAATATGCTTATTATTTTGATAAAAAGCATTTTTCAAACTTAACACGTAAACTTGCTAAAATTTCCGTTCAAGATTTTTCCAGATTTCCGAAAAGTATAAATTTGTTAATAATTTTTTGTACTTAAAAAGTTTCCGAAATTTGCTTTTAAATCGACATATGTATGCACTTGTTATCCATCATAGCAAGGATATCAAAGACCTATAAAAACAGCCTAAATTCCATTTATGCAAGCAGAGGATATCGATTTACGGAATGAATGTCAAAAATTAGAAACGTTTCTAGAGTATCCTAGAAAAATGAATTGCAAACTTTTAAGTCCTATCAGGAAAGCTAAAAGCGTGGGTCCAATATTGTTCGGAATTTTCCGGCGCCTTCTTTTCGCATTTTCTGTTTTTTCGTTTTGTTCAGAATTTTCGAATATGAAACTATATAGGCTTTTGACGTTTCCCAGCGTGAAAAATGCAAAAATTTTCGGCGCTTCGCGCCATTAATTTGTTCAAAATTATTATTTAGTATTTTTTAAATCTTTTTTGAGATAAAATTATCCGTGAAATCAAATTTATTACATTTCTTCTCTTCAAAAAGATGCAAAATTAAGTATAGCAGCGCACGAGTGAAAACGTAAAATTTTTCTGGCGCTTTGCGCCAGATTCATTGTTTATGTGCATTTTTTGCCTTGTAAATCGCTCAAAACTGCTGAAAGTTAAATTATGCATAGATAACATGTCAAATTTTTCCGGCGCTTCGCGCCAGAGTATTCATTTTCTCTGTTGTTTTGTTTTGAAATACAAAATTGAGTATTAATACAAAAGTTGAAAAGTTTTTCAATAATTTACTTGATAAGAAATCAGTTTTGCGGACAGTTTGAGCGTTAGATTTCGTGTATGATTATCAAAAAGTCAAAATTTTTTAATTTTCAAGAAAAAATTTTCTCCGACAGTGTATAGAGCTCGTCGAGAAATGTTCAAAAATGCCTTTATTGTGGCCTATCTCCCGATAGTTCTCGAGATATCCGACCTTGCGATCCCCTCCTGAAAAAAATTCTGGATACGGGGCTGGCTGGGGGTAAGCTTTTTAAAAGTCCTGGTAGGAAAAACCCCTCCTACCATAGGTGGGCGGCACCAAAATTCTGGGGTGCAAGATTTTTCAAAAGGCCAACAAATGGCCTTAAGAATGGTGGTATGGCGAAAAAACACCATTTTTGAACGCTTCTCATTGAGCAGTTTCCATTGGCATCAAAAAATTGCGAAAAAAACCAACAACAAAAATTCAAAAATTGAATTATGGGGGTTATTTGGTTTTTCTGGGGTTGCTCATCCCCCCACATTCCCAGATGTGCCTCCTACCCCCAGTATGCATGCGTGGCTGTTTCTAACCCGAAATTTCGCTTATGATACAATAATTTGGCCAATGTCAATTCAAGCAAATATCCTCTCGACCCATCGCCCATATAATGAAATTCGTCGATAACAACCAAGCCTGATATTAACAAGACAGTAAGTACCATGAAGACGCAATTAATCAGATTGATAGGGCATGAATGAATCAAGGACCACGTTTAAGCATATTTTTCAATTCGATGTCAAAATCCAGGAAGTTTTTTTACTGTTTTTCAAGGTAAAAATCCAGGTTTTCTCCATGCATGATCCTGAGGAGTTTGAGGGCTTCACCCCCAAGGCACCTAGCTAGCCGTCCTATTTTGGGAAGACCAAAACCATTTTGTGGGAGGACTAAGCCCAAAAATGCCAAAAATAGCGCAAAATGACGTTGAAAAAGTTCTATTTTTCAGATTTTTCTGAATTTTAGGTGGAGGGGGTCCGAACCCCCCATTCCCCCAGAGATGCGTGCCTGTCACCCCCAAGCCTTTCATCCCCACGAGCATTTTTCATTCCACTTGCAACCAGAATTCACGAGTTTCCGAAACATATAAAGAGAAGGTGCTGACTTAAAAAATTGCTCGTGTGGATGAAAGGCTGGGGGTAACCCCGAAAAGCCCACGGGATCATGTATGTCGAAGACCTAGGTCATAAAAATCAGTAAAAAAACTTTCTGGATTTTGACCCCGAATTGGAAATAGGTCTAAATGTGTCCTCGATTCATTTATACTTTATCGATAAAAAGTGTCAAAATTCCGGAACTCATTCTTTGACTATATTTTGTTCAATTTATTATTTTTCTGATATTTTTCCAAACTTTTTTCTCTTTACGCTCTAGAAACGTAGAACAACGGCAAAAACGCCGAAAAATGATGTTTTAGATGCGTATCCAACGTTTTTAAGCCAAAAAAAGCACTTCGAAATGTCTACCCCCAAAAGGTTTCCATCACCCAATCGCAAAAGTTTTTCACCCCTCAGAATTTTTGATTTTCCCAAAATTCGTAGAATAGGTGCTATTTTAAGCGCGTTCAACAATCTTAGAGTTCAAGAGAGTCAAATATTCGATGTTTCGCACAATATACTCATTTTTTGACTACATTATCTTCAATTAAGTCGATTTTTTACGGATTTTGGAAGAAAATGCTGATGTTCAGAATAATATGGTTTATCGTGTTCTTGGGCTGCTGTCATCATTGTGGAATTGTGTGTGTTTACTGACAGATTTAGTCAAATTAAGCTAATTAAAAGTAGGGTACTAGCAAAGGGAAAAAATTTTTTTGACGCCTGCCCATTGTTTTTAAGCCAAATTTTTTTTGATTTCAACCCCCCCCCCCCTAAGAATTTTTTTTATTATTTTTTTTATTATTTTATCAATTTTTTTTTATTAACATAATTTTTTTTACTCACTGATTTACTCAAATTAACTTAATTAAAATTAAATACTAACAAAAAAAATTTTTTTTAAAAATTACATATATTTTTTTAATTAAATTAATTTAATCAAATTAATCTAATTAAAATTAAATTACTACCAAAAAAATTTTTTTTAACACCTACCTATTTTTTAAACCAAATTTTTTTGGTTTCAACCCCCCCAACAATTTTTTTTATTATTTTTTATTATTTTATCAATTTTTTTATTAACATCAACATTTTCCATTTCTCCTATAAACAAAAGATGGACGCTTTTTAAAAATTTTGCCCAAATTTTTGAGAGCAGATAAAAGTCTCAGGTGTGGCCCCGACCGATTTTGAGTGGAGTAGGGAGAAAAGAGATCCCCATCAGTCCTCTAAAATTAGCCTATGCAGAAAGAGCAGGCAAGCATTATTAACGTTTATATCCTGCTTAGTTCGAAAATTATCATATTTTTTATTAAAAAATTAAATTAATAAGATTGTGTAATATATGACCATTCTAATCAACGAATCTATGTAATTTTGCGTCTTGTTAACTTTACACAAAATAAAAGATAAGAGAAAAATTTAAAATTTGACTAAAAATCGAAGAAAAAAAAAGATTCAGAAGTAGTGATCGACCGGAGATCCGGCTCCGGCTCCGGCCTCCGGCAAATCCGGCCATTTTTTCCACTCCGGTGCTCCGGCCGGAGGACATCCAAAAATCGGCCGGAGGCCGGAGAATTTTTTCGTTTTTTGCATAGTGACTGTACGTACTAATTGCTGACATTATGCTTATTAAATTTAGTCAGACCACAATATGATAGCAGAAAAAAGAAATACCACCAAATAAAGTGTCTATCACCGCCACAATCGTATAATATTTATTTTTAGGAAAAAAACGAAAATGAAAATGAAACAAAAATTGTGAAAATCGCTGCAGTAAATTCCTGTTAAGACTGGAAGTCATAGGGTAGCAGAAGATGCAGTCTGGCCTGCACTGCACATGCTATACTGATTTTCCAGATAATATTGGTGTCCATTATGTACGTCAAATTCGCGGTTCACTGAACATAATATAGTATGTAAAGTACCTATGCATATACGGTCACATACAATCATGCTTTAGCATCAAATACTGCCTATTGACGCTTTATTTAGGGCAGGCTAAGGAGACGACAGCTTTTTTCTTAATAAAAGCATTGAATAAAATTTTGTTGAATGTAGTCTATTTAACCAGTTGCGGATCTAGAATTTTCCTAAGGAGGGCGGTATCCCTACTTTTCCAAAAACAGCCAAAAATAGGTCCAAAAATTTGCCCTCGAAGCGCGACATAGCGTTTTTTCAGTGTTTTACATTGTATACTTTCACATAAAATCACTTTTGACGCAATATTTTTTCTAAAACTTTTAAAATTTTAGACAATTTTGTGTGAAAAAAATCATTAAATTTCTTTTACTTCAACAAAAACCTGACGCGAAGCGCCGGAAAATCTGTGAAATTAAAGCGGATAGATGTCAAGAAACATGATTTATTGCTTGATGCGAATTTCAGATTTTTTTAGCAGTTTTTATCTTCCCAAAAATCTTTGTACATGTACAAAGACGGCCCCAAATGTCTTTGTACATCGGGAAAAATCTTTGTCAAACATAAAAAAATCGTGCTTCTAGGTCGCCAAAGAAGTAAGTAAATGTCATTAATAGGTATCATCCGGCGCATAGCGCCGGAAAAATTTGAGAAATTATGGTCACTGACGGCCAGAAATCATTGCAAATTGCATATCCATTCTTTACGATTTTCCTAAGGGGGGGCGGTATCCCAACTTTCCCTAAAACAGTCAGAAATAGGTACAAAAATTTGCCCTTAACGCGCGAAATAGCGTTTTTTCGGTGTTTTACATTGTGTACTTTTAGAAAAAATCACTTTTAATGCAATATTTTTTCTAAAAATTTTGAAATTTTCGACAATTTTGTGCGAGAAAATCATTAACTTTCTTTGACTCTGTAAATATCTGGCGCGAAGCGCCGTAAAACTTGTGAAATCAAGGCGGATAGACGTCTAGAAGCAGTCAGTGTTTTTTTGTACAAGGTCCGTTTGTACATGTACAAAGATCGTCGTCAAAAGTCTTTGTACATTTTGCACACACAAATTTTTAGGTACTATTATATAGTACAGAAGCGATTTTAGTGTGGTAAAAACAGAGTTGTTCGAATTTTGGTAGTGTGTGTTTCAGGTAATTTCTTAGGTCTCTTAGGGCAAAAATCACTAAGAATCGTAAAATGGCGCGAAGCGCCGAAAAATTTGACACTATTTTTCCTTTTGAAATGCAATTTCTGCCATTATAAAGATATATAGAACGCACAATCACTCATTTCGGCGCGAAGCGCCGAAAATGTTTTTCTTCCCAAAAATCTTTGTACGTATACAAAGACGGTCCAAAAAATCTTTGTACATCGGGAAAAATTTTTGCCAAATACGAAAAAAATCGTGTCTAGAAGCATGATTTACTGCTAGATTTTTTCTGTATTTATAGCATTTGATGCGAAACATCGAAATTTTTAATCGAAAATAGAAGAAAACTATGCAAAAATAGCCGTTTCTGCTGTTAAAAATTGTTTTGAAACCTTCGTGAACAGATAATGGCTTCCAGGTCACCAAGAAAGTAAATGAATCTCACTAATAGGTACATATCATCCGACGCATAGCGCCAGAAAAATTTTGAGAAATTATGGTCACTGACGTCCAAAAATCATTGCAAATTGCATATCCATTCTTTATCTCATCAAATATTTTTGGCCAAGCTGGAGGGCGGCCACCCCCGCCCTCCCTCAAATCCGCCCCTGCATTCTTTATCTCGCCAAATATTTTCGGCCAATGAGGGGGGCGGCCGCCCCCCGCCGTCCCCCTTAAATCCGCCCCTGTATTTCGTATAACTAACTAGCTGATATGCAGTTAAGATGCACGTGAACTATACAGTGATCGTCATGAAAGATGGCGCACTATCATCCTCAGAATTATAATAGATGTGTCGTGAGCGCTGCGTTTCGTCTATCATGCGCTATCATCTCTTTTTTATTATTATATGCTATTAATCTGTATCATTCCTTTAATCTGGCGATGCGGATGGCGCAATTTTGCTATTAATAGCGCCAACAAGAAAGAAGCGCGCACGTGAATGTCATTCTATAATTAGGCGAGCCGACATTAAAATCAATATTTTTGCCAGCCGGCAACAGACAACGAAGAATTTTGCAGAAAGGTACGTAATACAGAGCAACTCGCCTAAATATAGAACGACATTCACGTGCGCGCTTCCTTCTTGTTGGCGCTATTAATAGCAAAATTGCGCCGTCCGCATTGCCAGATTAACGGAATGATACAGATTAATAGCATATAATAATAAAAAAGAGATGATAGTGCATGATAGATGAAACGCGGCGCTCGCAACGCATCATCTATTATAATTCTGAGGATGATAGTGCATCATCTTTCATGACAATCACTGTAGTCTAGGTCTTGGTCACAAAGATGTCCTGTCTATCCGCATGTGTAAAATTATATTTCTCCGGCTCCGGCCTCCGGCTCCGGCCTCCGGCTCCGGCTCCGGCCGGAGCAACATGCTTCAATCCGGCTCCGGCCGGATCTCCGGCTCCGGCCATTTTGGCCGCTCCGGTCGATCACTATTCAGAAGAATAAAAACAAAAAATGCTAAAAGGGACGTAAGCTTCATTTTGCCTAAAAATCTAAATTGAACGCCTAACATCCCGCCATCATCCTAATGCTGGCTCAAATTAATCCAATCCTAAGCACATGAACAACATGTGAAAAGAAAAATTTGGAATTCCCTCGCCCGAAATTCGCCGTCCCTAACTCCCTCTAACTATAAGTGGGCAGCAGCCACATTCTGGGGGTCCGATAAACCGCCAAAAACAGCACCAAAAATTTAATTCTTGCTTCTATCTATTAGGGAGTTCCGACAGATTCTCGGGAGTTGCACACCCCCAGACCCCCACGCCCATGTGTGCCTCTAATTGAATATATTTTTACCCCCTCCTAAATTTTGGTCCCCTTTAAGCCATTTTTTGGACAATTCGGGCCGATTCCAAAAATAGAAGGCCATATACCCATCCCCCTCAAAAACTAAGTACCCTTACCGAAAATTTAGAACTAGATCATACCCTAATCTCAGTCCAGCTGTTGTAATATATACATCTAACCAACTAAGAGCTTTAAATATGGGCACAATCGCAGACCGATAATTTCAATCATAGGATGTTGATGTTTAAGAGGTTAATTTAATTAAATATAATTTAATCTTTATTTTATATTTATCAATAAATATTGACAATCTTGTTTAGAAATTATTTATATTTCTGTAATTTTATATTAGTTTTTATTAATATGTAATAATTTACATTTTTGTCAACGGACCTAAAATTATAAATGATGCTAAAAATTAAGAAATCAAATGCCTCGTGGCCCAGAACGAAATCTGAAATATCTAAGTAATGTTTCGAGCATACATGATCATGAGGGGTTGAAGGGATTTTCACCTCTCCCCAGAAAAATTTTCAGCCCCGCCCCAGAAAATTTTTCATTCCCCTCAGAATTCGCGATTTTTCAAGGCCCCAAAAAAATTTCTGAAAATTCGTAGAAAAGGTGCTTTTTAAAGCGTTTTTAGCAATCTTTTTGCTCAAAAGTGTCAAATTTTCGGCGCTTCGCGCCCTAAACCCATGTTTTGACCATATTTTTTTCAATTTATTCAACGTTTTTGATTTTTTCGAAATTTTTTATTGTTTTTATGCTCTAGAGATAGAGCATCGTCAGAAACGCCGAAAAACGATGTTTGACGCTAAACCACCATTTTTAGGCCTAAAAAAGGGCACATCGAAATTCCCCCCCTCAGAATTCCCATGCTGTGCATGTATGGTCTCGAGCCCTGTTTAATAAATCAATCAAGCTTTTTCGACAATATTTTGCACAAAATAAGGTACATATAAATTAGCCATCATGTTGTTTAAACTAAAAATCATGAAATATAAGAAATAAATTTAAAACAAAAAAAATTGATAAAGGCAGAAAGAATACAAAAGGAAGTAATAAGAAAAGTGAGAAGGAAGTAAGGAAAAAATTTGCAAACAATAGACGTCACAACTACTATGCTTCCTATCGCATACTTAATCTATCTAATTCTTTATTCTCGATTAATTTATTAATGATGCTATTGGCTCGCTCTATCGTACAAATAGCCAAATTCGTGGAATTCAACGAACCCGTAAAACACGTGCCGAAGAAACCATCGACTTTTATCGGAAAATCGCAAAATGATGTCTGCGTTCGAATGGATGTGCAACTGAGGCCGAAGCATACGTGATCATGGGGTTGAGGGAGATCCCTATAGAAAAATTCGGACCTCCCCACCTGAATTCGCGATTTTCCGATTAATTCCAGGAAGTTCGTAAAAAAGGCGCTCTTTTAAGCCTTCTTAGCTATCCGTTTGCTCAAAAAAGTCAAATTTTCGGCGCTTCGCTCCATATACTCCTTTCTGACGATATTTTCTTTCATTTATTCGAATTTTTTTATTTTCTTCCAATTTTTTAAATGTTTTTATGTTCTAGGAAGATAGAGCATCGTCAGAAACGTATCCACAATTTTTGTGGTGCACATTAGTACAATAATAAAAATATACCTACAGTACATGAAGTCATACATAATATTGGTGGTGTGGGAGAAGTTACACTTGATGTGGGGGGGATTTAGAAAGATTAAACCCAGAAAGATTTTCAGCTCCACGGGCAGATTAAAGGTGGCGGAGGGAAGTGGGCGTCCGCCCCTTCAGTATTTGGCGAGATAAGGAATGGATATGTAATTTGGAATGATTTTTTGCCGTCAGTGAGCATAATTTCTCAAATTTTTCCGTCGCTTCAAGCCGGATAAACCTTTTTAATTAGGTATATTTATTCGCTTTCTTGGCAGCCTAGGTGGACATTTCAGCGCCAGAAATTAGTTTTTGTAACAATAAACATTTTCATGACTCTAAAACGATTTCTGGAGCAGAAACAGCTATTTTAGCATATTTTTCTTCCATTTTTTAGCACAAATTTTTAAATTTTTCGACGCTTCGCGCTAAACGCTGCAAATACATAAAACTTAATAGTACCTTAAGTTAACGCGTATATTTCGAAGAATTTTTGACGCTTTACATCGAATTTTCGCTAAAATCCAAAGAAAGTTAATCAATTTTGCGGACAAAATCGTCTGAAATTTTGAATCATTTTCGGCAAACTGTTAAGCCGAAAGTGATTTTAAATAAAAGCAGCCAATGTAAAACAGCGAAAAAACGCAATTTTGCTCGTCAAGTGTAAAATTTTGGACCTATTTTCGACTGTTTTGAGAAAAGTTGAGGACATCTCCTTACAAAGATCCCAGATCCGCCAGCCCCCGCCCCTGAAATTTTTACCTCCTACCCGCATTCGCGACATTCCAAAAAATCGTAGCAAAGGTGCTGTTTTAAACGTATGCGCTTCACGCCACAAACTCAGTTTTTGACAGCCATTTGTTCAATTTAAGTATACAAATTTTTTGATTATTTTTTCAAAATTTTAACGTACTAACGTATAACAAAGAGAGGACATCGTCAGAAAAACCAAAAAATGACGATTTTGATGCATCGCTGTTTTTAAGCCCGAAAAGGGCTTTATAAAATGGCCAGGGACCCCCTACTAAAATTCCAAATCGCAACACACATGCATGGACATACGCAGGGGTGTGGGGGGCGACCGCCCGCCTAGCTCATAAAAAAATTTCGGAAAAGTTGGCAAATGCATAAAAATTGACATCTTTTTATCGAGAAATCTCAAAATTTTTCGGCGCTTCGCGCCGTAGAGTCATTATTTTCATTACCTTAGGCCCAAGCGAGGCCAAAAAAAAACGTCATTTTTTATAGCTTACTAAGAGATAATAAAATTTTTTTGAAAGGTTTGAATTTTATAAGCTTAACAGATCGAGCATGTTCGGAAACGTCAGAAAATACGCTGCATTTTGTGCCTCAGCGATTATAGCCTGAAATATAGGGTCACCAATTTTTGTACCGCCCCTCCCCTTAAAAAAATCCTGATTACGGCACTTCATACATGTATGCCCCATCTTAGCTAATTAACCCTGAATTTAACTTTCCTGACAGATTTGTAGTGCGATCCTTTCATTTTAACATCTGAATTAAGAAGGAAAAACAATAGAACATGCAGTCCAATAGCATGTGATGTATATAAGTGATTTTTAAGCTGATTAGTTTATTTCGCAATAGAACGGTCTATAAGAGTCTAATTTTATTATGAAATGAACTGAAGACTTTTATTAAGAATACGTGCACTAATTACAGGAAATACAAAAGAATAATGGAAAAAGCAAAATTAATAAAGCAAATTTTTAAATGAAAAAACTTTTTTAATTTTGTAACTTTTTGAATTTTTTCAAATTCATGTATATAATGCTCTTCGACGTTGCACATTCTAAGCAATTTGAAATACTTGGAGGCTGATAAGTTTTTCTCTGGCTATCGAAATGTAAGGCAGGATATAAATTGCAATCTTATGGTCAGACGAACTGAATAAATTAAGCTGCGTGAAACAATCGTAATTCTGCTCATTAAGCGAGTTACAACCATGATGCTGCAATAGCCTTATCAAAATTAGTATTTCTGCAATTAAGCTTTTTCCGGAACTAGTTGGAGCTCGGAGAATAAAATCTGGACAATCGTGCGATGATTTGAATATTTCGACCAAACATTCGTATTGCCAGGGAAACAGGCGAAGGAAATTCCTTTTCCGGCAGTTCTCAAGAACGAATTCCGGTAAAAACTTGAGATCATCGACATCAATCATTGCTGCAATAATCATAGACCGTAAAAAACTTTGGATAATCTAAATACCTTGCAGAACGAACAAATTAACGTTTAAAAACTTCGCGACAGAATATCGATATATGAGCATAAACATGCTAAAAATCCGCTGTTTGTTGCTAGATTAGACAAAAATCGGTCAATTCTGATTGGTTTTTGGTCACTTAGCTGCACAGCTCAGCTATAGCCATTCCAGCCCGTTGTTCATTGAACGGGCTGATGTAAAAGTCGAACAGGCTTACGGGTTCATTTGGATGGACTGATTTGCAAAAAGCGTGAGAAACAGTGGAAAATCAAACAAAATTGCCTTTTTAGCTTATTTTCAGCCAAACTAGGGAACCAACTAACCTTTGAGAGCCAATATTTAGAAGGGCTGAAGCTTCGGCTGTTGCCCAGGTATGCTGACTGGCTTTTTCTCAAATCTTGAAATGCATTGTTGTGACCAGAAAATAATGCAGTTCGTATCTTCCCTTGTTAGCTCTTCTAATTTGCAAAATTCGACTTTTTTATTAGTGTTTATTAAAGATGCAACGGGTACCCGATCCCGAACCCGAATACTTGGGTCGGGTTCCCGAACAAAATTCAGGACCCGAACCCGAATGTTTATGGATTTTATTCGGGTATTTTTAAGACTCTAAAATCCCACAATTGTATGTCAAAAGTTCAAATATTTTCGGCTTTTTGCGCCGTTTTGAGTTTGCTCGATCCTAAGACGCTGAATTTCATGTAGTTATCAAGTACACATAAATGGCTATGTAATTAAGTGGTATATTTCAATCGATTCACGTGAATTTTTAATCTTTTTATTTCACAAAAGGATTGCCAAATGATATCGTATAAAATGCTAAACACTGCTTCTCTTCTCTGGTTGTAATTAAACTTGGATTCTATCAAATTAAACTTCACGAATAACAGTTTTTCGGCAGTTTCTCCATGCAAGCGATTGTTTATGTCATTTGTAGGTGTGTATCGGACACAATACACCATAGGCGTAGCCAGGGGGGCATTGGGGGCACATGCCCCCCAAGAAATTTTTCAGAAATATTGTTGATTTTTCTGTTACAATGATGTGTTCAGAAAACAGTTCAAAAAGGCAAAAACGTCAAAATTTTCCAGTGCTTCCCGCCGAGTCATTATTATTTATTGCTATATAGATCCAATGAATTTAAATGCTTGAATCAGCTAAAATAATCCGGCACTTCACATCACTTTAGTAATTTAATGCACTATTTTTCGTTGAATGAAACTGCGCATGCTTGTTGAGCATAATAGTAAAAGTGCGAAAATGATTGTGTACCAGTTTGTCTATTCTCTGCTTTGTTTGTCTTTTGTGTACAATTTGTCTATTATTTTTTGTTTCGATTGTCTTTCTTTACAAGGACACATACTCCCACAATAAATAAAAGGATTGACCAGATTTCCTTATGTTTTGCGCATTTCTTATTCTCTGAACTGCATTTTGTTAATAAGAAGGCCACAAATTGGCCTGAAAAACCGTAAGAACAAAATTGTCATTGATACATCTTTCTATATCTCATTGGCAGCGACCCGTTGCTACGCTATGTAATTAGCAGAGGTCGAAAAACGCATTTCAGCTCAGAAGTTTTGTGCAATGTAGGAGTTCATCAATTTTAAGTGTTTTGGGGCTTGCATCAGAACCGAGACTTGGCCGATTTTGCGAAAATTTTAACGTTACCATTTAAAATTGAAATGCTTTTTTTACAAAAATTTTCCGGGACTTTGCCCCAGACCCCGCTAGGAACGCTTGAGCGCGCCATCCCAGACCTCCCGCAGCCGTAAAATCTCGTTGTACATGTGCAATGAGATTTACGGGAGAACGGTCCAGGTAAAAGGGTTAGGAATTTCTAAAAATTTCCGGCGTTTCGCGCCGGCAATAATTTTTCCGTTTTGTATGATTTAAGCGGTATAAATTGAGTTTAAAGTGCAAAAACGTCAAAATTTTCCGACGCATAGCGCCGCCAGTTACTGTTCGTTCTTTTTGTAAAGCTCCAGTATTGCGTTTAAAAGCCTGAATCACTCCAAATATCTTCAAGCAAAGTTAGTAATTCACAGTTTTCTTGCTAGAAACTTGAACTGTCAAAACTGTTTTGTACAAATTTGATAACTTTCTGCTCTGTCCAACTATTAGTATTCACAGAGCTACAAAATGTTAAGAGCGGTAAAAAATGACTAAATTTCTAGGCACTCTGCGCCACTTATGAATTTTGAACTGTTTGTCAATAGAAAGGCCGTAAATTCGACATGAAAACGGTAGAAATTCCAAACATTTTCGGCCGCTTTCCACTTCGTCAGAAACTCATAAATTAGCTGGGCTACACTACTAAAGGTCGAAAACTCAGTTTTACTATGCATAACGTTACTGGCATTCAATGCAGAAGGAGTCTGAAAAATTTTGTTTATGCCCCCCGAACCAAAATCCTGGCTACGACAAGGTTACGTAATGCACACCAATAATATAAGTATTTAGCAATTAAATACGCTAATGCAAACATATTGAATAATTAGGCACTAAGCATCTAATAATAAAAATTGTAACATCTAGCTTACGTGTACCTAAGAAATTCGCTATACACTGGTATCCCTATATACTTATTGAAATACCCGAACCCGATCGGGTATTGATTTTGATTTCCGAAGTCGAGCCCGAACCCGAAAGAAATTGAAGTGGACTACCCGAACTCGAACCCGAACCCGAATAAACTTGGATGAACTACCCGGCATTGGTGTAGCTGGTTCACATATGTATTAAGATAGCCACGTTATAAGTACGTATACAACAAGTATTATCCGGTGAAAGCTGCCACCTAACTGGTTTGATTTGAGTCAAGTCGGAAACAAATAAGGCAGTCATCATATTTTTCCAGTAGATTCATGTGACTGACCAAAATGTTGGTGCCAGCATTTAAAATAAGCCTAAGCAATGGGATGCAACTCGCGTCGCTCGCTCCGCTCGTCGCATCCCATCACTCAGGCTTATTTTAAACGCTGGAACCAACATTTTGGTCAGTCCATGATACTAAGCCTAAGCCTAATCAGCTGGTAAACCAGCAAAACATCACGAATAGCTTGCAATCTTTATCGAAATTAACCAGCGTTAGTCGATTGGTTATGGTTCTGAACTTTAGAGCGAGGGGTCCCCGTTTCGAATCCGACTGCCAGCAACTTTCTCTCGTTTCCTCAGATGCTATCGACCGCACACATACGCCCTTGACTATGTTAATACATATGTGAACCAGCTACACGAATGCTGCCTACTACCCGAACCCGAACCCGAATACACCAAAATTCACTACCCGTTGCATCCCTAGTATTTATGTCCCCGTTTGGAAACGCTCACCTGATTTTGTAGTTTCTTCCTCAAGCTTGAATAGGCAAGTTTAATAAAATCTATAATACGCAATTGCTTAGCTAAGGCTTAGCAATCCGCAACCAGCCCAGGTTGCCTCTCTGTCTGGTATGTTATTAAACGATCGAGCGATTACTTTACACAGTAAGAAGTTCTAGTTTTATATATTTTATCTATGTGCAGACACACTAACATCGTACTCATCGCACAACTATTTGAGGGATCCAACTTGCAACAGACCTTGCCTTATCAAATATATGTAGTTTATTTTTTTGACCTAGTGCATGAATTTGCTTCATAAACCAATTTGCTTACTACTGTAACACCCGATTCCTTCATCGCTCGACCCGCCATACCCCTAAACAAATTTAGTTACCGACTCCGAGCCGAGCAATGGAAAATCGGGCGCTGCAGTAATAAGGATTTCAGTATTTCCTAGAGGATCCGTGCATTATGAAGGTTAAAAAATAGACTATAGATATAGTAAATGGACTATAGATATAGTCTATGTTTTTAACCTTGTGCATGAAATCGCTCGACGGAGTACGGAGTGACCCGAATCGTCTCCACACATGCACGTGGAGGGAGGTTTGGGGTCCTATCCCTATCCCCAGAATAAAAAATGAAAAAGTTAAGGGAAAAATGAGATAAAATGATGGCCTAAAACGGATGAAATTCGAAAATTTTATATAGAAGTGCTTCAAATTGACCAAAAACTATGTAATAACGTAGTTTCAAGACTATTTTAGCGCTTATACCAAGTTTTCAGGTCATTTTGAAACAAAAGAAGCTCAATTATTGACTCCCTTCTCCCCCAGACTGACTGACCCCTACCTTGGATCAGCCATGCTGTACATCTATGGTCGTCTATCGAGCAGTAAAAAAATTGAAGTTACAGTTAATAAATACTTAACGACCGTTTTCATGCAGCCAGGTTGAAAAACATGCTATAACTGTACATGTCTGTAAACGTAGAGGGTATCTATGATTACGTACGTCTTACCTAACCCGAATCCTAGCTTTCCGGGGCTTTACGCCTAGCTTAGGGTCGCTCACGTAAAGCGCGGAAACCAGTGCTATACATAGCTTAAAATGAGCGTTTTCAAAGATAATGGGGATCATAAGAAAAATTTTAGAATATCTGAACACAAGTATCTATGTATAGTCTGTTTCATTTAACTTTATGGTTTTCTTCTGAATTTTTCCGCAAGAATGAGGCTACAAAACCGGTTTAAACTTTTGATGCAGTAATGCGGCTTAATATAGGCATACGTCTCTATATGACTCGACATACTGTACAATATCATATTTATTGTACTAGTTTAAAACATTTTGTAGTTGCTTCAAACTTTTTCAAAAACCTCAGTTTAATGAAACAGACTATATATGAGTAATGATAAACGCAATAACGATTTGTCCTATTTCTCCATGTAAACTTTAATAAAATTGGTTTCATGGCATATTGCAAAAGTGAAACTTTGCATAATAAAGATCCATGTGCTCATTATCGCTGTCTAACATCGTCATGATTAAAGGTAATATAAATCGCATTTTTGTACATAAATTTAACAATTGACCTTTCAGTTTCCGCATTAATATTTTTTCCTTATCTTTTATATTTGTGATATTCATTTCTTTAGAGCGCCAGTAAATCATAGACGAGATTCCCATTTTTTGTTCAAAGATACAACTTATAGTCCATTTCCCATAACTATGTATGTACATACGTGCATAAGTTCTAAGAAATTTTCAGCGACAGTAAGCCGAGGGTTACGATAATTATATATCAGATCAATGCTATAATCGCAATCTGTCAGCATATTGTCAGAGATACATATGTAGTTTTAAAATTTATGACCGAAGTTGTGTGAAACATGACCATAGTCGTCAGTACAATTTGTACATATTGCTATGTTATAAGATATCCTGTGTCTTATGCATTGTAAGCATGGCTGGGCAGCAAGAAACTTCTGAGGGTGCAAGATTTTTAAAAGGTCAAAAATGGCCTTAAAAATGGTGGTAGGGCGAAAAACACCATTTTTCGACGTTTCTCATCGAGCACTATCCATTAGGCATCAAAAAATTGCGAAAAAAACGGAAAAAATTTCTAAAAACTGAATTCTGCGGGGGGGGTATTTTGATTTCTGAGGAGGGCGTATTTTGGTTTCTCGGGGTTGAACACCCCAAGCCCCCACGCCCAGGTGTGATTGTAAGTGTGTTTCCCATAACTTCGTGCATAAATTTCATGAATTTCTATCGACAGTCAGCTGAGAGATTACGATAATTATAAGATCAATGCTATCACTGGGTTAAAGAAATACATTATAGGTAAAAGCAGATATGAGGGACTATAAGTAGGTAAGCACGTACTCGTTTAATTAAATCATGCCATAAACGTTTCCACCTTATTTTTATTTTATTTTCCGCAGAAAATCACCCTCTTTGTTTCTTCTATGGATCGACATAGCAGGACTTATAAGACCTAAAGAACCTTGCGGCTTATTGTCACTGAACAGCGTATAATGCAATATTGAAGAGAATGTTTGTTTACATCAGCTGAAACGCCTTAAGTGAATTGGTTTTGTGAAATTGACTAAACGTATGTATCAAAACCCAATAAATGAATAAAAATAAATGGATAAATATATGAATAAATAAATATATAAGTAAATAAATAAATGAATGGTATATAAATAAAAACGTGAATACAGAATTGAATATAGTTGATAATATAGTTAATATAGTTGAATACAGTTGACAGAATCGAGCGTTTATTATTAAGAAGCATGCAATTAGGTATAAGATAGAAAGCAACTTTGCCGAATCGACCCATGCGAATAGAAATGCGATAGTTAATAATGCAGAAAAAGTCTCAGTGAATATAGCGACGACAATGAAAAACAAACAGATGCGAATTGAAGACAAAACACACTGCACAGGACTGGGCTAAAACTGTGTAGTGCTACAGGTTTCGAGAATCTAGACCTGGGTTTTAAAGGCCTGTTTAGCTCAATTTAGTTTCCCAACTCTCCAGACAATCATTTAGGATTTGGTAAGTAGATTTAGAATTCCGATTAGACACAAGGCAAATTCATACGGAAGTTAAGACGAAATTAAGGCAAAAAGTAAATAAAAAGCTGTAAAAGGCACTATATGCTTTATAGAATTTAAGCATTTTCTAGGCAATGCTTAGAAAAACATTTTTCTGCTGATTCCCAGACGGCAATGCTATGCACTCATGAATAGTTCAGTGTCGTTATTAATGATTTTTCCTCGCTTCAATTCATCGACAAAAACCGAAACGTTAACAATATTAATCACAGAAATTTTAAGATTCGTAAATGCATTAGGTACCTACCATAGTTGTATTTTATTAAGTAGGTAGATGACTCCTAGCAATATATTTGACTGCCAAAAAGATTTGGGAAAGGCCAATAAAGCAGTCTCAAAGGCAATAAGATCAGTTCTACTTAGCAAGCAGCTGAAATAGGAAAGGTCTTCTCGACGGAAATGTAAGGAAGCTTCTTCAAGATAATTTGCCACTAAGCATGACGCAATTCAGCTAGTCACGTTGTTCATTTAGAGCAAATATTTAAACCTGACTGAAACATCCGGAACATATAAGATTTATTCGACGTAATGCTGCTGAAGAAATCTGATAAAATAATCGATGGATCCGCAATCCTTTTATATTTGAATCTTTGCTTATCGGGTAATGTTAATGGCATATTCAATTTAACGAGAAAAAACAAGGCAGGTGTTTTGAAATGCACTCAATGAAAAATCGGTTTTTAAAGCGCTTTTCATCATATATTTCCGCTTAATCGCTCCTAGGGCAATATTCTATTTGAATATCGAAATTTCAGTGTTGAACCTAATATGTACTTAAACAGTCATCATAACTTCGCAAAATATTATCCGCAACTATTACATGAAAAATCAAAGAAAACTTTCACCAGCAAAGAAAGAAGCCGACTTAGCTCACATTAGCCTTTTCGCCAAATCCAACCTTTCTTAAGACAATAAAAGAGATGATCATATCAGTACATATGTATGTATGATGTGAAACTTTTTCGGGTCGTTTGTTATACTCTCTTGACATCTATATAAACGGCAAGCGGATTAAATTTTTGTTTGAAGGGGTATAACAAAAGTATCGGAATAATCTACGGTAAGAGGCGAAACACAATTTTTCGATCTCTATCCATTAGTATCGAAAAATCGCGAAAAAAACGAAGAAAATTATTAAAAATACAATTCGGGGTCATCAAATTTTGGAAGAGCTTTTTGAATCCTAAAGGTCCAGCCAGACACATAGAAACCATACATGGACAGCAGCCGGTGGGGCCATATCGCTGAACATAGACACAAAAATTCTATTCGGGGTTTGTCAATTTGGGGGCGGGGGTCCGCCAGATTCTCGGGGAGAGAGTTCAGATCCCCACGCTAACGTGTGGTACACTAGGTGGGCAGCAGTGTTTTTTTTGTACAAGGTCCGTTTGTACATGTACAAAGATGGTCCCTAAAAGTCTTTGTACATTGAGTACACACAAAATTTTGGGTACTATAATATGGTACAGTGGCGATTTTAGTGTGGCAAAAACAGAGTTATTCGACCTTTGGTTACGTATATAGCAATTTCTAGGTTTCGGAGGGCAAAAATCAGTGATAATCGTCTCAAAACGGCGCGAAGCGCCAAAAAATTTGGCATTTTTCCTTTAAAAATGCAATTTCTGAAAATTATAAAGATATATAGAACACACAATTGCTCATTTCGGCGCGGAGCGCCGAAAATTTGCGAATTTCGAACCTTTTTTGCAGTTTTTGTCTTCCAAAAAAATCTTTGTACATGTACAAAGACGGTCCCCAAAGTCTTTGTACATCGCGAAAAATCTTTGCCGAATACAAAAAAAACCGTGGTGGGCAGCACCGAAATTCTGGGGGGTGTAAGATTTTTCAAAAGGTCAAAAAAGCGTCTTAAAAATGGTGATATGGCAAAAAACACCATTTGTCTAAGTGTCCTTGCATTCTTCACAGAGTTTCAGGGTGAGCATGAAGCAGTGCACTCAATTTTATATAATCATCCTCAGTCAGTCGGAATAAAACAAGGTCAAATAAGTCACTTAAACATCAAATCTGGATCAATTGTGACGATTCCTTCGCTTTTAATATAACGCGATGGACGAATACCATTATCGCAATTTTCGGCATCGCATTTTCGACAAAGAAATTTGTCGCACTTCTGACAATAAACGATCATTTGTCTTGTTTCGCAACAACCGTACAGAGCAATGGACCCCTTTTCAATTATTTCGTGATTACCGTTGCT
This sequence comes from Mermis nigrescens, assembly GCA_036768485.1. Classification (NCBI taxonomy): domain Eukaryota; kingdom Metazoa; phylum Nematoda; class Enoplea; order Mermithida; family Mermithidae; genus Mermis; species Mermis nigrescens. The sequence continues at coordinate 145,006 of JAVLUZ010000284.1, forward strand.
CAATCGGATTTTTGCTTCATAAAGGGGCAGCATGCACCCGGGCGGAATAAAGTCGGCCATTTTACGTAACTTGTCGACGGGTAAATAGATGGCTTTCTTCGATGCAGCCATTATAGCATCCCTGAGACGATACTTTGCAGCAGCCTAACGAAAATAAAAACGTAGATTGCGATCAGACCCAGGGACGAATTCAATGGGGTGGGATCGGGGGGGGAAGCTCAGACCTGAACGTGGGGGGGTTTGCGGGGTATGCACCCCTCCCCCTCGAGGAACTGAAATACCCTCCAGAAATCAAAATACCCCCCAGAATTCAATTTTTGACATTTTTTTTTGTTTTTTTCGCAATTTTTTGATGCCGATGGATAGTGCTCGATGAGAAACGTCGAAAAATGGTGTTTTTTCGCCATACCGCCATTTTTGAGGCCGTCGTTTTTCGGCCTTTAAAAAATCTCGCACCCCAGAATTTTCTTGCTTATCACGTATGGGAAGCCCACTCCCCCATTGTCTCAAAATAGTTGGCGAGAGAAAGAATGGATATGTGATTTGCAATGATTTTCGGCCGTCAAGAATCATGATTTCTCATATTTTTCCGGCGCTTCGCGCTTTTTTTTACTTTCTTGACGACCTGGAAGCCATTTTTGCTCATGGAATAGGTTTTAAAACAATTTCAAGAGCAGAAACAGCCATTTCAGCATAGACTTCTTCCATTTTCAGGCACAACTTTTAAAAATTTTTGATGTTACTGCAGGCTACTAAACGTCCTTCCCCCTAAATTTCCCAAATTTTCCGGCGCTCCGCGCTATATTTTCGCTAGAGTCAAAAAAAATTCAATAATATTTCGCACAAAATTGTCGAAAATTTCAAAATTTTTAAAAAGTGCTGCGTGAAAATTGATTCTAAATATAAATAAACAACATAAAACGCCGAAAAAAACGCCATCTCATACGTTATGGGCAAATTTTTGGATCTATTTTTGACTGTTTTAGAAAAGTTAGGGCGTACCGCTCCCCATGGGAGTATTTTGGGGGGACGGGGGGGCGGCCGCCTTCCCCCTTAGCCCAAAAATAATTTTGGAAGAGGTAAGGAAATGCAAGAAAATTGGCATCTCTTTATGGAGAAATCTCAAAATTTTCGGCGCTTCGCGCCGTAGAATCATTATATTCATTAATTTAGGCCCAAGCGCGGCCAAAAAATGTCATTTTTTATAGATTATTGAGGGAAAATGAAAATTTTTTCGAAATGTTTGAATTTTATGAGCTTAACTTATAGAGCGTGTTCGGAAACGTCAGAAAAACGCACTTTATTTGGTGCCCCGGCGAACATATCCCGAAATATAGGGTCACCAATTTTGGACCGCCCCCTTAAAAAAATCCTGCCTACACCCCTGCCGCTCCCCTTAGGAAAATCCTAGATACATCACTGATCAATCAAATGTGTTCTTGGGGGAGGCAGAATGCTATTATGAAATAGACAAAAATAATAGTATTTTTAGCGCTTCTTTGTGAGCTCGTTATCCGAGAAATTGGAACTTACCTCATTTCTAACTCAATCGTAGAAAGATCATTGATTCAAAATACGAAAGTAGCTACTGATGATTTCCAAACATTTTCTCGAGCCTGATTCTAGAAAATTTGTTAGTTCTTTTGTCTTTATACTTCATTTCGCCGCATTGCGAAGAAAAGCAATACAGAAAATCAGTAACTCGGCACAAAGCGGCTGAAAATCTTTGATTATTTTAACCAGGTCTTGCCCAGACTTAGAGTTTAGTAGACAAAAATTATGCAGAAACAACAACAAATCCGGCTCAAGCCAGATTATTTTGTGATTATTAGATCAGAAGCTTGCGAAAACATATTTTTATGGTCTCTCAAAACGTTTCATGACTATTTAATTTTAATACTCGTACTCTCAAAATTTTGTGGGCGAGATTTGTCCCCCCTCCAACGGCAACGTGTCTGAACAGTGTGGCCGATCTGAAGAGTCAGCCATGGAGCTTTTTCTGAGCCAAAATAGATTTAAACACTGACATGCATAAATGCTGAAATAGCATAAAACATGTTAATCAACGGTTTTTGCTTCAATTTAAATAATTTTAGAGATTTTTTGATTTTCGTCTAATTTCGGCCGTCCTTTTCCTTTACTTTTTCCAGAAAATTTCCCTTTTCTTCATTCTGAAGGTCTCGAGTAGAAGAAACCCTCAAAGAACATGCATGTTTGCTTACGAGTTGCCAACATATATGCATATACAGAGGGGTAAGCTTCGAAAAATTTTTAAAAGTGCCTTTTTGGGCTTAAAAATTATGACAATTCTGCAGGGATCGGCTCGGCAGCCATTTGGGAGAGGCGCGGCATACATGTAACACGGGGTTGGAGCAACCCCACTCAAAGTTGAGCGTCCGCTTATCCCCCTTCTCACAGCCGGAAAATTTTTGACCCTCACCCATTTTTGAAAAAATTTGCGTTTTTAACCGTTTTTAGGTTTTTTGGTCAAAAATTAGAGGTAATTTACCTACCCCCACCCCTCTAAAAATGGCCGCCGGGGACCCCCACCCAAAACTCTGAGCCGTTACAAGTATAGGGAAGGTGGGGTCACAACAACTACCGCCCCTAATAAAGTGTCCCACCCCTCGACCCAGAACGTACATAGTAACAAACGGACGCACCTGAAAGAATACCACAAATTGATCACTGACGTCTGCTTTGAGCGCGTTGATTTGCTCGATGATAAACGTTTCACAAAATTTCATCACATTTTTCACTCGATATTCGTCGCCCAGTTGCAGCAGAAATTTGACATTATTATTATCAATAACGAGCTCGTGCGGACACGAAAAAATGCACTGAAGAAATAGCGTGAATTCACGCGCATTTTTTCACCGGCAAGTTATTTGACTCCGATCGTGGTCAGCGAAACTCTCATCATAAAATATCTTCTCAAATACCGGACTATGCATGGCCAAAGCGGACCGCGACACGAATATTTCGGTATTTTCGACAATAAGTGGAAAATTTCGAATCTGAGTTTTCTCTAAGAACACGGCGCAAGGCAGATCTTTTACGCTTTTTTGAATTTGATCGATCACGTTTACTTTGGTTTGGAGTCTGCGCAGTGATTACGCATTAAAGCTATACATGGGCAGCAAGAAAATTGCGAGGGGAGATTGAAAACGCTAACAATGTTACTAAAATAGAATTCTGGGGGTTTGCAGTAGTTTGCGGGGGTTTTTATACTTCTGGGAGTTGTTAAGCCCAACCCCCCACCCCGGCCACGCCAACGTGTGATTAAAACACGTGTTTAATGGCCGGTCTGTCTGAGGTTCAGCCCATCAGTACGTGGTTCGGAAGCAGGAGGCCCAAAAACCCTCTATTCACGTGTACAGTTGCAATTTATTGTGTTATACTGTCAATATTTAATCGAAATGATTTCGGTGCAAAACATTTCCAGAAAATACCACAATCTTAAGTGATCTTGTGTCAAAAAGTGCTTATATTTTGTTTAAGCTTAGCTAAAACTGGCAAAGAGCGCTGGAGGTAAAATTTTGACAGAAAAATGTTTACAGACTGGAGTTATTTAGTTACTTCATGTGTTTGTGCATTTGGTGCAAAGATTACGAAAGCATCGCTACGCGCTTGAAATTTTCAAAATTTAAAATGGAAAAACTACGAAATATGGCTTCTAGCCGGCAAATAAGAATAAATGCAATGAATAGGTATAATTCGGCGCAGAGCGTGGGAAACTGAGAAATTACCAAGGTCGATGACCAAAAATAATTGCAAAGTACATACATATTCATCCTTTATCTCGCAAACTATTTTAGGCCGATAAAAAGGAGCGGTCCCTCCCTCACCCCAGTATATCCGCTCCCGCAGCCCAGAGTTTCGTAAATCACAATGACCTAAAAAACTTGTATACATTTTAAAATTTCGCGAAAAAATCTGTACAGTTTCTGATAATTTTTAAGCATTTTCAAAAGAAAGTTCATTTTTGCCTTATTTTAGATCATATTTTGCCTTATTTTACTCAAGAAATTTTTCGATTTTTCTGTTATGGAATCTAGACTCCGCGTGCATCTGCCCGCGGGACGGACGAGCCAAAAGTTAGATGGATCTAGTGGGTTGCTTGCATACTAAGATAATTTTTATTCGCAAAAAAATATGTCAATTTTTCGGACCTGGATGACCATCAAAGCTTTACAAGCGCTTTTTTCGGAAAATCAATTTTGCTATTGAGAGAATGGATGAAGCGAACAACTTATTATTGACCGTTTATGCCTATAATATGAATTTTATAGAATTCCTCGAACAAAAAGCCATTGTGCAAAATTTATGCATAGAGGTTTCAAGGCATCAATGTTTTTGCGTTTCGAGCCTAAACGACACTGTTATCATTTAGGATTATAGAAATATTAAATTTTTTTTAAGAATCAGACTTTCAATCGTATCGGGTAGAGAATGATAGAGAATGTCGGAAAATGTATTATATCAATTCTCCTCTTGGAAAAATTTTTGATAAAGGACCTGGTCGTAGAATTTGCTAGCCCTATATTAGAAGAGCCGACCTCAAATTTGTGACCAAAATAAAAAACGACATCGCTTATTTAAAAACAAACCTCATGTTTTATCAAAAATGATCGATAATGTAGGTAAAATTCATGCAAAACAAACGCATGAATTTGGGAAAAAGAGTATTTATTTTCATGGAATGACACTACAGAAGATACGATTATATTCAATTAATAAATAACTGGCTAATTAGATGATAATAAATAACTAGAAGATAATAGCGAAAAAAGATAAAATTTAAAAACTATCGGCATAAAAATATTCATGCAGTGCAGCCATTAGTACAGTAAATTAAATGAAAATGTACTAGAAAAAACGATGGATCAGTTTCGTAAGCACGGGTGTACCCCGGTTTTTCTCATACTGTCGAGAATAGGGCGGTGGAGTTCTAGGAGCTAGGAGTCAAGAGTATACCGGGCTGTAGATGTTAGGAGCATACATGCACAGCATGCGAATTCTGGAGTGGGGGTGAAATTATAAAGTGCCCTTTTTGGGTCCAAAAATGGTAGGTACGCGTCAAAAAGATCGTTTTTCAGCGTTTCTGACGAGAGCATAAAAACATTAAAAATGTCGAAAGAAATCAATCAGAACAAATTGAACAAAAGATCAGAACATGAGTATAATGGCGCGAAGCGAAAATTTGGCACTTTTGAGAAAAAAAGATAGCTAAAAACGCTTAAAAAAGCATCTTTCCTACAAATTTTAAGAAAATTTTTGGGAACTTTCAAAAAATCGCCAAACTCGTGAGGGAGGGGTGAGAAACTTCTTTTTGCGCGGGTTGAAAATTTTTCTGAGGGGTTGAAAAACCCCCCAACCCCCGAGATCATGTATGGTTAGGAGTAAATTACGCCTAGGCATAGAAATGAGGATAAGATTTAGGAGCAGGGCTATGAGTAACAAGACCTATTATCTAGGAGTAAAAACGAAATGGGGTTGCAGATGTCTAGGAATATAATTCCAGGGGCCAGTTGCGCCAAATCTAGAGAAGTTCTGATAGTTCAGAAGTTCAGAAGTTCAGAAGTCGGTTCGAAGTCTACAACTTTTCGGTTGCACCAAGTCTAGAAGCTCACCGGGTTCAGAAGTTCAGAAGTTCGAGAAGTCTGTTCAGAAGTTCAGAAGTGTTCGGTTGCACCAAAGACTTCTAGAGAGGTCAGTTCCAGAAGTCCTTTTCTAGTGGTTCAGAAGTCGTTTCTAGTAGTTCAGAAAGTTCCAGAAGTCCAAATGTTCATATGCGGCCAGCGATATTTTGTGTGTTGCTCGCACAAAATCGATAATTTCATAAGCAGAGCACGTTGTTGGTAGCAGTCGTCATATATATATTTCTCTGGATCAATATTGTATTCAATCTTTCACAAATGTTTTCTTGACTCAAAGTTTTTGCCTTTTTGTCATTATAGGAGAAAGTGGATAATTTCCTATCAGAATTATAATCAGAGTTGTTTTTCCCTATTGTATTCAATATGTTTTCCATCGTTTCACGACTTAATCTAAATCTGTCAGTAAAATCATCTAAGTCAAAATTAATACGAGGTCGAACAAGGCGTTTTTGAAGGCGCAGGCTCAAAATTATTATCTTCCTCATCACTGCTGCTAGTAATCGCCCATAGCTAATTCACAACAAATTGCTGAAATCGATGAATGATGTATGAACTAAGTGCTGTCTATGAGTCGCTGTCGACCCGCTGAGAAAATTGCACACTAAAGACTTCTAAACTTCTGAATCTACTGAACTTCTAGATTTTTGGGGTGCAACCGGATTTTTCTATAAGTCGAAAAAAGACTTTCTCTAGAGAAGTCCGTGGACTTCCTCTATGGGTTCAGAAGTGTGTGCGTTTTGGTGCAACGCAAATTATTTTTGAACTTCCTGAACATCTGGAACCCGACATAGAAAGGTTCAGAAGTGTACGCGTTGGTGCAACGCAATTTTTCGACTTCTGAACTTCTGAACCAATAGAAAGGTTCAAGAAGTCGTTGGTCGCCAACTGGCCCCAGTGAGTGAGTTTACTCCTAGGTATTGCGTATAAGTTTCTAGGATGCCTTTTGATTAAACTAAAAGTCATTTGTTTTGCAAATTCGTCGCAATTGAGATCTCCAGCAATAGTGCAAATGATTTAATGACATGCAGGAAGCCTTTATTCAAGCTCCGGATTAATTTTGATATTGAGACAGCAAACTAAGCTGAACGACCGATTGAAAGTATCATGAAATCTTAGTCCTAGATTTTTATACTCTAGACTCCTAGCTACTAGGTCTTTACTCCTAAAGCACTCATAGCTAGGATCTAGGAACTAATGTCGATCACTATTCACTCCTACAAGTCACTCCATATCTAGAAGCAACATTTGCAATCCGTTTTAAGAGACACCTGGCCTAGGAGTTGACTTTACTTCTTGACTCCTTGCTCCTAAACTACTAGACATCTGCAACAGGGCCAACGTCTAAAAATCTCCAGTGCATGTGCAAAATGGCCTGTTTTCGTCGGTTTACATTGCCCATTTGATTCAAAATCATTTTATTAACTTTTTCCGAGAACGAAATTTCCGAGCAATCCTGTGCAAAAAAATGCATAAACTTCCTTATATCAGCGGAGGTTAAAATTTGTAAAATGTAAATTACTGCAATATTTTCTGTATTTGTGCACTTGAAGCATTACTTATAAATTTAATCTGAAGCAGTTGACGCGAAGCGCCTGAAATTTCAAAATTTATACTAAAAATGGGAGAAAACCGTGCTGAAATACATTTTTATGCCTCCGAAAATGTTACGGGAGGCGAGAAAATCTTAGTTATATAGAAAAGACTCTGCTCGATTAGACAACTAATCGAATTTATCAGAATTTGATTGCAAATTTAAGTTAGAAATTGTATATATCCGTATAATATGTACATAAATGAAATGGCTAAATGTGAGAAATTAAGGCGTTTAATTTAGAGATTGGCAAACTAAACGCTGAATTCGAAGATCCATATCAAAATTCAAACGTAAAGCATATATAATCGAATATTCAGTCACAAAATTAAGATTTAGTTAATAAATTGCAGAAATAGGAAAAACTCTCAGCTCTATTTCAGAATAAAAAGTCTTTTGTCGGACGTATAGCACTTTAAGTAATATCCAAAAAAAATTTGCTGAAATTGATTAATTGTGATATTTTATAATTGGATTAATCTCTAAATTTTGTCAGCACATTTGCATGTTTTCCCACCAGATACACGAAATTTTTTGGTGCCTGACATTATTAGACTTACTGAACACCAAGCGGAACGTCGGCCGACACGTATGCTTCGAAAATCACTGAATTGTTTTTGATGTAACCATTTTTGACATTTAGCAAGCGCTAGGAAAAGAGCATAAAATGCAATTAAAATAGAAGTGAAAAAAGAAATCAATCAAGAATATTCTCAGTTCTTTTGATTAAATACTACTGCTAAAGACGAATCTACAAAAATATGTTCCTTTTTTCCGCTATTCCCACCTAAAAGATTGCGACATAATATGCAGTATGCGACCAAAGATGCATAGCATGACCGATCTGGGGCGTCAAAAATGGAGCTTGTTTTGGCCAAAATGACCTCAAAAACTAGTGCAAATACTAAAATGGCATTAAAACTCCGTTATTGCACAGTTTCTCGTCAATTTCGAACGCTTAGAGGAGATTTTCAATCTTCATCCAATTCTGACCTTTAATCTGTTTCCATTTTCCCAGAAAATTTCACATTTTTCCATTTTGGGGTCTATCTAGACCCCCAAACCCCCTCACCTGCATGTCTGTATACAACCAGTAGGCACTCAAATTTAACCTGGTGTTAATTAAACGAGTTCTTGGAAGAGAAAGGGGCTTTGGATTTTTCGACTCCCTCCCTCAGAATGACTGCTGAAACCTCGCAAAACGGCCGCTGACTCCTACAAAATTGTCGATTTTCCGAAATGTCGTTAAAAGTATGCTTTTTCAAGCGTTTTTTACACGTATTTTGGCTAAAAGCGTCAAAATTTCGGCTCCTAGAGCTATATAATATTACTCTTTTTTTTACTATATTCTGTTCAATATATGTACTCAAATTTTTTCTGATTTTTCGGAATTTTTTGTTTTTATGTTCCAGGAGAACGGCACCGATGAAAAACGTTGAAAACAGTACTTTTCCTGTGTGCCCATAGTTTTTAGCAAAGAAAGGTATTTTTTTAAAAGTTTTCGACACTGATCCCCAGAACTTCCATGCTGTACATGTATGGTGCCAATTTATACGGACTCTGAAGATACGCATATCAGCATGACAAACTTGTGATGAGCCAAGAGACAGGAAAAACTGGGAATGGACATAGTAGGGAAAAAAGGTAAGCTCTTGTAGTCAGTTTCAAACACTTGCAGAAAACTTTTGATTATCGTCCTTTTCTGGCTTTCATTTGCCTTTTTTCTGTTTTAAAATTTTAAAATTTTCTTATTCTCGAAGCTTTAGATTAGACCCAAAGTTCCCACGCGCATACCTACTACTGAAAGCTAAATTTTGAGAAAAGGAAGCTGTAACAAAATTTTAACAATTAAACAATCAAAAACTTCAAATATCTGTTAGCTCTGTTTTGTTTGCCGTTTTATATATTATTTATTTATTTAATCATTTACCCTTATTTTGTTTTATAATTTATCCATTTAGTATAGTTTTGTTGCCATATTACGTCCGTTGATTTTACTGCCTGCTGACTAAGAAAAACAAGCTTACATTAAAATTAAAGGTTAACTAATCTAAACAAAAAGCAGATGACAAGTTAAGAAATAGTAAATAACAAATCATAAATTGTAAAGCTAGAATCTCGCAAAATTAGGTAGGCTAGGCACCCTCAAATGAGCAACAATAAATTTATATTATATTCCAAAAGTATTTGTCATTCCTGTTAATTCTTTTTATGTACATGTACATGAATTAATTTCGTATGTTACTTGACCAATGAATTTTCCTAAGAATTACAATACTCAAGGCATATATGGAAGAAGGGGTTGAGGGGTGTTGCTGACACTATAATTTAGTGTTTAACGATAGCGAATTCTACATATGCTATAAAATGAGATGAGTTATTAAGAACTTTCTCTTTATAATGAATTATGTGAAATTAAGAATTCCGGAAATATGTCTTATATTTCTGCATATTTATTTTAAATTTTTCACCGAGTTTAATTCAATGTTCTGAAAAACATTTCTATTTTTCCTTTGAGAAAATAGCGAACTGGAAGTAATGGGCGAAAAACAGATCTGCTGCTATCTGTTCTTTAAAATCGAGTGGGCATATTTCCGAAATATATGCGGTTAATGCTTATGCAAGTATGGAAATGATCTATTTTGGTGTTAAACCCGTGGGGTTGATGTTGTGTTTAGTCGCTATCACTTAATGAATATGTTGGGCGAAGTTGAACAAAAGCTCCAGGTTGTTGTTGTTAGTATCACGCACATGTTGAAACGAAAGGATCCAGGAAACCGGTGCGGGTTCAAAATTTTGCAGTCACTAGAGTAGCGTTGGTTGGCAGGTTTCCGCGTTGCATGACATATATTGCAAATGACTGTTTGCGGCTGTTGATTCAGGAGACGTGAAATGAGAGCTAAAGTTGCACGAAGAACTATGGCTTGATGTGCATTTCTATTTTTCGTCTATCATACAAACATTCGTTAGCTTTCCAAGTAAAAACGTGAACCGCCAGACCAGTGGGACAGCTAAACCAGTAAGCTTTAATTCAAGCCTAGCGGAAATAATTTCTACTTCTTGTCGTGACTCAGATGAGCCCGCGGAGTCCCGCCAGATTATAGAGTTTATCGTCACGGATTCTCCTGCCATCGCATTCTCCGGCTGTCCCCTATTTTCCAAAGCGTCCCGATTCTCCGACCGTCCCGATTCTCTGACTTTCCCGATTCTCCGACTTAACATACAATGTGACAGGCATGTGCTTCAATCACACGTCACTCCAACTGCTGAACAATTAGCATAAAAGTGGTTTGATCTATTGATAGGAGTTTAATAGATAGGTATAATGAATGAATTAGGAGATAGGGCTACAATTCCAATGCATTAGTTGTTATACTACCGCAATAGTTTTGTTGAAAAAGTAATCGCTTTGTCGTTTGGTAACAGTGAGTGAGTGGTTTTTCAGCTCATAGAACTCACTCTGACGTATGTGTGTACGTATTTTCTCTTTACCTCACATTCAAATCTTCATTTTCTTGTTTGTTGCTCTCACTCAGCATCACCCAGGTGGGGAATGCCGCGTCAACGGCGCCACCGGGTCGGCAAGCCGAAGGCACTGTCAGCCTTCAGAACCCCAGCTGGGTGGCGCCAGAAAAAATAGTTTTTGATTGGGGGATTTAGAATTCTTTGACCCAAAAATAGAAAAATGAGAAAAGGATACGACCGTAACCAACTAAGCCAACCAAACCTTAACTAACCGGCCTAACAAACCAGCCAGCCAAACAACCAACCAACCGGCCAAACAACCAACCAACTAGCCAACCAACCAACCAACTAGCGTGACCAAGTAGCCAGCCAACTAGCCGACCAAACAACCAGTTAACCACCTACCCAACCAAACAACTAATCAACTGGCCAAGCAAACAACCAACCAAACAACCAACTAGCCAACCTTTCAACTAACGGGCCCAACCAACCAACAAACTGGCCAACCGCTCCAACCAACCAACTAGCCAACCAACCAAGCAACTAACGGAACAGAAACTACAGCCAACCAAACAACCGAACAAAGCAATGTAGCCAGCAC